>CM039515.1:17795867-18109712 GCA_022432975.1 Begonia masoniana
AAAAAAAAAAAAAAAGCATGCGAGGCTGCGAAAAAAGTGCAGTCATCCATGGAAGAACATCCTGTTACCAAGATACAGACCTCAACTTGTCATCTGCATTCTTGTTCCATTTTTCCAACCAGCTCACTGGAATCAATGTCATCATGTTCTATGCACCAGTTCTTTTTAAGACTCTCGGTTTTGGAAACAACGTGCACTCATGTCTCCGTTATAACGGGAGTTGTTAACGTTCTTTGCCACTTTTGTATCCATTTTCACCGTCGACAAGTTCGGGAGGAGGATTTTGTTCCTTGAGGGTGGCAGCCAAATGATTATCTGCCAGGTAAACTTTGTCATCCTAATTCTTTCCTAGAAATTATTGCTCCTATCTGAATGGAATCCAATTTTTCCACCAAAAAAAAAAAAAAAAACTGAATTTTTTTGGGGAGTTTTAAATCTATCCCACTTGAGTCATTTACAGCTAACTTGTGAAAAATAATCCAGGTTGCAGTAGGAATCATGATAGGAGCAAAATTTGGGACAAGTGGTGAAGGATCAATGTCAGGTGGTGAGGCCAATGTGCTCATAATACTAATATGCTTATATGTGGCAGCATTTGCCTGGTCATGGGGTCCATTGGGTTGGCTAGTACCGAGCGAGATTTGCCCGCTCGAGATCAGATCAGCTGGGCAAGCAATCAATGTTTCAGTGAACATGTTGCTTACTTTTGCAATAGCTCAAATATTTCTCACCATGCTTTGTCACTTGAAGTTCGGTCTGTTCTTCTTCTTCGCCGTGTTTGTAGTCATAATGACGATTTTCATATTCTTCTTCATGCCTGAAACTAAGAATGTGCCTATTGAGGAAATGAATGGTGTTTGGAAGTCACATTGGTTTTGGGGAAAGTATATCCCAGACGATGCAGTGATTGGGCCACATGGTAGTACAGAGCTTCGCGAAAGATCCCAGAGGATGCAGTGATCAGGCCACAGAGCTTTTTGAAAGACCTTCAATGGAGTTTCCAAGAAAAGGGTAGGATTTGTTCTTCTCAAATCACCCAAAATTTTTAGCTTTTAATTAGTCAAGTTTCATAGGAGCAGGGGAAAGAAGATCGCAATGGATCAGATGAGTTTGTAATTCTGTTTTCAGCTGGATTTTTATGATATCTTATGTTTGTATGTTTTCTTCAATTTTATAGCTTCTTGACCATAACTATTAGACTATTCATGTTACTATTCATATATAGTTCGTTTATAGTTTTATTGGACAGAATAGTTATGTTTTAGTTTTCTTTATCTCTTGGGTATATACATTGTAAGAGTACAATTTTTGAAATAAGAAACCATCATTTTCTCTGCCGTCGTTTTCTCTTCTTTCTTCTCCTTCTTTGGTTCTACCTTCTCTGGTTTTACAGATCCATATCTAAAGCAGCAAGATCCTTCTTCTCAACGTCGTATCAGAGCTAGATGGCGTCCCCAATCTCAACAGATCCGTCTCCCAGCTCAACCATTCCTTCCTCCCCCTTATCCCTCCTTTCCTTCTCCCACCTTTCCTAGCAGTAAATCAGACAATAACCATCAAGCTAAACTCCACCAATTACCTCGTGTGGAAAACTCAAATCCTGTACGTTGTCACTGTCAATGGTATCGCTCATATGCTCGACGGTTCTTGTCCACCCCCTCCATCGTTTCTGGATAATCTCTCCTCCCAACCAAATCCAGAATACAACAATTGGCAAAGGTACAATAGTCTCCTACTGAGCTGGATATTTTCTTCCATGTCCGAGGATCTGCTTCCCCAATTCGTTACCTTTTCGATCGCCAGCGCAGTCTGGACGGCTCTTGCAAGTCGGTTTGCTTCTTCCTCATTAGCGCACATCACCGAACTTCGAAATCAACTACACTGCCTCTCTAAAGACGGCATTTCTGCAGCTGCTTACATACACAACCTCACCTCTCTCTGCAACACCCTCGCGGCTATCGGGCAAACTGTCTCCTATGAAGATCAACTCCTCTATTTTTTGGGTGGATTAGGCAGCGAGTACAATCCCTTTGTAACGTCTGTCACTAATCGCGCCGACCAGCCGAAATTTACAGCCTTCTCCAAAGCTACAACTTTCGGCTCGAAAAACAGAATGCTGTGATCCCCCTTTCGACGTCGACTCAATTTCAGGCGAATGTCGCCTATCCGCAATCAGCTCGTTCTCCTTGGAGCCCTTGGCCAAATGCTCCTCTTCGGCCCAGCTCCTCAACCGGGTTTCCTCCTCGCAGCTCCGATCCGCAGCCCCAACTCAGCCCGTGGCGATCTGCTCAGCCCAACAACCAGCACTGGCCTCGTTGCCAGATCTGCAACAAGGTGGGCCATTCAGCCCTCAAGTGCTACCACTTAGCCTCTGCAGCCCAACGAACCAACCCACATCTCCTCTCAGCCCAAGCCAATCTCACTTATGCCCAGGCCCAAACCCATTTCCCCTCAACCCATACCCAACCCACATTCACCCACCTCTCACCCGACCCGACCCGACCCTTCACCTATTTGACCCTACCCCTCCCAGTTTCAAGACACGAGCTCCTGCATCGTCGCTCAACTCCACCGGTCTTCTGCCCACTTCGATCACGCCGTCGCCGGCCACCCCCTGGGTTTTGGATTCGGGCGCAACCCACCACTTTACGCCGGAACCCGACCTCCTCAGTCAACCTCAACCCTCTCTGCTCCTTCTCACGTTGCCACAGCGCAAGGTACCTCTCTTCCTCTTTTCAATTATGGTTCCTCTGTTATTCTGGCCATTGGCCGATCCCTTCAACTGCCCATTGTTTATCACACTCCACATTTGTCACACAATCTGCTCAGCGTTTCGAAACTGATTCAAGAAAACTGTATTTTTGTTGAATTTCACCCAACGTGTTTTCTTGTCAAGGATCGGACTACTCACCGAATCCTCCTCTTTGGGTTGCTCAGTGACAGCCTCTATCGCATTCCACCTGCCGACACGCTTTTGTCCCTTGTTGCTCAGCTCAAGGATTCCCCCTCTGTTTTGGATGCTCTTTGGCATAGGCGTCTGGGTCACCATTCTCCAATTGTGTTGAAACAAGCATTAGAATTTTGTAATTTAAAGTCCAAAAATTTTTAGTATCAAACATGTACCCCTTGTCAAATGAGTAAAAGTCATCAGTTACAGTTTCCAATTTCACAATCACATGCTCAATTTCCTTTTGATGTTATACATATTGATGTGTGGGGTCCTTCTCCAATTAAATCCATCACTGGCGCACGATGCTTTCTTCTCTTAGTTGATGATTGTACTCAATTCACTTGGCTCTTTCCATTGAAATTAAAAAGTGAAGTGTTTACTACTTTTGTCCACTTCAATCAATTTGTTAATACTCAGTTTGGTGCTCGAATCAAAACTGTCCAATCCGACTGGGGTGGTGAATTTCAGTCTCTCATTCCTCTCTTTAAATCCCTCGGCATTCAGCATCGAATTTCGTGTCCGTATACCCCAAATCAAAATGGTTGCGTAGAACGCAAAAAACGTCATGTGGTTGAAACAGGCCTTGCTCTACTTTTCCATTCTTCTGTCCCTCATCATTTTTGGCCTTATGCTTTCCTCACAGCTACCAGCTTAATCAATTTACTGCCCACTCCGGTCTTAAATCACAAGTCTCCTTCTGAATGCTTGTTCCACAAAATTCCAGATTACTCTTCCCTTCGTGTTTTCGGTTGTCTATGTTTTCCTATTGTTCGCCTGTTTAATAAACACAAACTTCAACCCCGATCTCTTCCATGCGTGTTCTTAGGCCCTAGTCCAAATCACAAAAGCTCCTTATGTCTCGATCTTGCTGTCAACAAAATCTACATCTCTCGTCATGTCACTTTCGTTGAATCTCAATTCTCGTTTTCCTCTATTTCACCACCTGTTTCTCCACCAAACTCTTTTACACTTAACATCCCTTGCTTAACTCATCCTCACACCTTTACCAATCTGCCTACTCAATCACCCTCACTCTCCCTCGTCCCTATCCCTTCTCCAATACCTATCCATCAAATTGGTTCCACTTCCTCACCCTCTTTTCCTTCGGCTATCACCTCACCTCCCCATACTCTATCTGATCCCTCACCTCCCCAAGCTCCCCACTCTTCTGCCCTCAATACCCATCCTATGACCACCCGAGCTAAATCTGGTATTTTCAAGCCAAAAGCCTTCCTCTTCGAAACCGTCTTTGAACCCAAAACCTTTTCCCAAGCGGCAAAAGATCCTCACTGGCTCACTGCCATGAAAGAGGAAATTTCCGCTGTTTCACAAACCTACACCTGGACCTTAGTTCCACTACCTCGAGGTGCAAAACTTATAGGCTGTAAGTGGGTCTTCAAGACTAAGCTTAATTCTGATGGCACAGTTTCTCGGTACAAGGCTCGGCTGGTAGCTAAAGGTTATGACCAGACTGAAGGCATTGATTATGATGAGACGTTCAGTCCGGTAGTCAAACCCACTTCCATCCGAACAGTGCTCTCTTTAGCTATCTCATCTCACTGGATTATTCGGCAACTAGATAGCAGCAACGCTTTCTTACACGGTGATCTGACTGAGCAGGTATACATGCAACAGCCTCCTGGTTTTATTGATCCATCTTACCCGGCGGCTGTATGTCTCCTACAGAAAGCTCTTTACGGTCTAAAGCAATCCCCGAGAGCCTGGTATACCAAATTATACACAGCTTTAATAAATTGGGGTTTCTTGGCATCAAAGTCGGACTCGTCACTTTTCATACGCCGTACGTCATCATCCGTCCTTATTATGCTTGTGTATGTCGATGACATTATTGTGACAGGTGACTCGCCTATTCTCTTAGATCAGCTCCTCGCGTACCTACATTCTCAATTCAGAGTTTGAGATCTTGGCCCCTTATCCTACTTCCTCGGTATCTCTGTCACTCGGACCCCTACTGATATGACTTTTTCACAATCACGATATATATCTAAGCTTCTTCACAGGGCCAATATGGATTTGTGCAAGCCGGTCCCGACTCCTATGGTTGCCAAGCCTCCGTTATCCATACACTCCAGGAAACCTCTACAGGATGGTTTTCTATATCGTAGCATAGTCGGAGGTCTCTAATACTGTTGCCTTACACGGCCCGATATTGCTTTTGCAGTAAACAAAGTCTCACAGTTCATGCATGCCCCTTCTGATGTTCACTAGCAAGCAGTCAAGCGAATTCTCTGGTATCTCAAAGGCACTCCTTCCCTCGGTATTTCCTTCACGCCTTCTACCTCTCATGACCTGACATGTTATACAGACGCCGACTGGGCTTGTTGCCCCGACGATCGGAAGAGCACCAGTGGCTTCTGTATTTTTCTAGGTCCAAATCTTATCTCTTGGTCCTCTAACAAACAGAAAGTTGTTTCTCGTTCCAGTACTGAATCCGAGTATCGTAGTGCTGCCAACGGTGCCGCTGAGGTTCTCTGGCTGCAGTCCCTCTTACAGGAGCTAGGTATCCTTTCTACCATAGCACCTCTCATACTGTGTGATAACTTGAGTACCACATATCTCGCCTCCAATCCTGTGTTGCACTCAAAATCTAAACATGTGGAGATTGATTTTCACTTCTTTCGGGAAAATGTGCTCCAAAAGAAGTTGTCGGTCAAGTTCACTCCTTCATCCAACCAACTGGCTGATGCTCTCACTAAACCTCTTCCACCCGACTCTTTCAATCTCTTCTTGTTCAAGATCTTCGGCTATCGCCCTTGATCTTGAGGGGGAATATTAGACTATTCATGTTATTGTTCATTTATAGTTTCATTGGACAGAATAGTTATGTTTTAGTTTTCTTTATCTCTTGGGTATATATATTGTAAGAGTACAATTTTTGAAATAAGAAATCATTATTTTCTCTGCCGCCGTTTTCTCTTCTTTCTTCTCCTTCTCTGGTTCTACCTTATCTGGTTTTACCGATCTATATCTAAAGCAGCAAGATCCTTCTTCTCAACGATAACAACATCCCACAAATTATCTAGTCATTGACAAATCGTAAAAGAGTATCGATGAATGTCTTAAGAAATATACAAACTATTCTAATTGCTGAATTTTTTGAAAAATCGGTAATTATAATACTAAGGAAGCATGAGATTCCAAATCTAAAATTGCAATCGAAGAACAACTAAGAACTCACCGTTTCAATTGCGGAAAAAAAATGAAACCAAAGAGACAATGTTGGACGACGGCAAAGTGAAGAAAGACTTACAGAGACTCTTCGGCTTAGTCCAGCAATGAAGAAGAAGCTCCGCAGGAAGGGAAGAGTTATATAACACAAAATGGTTTGAGAAAAGAGAATCAGGACGAAAGCTTGGAAGAATTATGAAGAGGTTAGGTTACGACTGATTAACATTAATCAGTATTTATGATCGGTCCAACCAGATCCAATTGGTCTTGGTCTATCATGGTCCAAGGTCGGGTCCGAGTCTTAGTTCACTCTAAGGCCGGTCGGCCTGCATCGGTGGTGAAGGTGAATTTAGAGTAGGGGTGGGAAAAACAGAACCATAACTTTAATTTTTTACCAACGGTGCAGTTCGGTCCGGTCCTGATCGTGGTTCCACATTTTCAAAAACCATGAAAATCACATCAGATCGTGACTCAAATATTCAACTAAAAAATCGATTAAAACCCGACTTAAAATTCAAAAAATCGGCCCACACTCGTAACAACGTTTCAAAATCTGAAAAATATAAATAATTTTTGTGAAAAAATTGGAACCAAACAGAACTGGAACCCAACAGAGACCGAACTGTAAAACACAGTTAGGCCTGGCTCGGATCCGAAAGCCACAGTTCTGGGTCCAGATTCATAAAACCGTGGGTCATGGTTCGAGATTAAAACCTCTGATTTAGAGAGGCCAAGTCGTTTGTTTATTATTATTATTATTAATATGGAGGGAAACAAGGGAGGTGGCGGTGAAATAAGAGGGAGCCACGTTGCATGCATGGGAAGCGCCATTTCTTACTGAATCCTCATGTCTTCTTCCTCCTGAATCTCTATCTGTATCTGTCGGTTCTCTCTCCTCAACGCGTGTCCTCCGCAGTACGTTTCCTTATCCCCATTCTCGTATCTGTCACAATGCAGTACTATATTTATTGCTCGTGTTTGCTTTGAAACCCTACTTCCATGGTTGGAACTCGCCAAGAAATTGGTCCTTCAAAGAGTTCTTCCTGAGCTGCTTCCTTGCGGCGAAGTGGCTGTGATCTTTACGCTTTGTTTCTGGCTTGATTCTTGAGGTATTTTCGAAACTTCTTCTTACTTCATTTTCATTTTTTTTTTAGTTCTGTGAGAAGATTTGATGCAGCTGGATTTGAATAATAGTCGATTTGAGAAATCGGTTCTTCTCTGGTAATGGATTTATGGTTAGCTGCGTTTTCCTCTTCGCCATTTTTCCTTCCGTTTTTTCTTGCCCTAGAGGCGAGTTTGAAAAATCAGAAAATCGAACCTAAATCAACTAATTCGGTCTATATCGATCTTTTTTATCGCGATTCATCGTCTTCTCCTCTTCATTGTTCTTCTTCCTCAGTCCTCTGAGTGTTCTCTGAGTATACTTTCTTCTTTCCCTGTTGTTTTTCGCCTAATATTTTACTACTTCAGTATTAAAAACAGAGGCGATCGTCCGAACTAATTTTCCCATCTGTCAAACAGCTAGAAGATGGATTTTTTTTTTTTTTAAATTGAAAAGAATCTCTTACTTGAATTTTCAGAATGGAGGATGCCATCATAGATTGGAAAAATGAAGGTGAAAAAGCATCAGAAGATTACAATTCGGATGTGGTGAGTTGGGTGTTGAAGCAGGGGCTGAGTGTGGGAAAGATGATGCTAGTCTCAGGAATCGTAATCTCTTCGGCTCCAATTGTTCTTCCTCCTCTCGTAGTCCTCTCCGCTTTTGGAATCGCCATTTCAGTTCCTTATGGAGTCTTCCTGGCAAGCTATGCTTGCACTGAGAAACTCATGGCCTTTTTGCTGCCAAAAGCTGTTCCGCCATCAATGGAGGAATATAGAGCTCTAACTTACGATGAAGAAGATGATGGAGATGAAGAGAAAGATGTGAAAAAGATGCAAGAAGAAGACGGACAAGTTGAGAGCACCAGAAATGGCGGGGAGATGAGATGGGGAATGGTTGGGGAGGAGAATGAAATGGAAGAAACCCCAAGAGGAGAGACTTTTGAGAGGAAAGAAAAACAGAGTGGAGAGACTTCTGAGATGGAAACCAAATCAATCAAGGAAGAGGATGGAGAAAAACAATTGATTTCGGAAGAGCCGGTGCTTAAAAATGAAGGGAATGAAGAAAAGAAAAATGAAATCGAAGTGATTCCTATCATTTTTGAAGAGAAGAGAGATCAAGACAAGGCGAAAGACATTGAAATTAACGACGAACCAGCAAAAGAAACAACCGGCCTGGTCGAGCAAACGGGTGACGAAGGAGGGCTTAAGGAACTGGAAGAGAGAGCCAAGGGAAAAAAATTGGATCAAGATGTGAGCAAAGGGGTTGAAGATAAAGGTATTGCTAGTGATGTTGTGTTAGACAAAGAAATGGGGCCAAATGTCAATGAAATAGTCCAAGTTCTAGAACGAAAAACCGACGAAAACATCGAAAACAAGACAACGCCGGACAAAAAATCTCCCCGTAAAGCTCAAAAGTTACCTAAAGGCTTGAAACAGACTGCACAGAATGGAAGTGGTACGCCTCCTGCTGAGGTCAGGATTTCTAAGGCTACATGATTTATACAGCAAACCTGCTGAATTACTTTTCTCTGAATTCAAGCTAATGAAAGTTGAGGCTTGTTTTTGTGCAGGAAGTTTACAGTGAGAAGAAAATATGGGAAGAGATCAATGCTTTGAGGACTATAGTAGGTTATAAAGCACCTCGTCTTTCATCAAGCATGGAAGAGCTCAAAGCTCTGTATCGCTTCACTGGGATTCAGCCTCCACCGTCAGTTAAAAACCCTTCCGATCTCGCTGAAGTTGCCAACAAACTTCGCTTTCTCATGGCCATCGTCGGCGTAAACTGATTCTCTTCTCACTCCCCGTCGGTATGAGCTTTTAAGGCTTAGCTTTCGTTGTAGAATGCCAGTTTAGATAATATGTAGTTGCTCTGACAGGCAAACTCAATTGTAGGATTTGGGACTGTTTTCTTGGTGTAGTATTCGAGAGTTTTGCTATTATGAGCTGCTAGTCATGGATTAGAGATGATGATCATAAGCTTCCAAGCTGTGGTCTTACTACTAGTTCAACTCTTTAAACGTGCGTATTTATGTATGCGAGTTAGTTTTTATTCTCTCTTATGACTTCTGTAAATTTGAATACTAGAATAACTGAACAACGAAGTAATTAAAGTCCATAAAGCATAGTTAAATCACTCCAAATACACCATGAAAGAAATAAAAAAAATACTTGCCCCTGGTGGCAAGATCGGGATGGGTATTTTAAACACTAAATAGTGATAATGCAAAAGAAAATTACAGTCAATGGTCAAGTTCTTGATTCTTTTAGATATTGAATTTAAAGTCGAACAAAAAAGAAACATTGAGTAACTCGAGACGGGACTCGGGAGAAACTTGATCGAGTCGAACAATGGATTAAACAAATAAGATCAGCACGATAATGACAATATTTGTCAGGAGAGCTGTATCTATCCTAAAGCACAGGATTTAGATTGACTGTTAGGTGAGCTTACAACACAGTATATGTCAAGAACGCTTTCGACCGTCTACACGCATCAAAATCATCTCTCGTCATCAGTCCTAATCCAATATGAATGAAATTCTTCTTCAGTAAAGACACGAAAGATGAACTCGGATTCTGTAATTTCCAGGAAGAGCTGGTTGTACTTCCTTCTGGTGTTAAATTTTGGTTTCGGCTGGTGTTGTAATACATGCAACGATACTAGAATAACATAACCGAGATAACTTACTTGGATACACCTCGAGGCAGTAGCCAAAATTTGCCTAATAACGTAACAAAACAAACTCCTAATATTAGAAAAAGTAGAAAAAGTCGGATAGTTACCCTATAGTAAGGGAAACGAGGAATTCAAGCATCTTGAAAGAGGCCTTAAGACTATTTTCTTATCAGCGGACATCAGATTCTTCTTGTGAATATCTTTTACGAGACAAAACCAGGAGGCTAGACAATGACTCACTACATATATTACCTCTAGAAGTCAGTACCCATAAGACAATATTCTGAAAAGTGTATACGCTACTAACCACACAAGCAGAGTCAGTGTAGCTATCATCACTGCAAGGGATTGTGGCTCACACTAATGGTTTGTGCATTGGCTTTGAATCTTAGGTCTTGTCAAATTATATTGAATTATAAACTTGTGAGGAATGATTATGATTTCACGAAAATTTCATAGGCAGCCGAGAAGAACACAGGCAAGGGGAGGGGAGGTCTTTCCATATGGTCGAGATGTTTCTGGGGAGGCAAAACAAACAGAGGGAGAACAATGGGGTTCAGCTAAAAAGGCCGAATACAAAGTGGTGGAAAAAGCCGAAGAGGCTCTTGATTATGTCAAACAAAATGCTGAATCTGTCTGGCTCTTGATTAAACTTAAGAGAGCTGTTCAGCCTCGTTCACATCTCTCTTCCATGTTGCTCTAATTTATGGTCAGGAAATATCTTAAGTTGAATGTCACCAGTTTTCTCTATTTACTGAAGTTACTATTGATATTTCTTAATCAATTTACCTCACTTATCACATCATTTAAGTGCAATTAAATCAATCCAGGAACCAAGCATGAGAATTAGCCCAACATTCAGTTCCTACAATTTCGACTAATTTTTCTTAATACAAATAACATCGTCTAGGAGGGAAGAAGGATACCCGATTGGCAGCAAATCGGAAGACACCATAGTTCCATTTCTGGTTTCAGACACCTGAAATTAATCCACAAAACATATTAAAAAATGATTAGGAAAGTAATAGAGATGATACAAACCTACAGCACAAACCTGGTGAGGTTATAAAATATCAAAATATACACTCAAGTGCTTATTACCAAATATCAAAATATCAAACAAATAAAATCAAATTTCATGCATTTTCCCTAACAATTCAGAAGCATTAAAAAATAAAAGAATTTTATACATTGCAGCTCAGAAGATCAGGTTTTGACCAATCACATAAAGCTACTAACTCAGAAGATGAATAAAACTACACACATTCAGCCATACCATTCTCTGAGCCAAAAGATAACTAAACTAGAAAGAAGCTGAATCCTTATTCCTCCTCAACTAAATAGTTAAACAAGCATTCAGAATACACGCATTATCGCTATTTCTATTAGATTAAAAATAATGGAAATCAGGAAGAAAAATATATTTAACAAGCTATTTCAGGTCAAATTGACATCGTGCATTTCTTTTGAGAATGTCCTAACATATGACAGCGGCCACATTGTACAACTCTTTTTGGGCGCTTCAAATTCTCCATACGCAGAACCTTCTTTCTGGGCCTGCCAGGAGGTCGACGTGTTTTGGGGGGACGGATATTTATATCAGCCTTAAGCCCTACACCATCACCTCCCTCTCCCGGTTCTTTCCATAAGCTCTTATCTGGAATGGGATATATAGGTTGTGAGTAAGTTTCTCTGTAATTTGCCACAGTAAAACATGGTTCGGCAAATATATGGGGAGTCTGGCCACAAGAAATTAATGCTGCGGCAGCATGAGCACAAGGCAAACCATATAACTGCCACTGCCGACATGAGCAAACACGACAACGTATATCCACAATATTTGTTCGCTCACTTGAGACAATTTCAAACTCAACTTCATTTGCACGTAACACTTGATAACAACGAGCATCAGCAACTGCCTCTAATATCCGTCTTTCAGCAGATGGTACAAGTATTGAGGTCCACCTCATACCCAAATGACGGCGATCTTCAAACCAAGATGTCATCTGACTGCGAATGTGCTCCATCATTTGCACAATAGGGAGTTCATGACACTCTAGAGCCCAATTATATAACAATTCTGTGATCCCTAATGTAAAATGGCCATACCGCACGCCCTCAAAATAAGCAACGGCCCACAGTTGGGGAGGGAAATGTTGAAACCATGGCATAACCTCTTGTGATATCTCTACCATTTCAGCAATCTTGCTTTCAAACTCAGCTGTTGTAAGTGCATAAACAGCATTCCAAAAAATGTTAACCAACTTTGTGTTCTTGAAGGTATCACGGAAGTTTTCACTGACACAACGCAAACAAAAACAGTGAAAAGCACTAGGAAAATGAGTTTCCACTGCGTCAACTACACTCCTTGCTCTTTCAGAAAGTATTGTAAGTCTAGGCATATTATCAGTATTTACTCCAAGAAGCTTCCGCAATTCTGACATGAACCACATCCAATTTTCATCACTGTCTACATCAACAATTGCAATAGCTAGTGGAAACAATGAATTGTCCGCATCCACAGCAGCAGCACAAAGTATTGCCCCCAAGTATTTTCCTTTAAGGTGAGCTCTGTCAATTTCTAGAAGAGGCCTACAAGCATTTATGAACCCATATATTGAAGCTCTATAAGAGATAAATAATCGGTGGAAACAATTTTCTTGTCCAGTCGTACAAAATGATGCAATGCTTCCTGGATTAGCTTTCCTTACTTGTTCACAATAAGCAGGAAGAAGGCAATAACCTTCTTCAAAAGTTCCATGAAGTGCAGCCATACTTCGCTCTTTCCCCCGCCAAGCTTGCATGTAAGATACAGCTACTCCATGCTGGTCACGGATATCTTGTAAAATTTCTTTAGGTTTATATTGTGGGTTATCTCGAACACGGGCTGCTACAGATCTAGCAACCCATCCAACAGATGCTTGCTGATGATGAAGATTTTGAACTCCTTCACAGGTATGCTCACCATGAAGAGTTCGAATTGTAAAGGTTGGAACACCAGGACATTTTGCTACATGGACACGCCATGGACAACCTTCTTTGGAGCACTTGGCAATAAATCGGCTACGATCTGATTTCACAATCCTCAAGTCAAAATGTAGGGCTATAGCGATATCTTTCAAAGTTCTTCTGCAAGTCTCAACGTCTGGAAACTCTTGTCCAATGACTAGAGCCTGGTCTGTAAAAGTAAGAGATGTGTCGGGTACAACAGTCAAGGAATGGTCAGCCATCTATTCATCGGAATACAAGATAATTTGCATATAGTTCTGACATTTAGTTTCTCCAACCCACTTCAAAAAAACCAGCTCCACCTAGCTATTATATACTGCAACAAAGAAAAAGAAAAGAAACCTCAGAGAAGGATATTATGTCAATTGAGTTGGAAGTAATTTGAGATGGTAAAAGAAAAATAGAAAAATCAATTCAAGTAAAATCAAAAGCAAAGACAATAAATTAACTCCATAAAATATACCAGCTCCAACTAATAAACTTAAGGAAGATGTTTAATTTTTCTACCACATATCATTCATTCACTGTGTCAATAATGACATGAACTTCAAAAATTTAGCTTGGTTAACACACCTATAGTCATCAAGCTTATAAACGGTAAAACACCAAAAAGTTTGATTTAGAGGTTCTATCAACTCCGTTGTTTGTGTAATGTTACAAGTTACAAGTGCATATTGATCTGATCTGTTTCCCCCTTCCCTACCTAGATTATTATTGTGATTTCAATTGGGCTCGGACATGAATTGTGAATAACTTTTGAATGTGTTAATATTTGTTGTGTAGGATAAAGTTAGTCTATTATATTTATGAATTAAAAAAAAAAAATTGTTTGGTATGGAACACTCCAACAGAAGAATTTATTTCTCAAATTCAGGTATCAAAACCAAATTACTAAACTGCACAGTGAAAATAGATCAACTTGTGTGTGACTAAGAAAAAAGAATGCGACCTTAAAAGAGCCACGGCTAAGATAGCATGCCACTCAGATGTAACAGCATTTGGTCGTATATGTATTAGACCCAAATCACACATATCTCTCCCATATTTAGACTCTCACTCTTTCCCTTGAGTCATTGTAGTCGATTTCCCATATTTAAACTGTCACTCTTTCCTTGAGTCATTGCAGTCTATTTATCAAATGTTATTCAATCCA
Organism: Begonia masoniana; assembly: GCA_022432975.1. Taxonomy (NCBI): domain Eukaryota; kingdom Viridiplantae; phylum Streptophyta; class Magnoliopsida; order Cucurbitales; family Begoniaceae; genus Begonia; species Begonia masoniana. The sequence goes on from CM039515.1 coordinate 17,809,947, forward strand.
AAAAATTACTCACAAATAGACAGCATTCCATATTTATGAGAAGAACTGAAATATCGAACCTTAACAAATTACCCATAGACAAGAACATCTGCATCAGTTTCAATTTTAAACCCATTTTGGAGCATATTGACGCCCTCTCTCATTTCCAGGAGACCAACTTTCTCTGGCGTCCCCGCTGCGACCAATTTCTAAACAAAGTTCAACATTCCACCATCTAGCCATAAATGCTAATCCCAGCCAAAAAAAAAACAACACTACTAAGAAAGGCAAAAAAAAAAAGTACGCTTCATGAACATAAATTTCATATTCCATTACAATGACCTAGGAAAAACATCATCCTCACACCATTATAACACTCGAAACTTTCTTCCTTCCAGGTTCATAACATTACAAAAAATCTTCCATCCAGCCAGTTAAACGGATCTAATAGCTGAAAATCAACAAAAAGTCCAGACTTACCAGGAAATCGAGCAGTAAAACAACGGATAAATCTCTCTTTCCGCGAAAAAGATAATCTTGACAATCCCGACCTCGCCGAATTTAGATAAAACCAGATACTTCTGGAGTCAATTTCAACATCAAACAGTCAGAGATTAGAAACTTAAAAATCATAGTACGAATCACAGAAAGAGAAGAAACGCCGCTGAAAAGAAAACCAAGAGCAAGGTTAAGGGGTTTCTAAAAGAGAAGAGGATTGCGAAATGAGAAATTAAAGGTCGGAAAATCGATCTGCTAGGAATGAGGAGAAATATTGAGAGAGAAAGACGGCGGGGCGGCGAGGAGGAGCCGCGGCTGAGAAAAGGAGAGAGACAGAGAGAAGAGTGAGAGAGTACAGCCAGAACCGATAAACTCAGACCGTCGGCGAGGCCAAAATGACTACCCAAGGATACAAATGACATTACCTTAATTAAAGTTCTAAAAAGCGTAAAAACCATTTTAACCCCTAAAGATTGTTTTTTAAAATACTGTTGAACTAACAAATCTAACAAATTCAACCTTTAACTATCATAAACCTAACAATTTAACTTATTGCGGCCCCTCGATCACCCCCCATTCTACATTTTTTTTCTTAGAATGGGGGACTAATCTAAAACGAACAACCCCCGTTCTGTCGGGGGCTCTGTTCCACGTGCACTGGCTGATCTAAAAACAATGACCCCTTGTTCTGTCGGGGGTCGTTGTGGGGTGGAGGCCCTCGTTCCACATGTAGTGCACGTGGAATTGGAACGAGGGTCGTTCTCCTGAGCTGACCCTCTGTTCTCAAGAGCATTCTATAACGAGGTGCCAGCTCAGGAGAACGAGCCCCGTTCTCATTTTTGGACTCCAAAACGGGCCATATTATATATTTACTATAATGCGTAATTTATGTATTTATTATAATATGTAATTTTGGATTTATTATAATCTGTAATTTTTTTATTGTCTTCCCATTATGTGATGAATATGTGGTAAAACTTTTAAGTAAATTCAATATCGTTTGATATTTTTTTAAAATTAATTTATAAAGTGAAGAATGAACGGGGGTCTTGACCCCGGAGCGGAGGAAAAAAAATACCAAATGATATTCAATTTATTTGAAATTTTTAACACATGTTCACCACATCATGGAAAGATAATCAGAAAAGTTTCGTTATTTTCTAACACTTATACAATTTATTGTAATTTTAGTTAATTATTTTATAAAACAAACGTACATCAATTATAATAAATCATACAAGTGTTAGAAAATGACTAAAATTTATATATTATCTTTCCATAATGTGGTGAATATGTTTTACAAATTTCAAGTAAACTGAATATCGTTTAGTACTTTTTAAAAATTAATTTATAAAGTGAATAATATGTAATTTAGTGAGATAAAGTTGAAAAATGGGCAGAGTTTCGTTTGTTTTATGACTCATCTATAGTCACAATTCCTGCATATTCAAATTAAAATTTATACCCAACAACCAGATCCAGATAATTATAGTACAAACATAAAGTAAAGTGATATCAAATAAAATAAAATATAAATTACAGTACATCAAATGATAAGAAATACAAAGTCTAGTACATCAAATGATACTATATTACAAACATAAATTAAAGTATATAAAATGAAATATAAACTACACTATGAGTGAGTTATCGCTATCAGAGGCCTCCATCCAACGTGTGAATCTATCATTCAACTGTATATTGGACAAGTTTGTAAGATCGTATTGTCTAAGAGGGGGGGGGGGGGGGGGGTTAATTAGACTTATTAAAAACTATTTTCTTAATCTAAACGTTTTCTCTATTGTATGCAATTACTAAATTAACAGCAAACACACAAGTAAAAACAAAGTAAAAGACAGAGAGAAATTTGACACCGTAGTTTTTAACGTGGTTCGGCCAAACTTGCCTACGTTCACGCTCCAAGGCTCCCCCTTGAAGATTCTTTTCTTCTTCTCACGAGAAAACAAGATCGAACTTCCCGGGCGTCGATCCACTGCCTTTTACAACTCAGGATTGCTCTTCACAGGCGACAATCCACTGTCTTTACACTTTAACAGAATGGATAAAGATTTATAGCACAGACTACACTCTCTCAAATATCAAATCTCCAGTTAAATTGATGAGAGGTGTAGGAAGAATAACAGAGTATCACGAAGTCTTTTTGCGTATTAGGGTTCAGAGAGAATTTCAGCAAAAGTTGTTCTTCTGAGCTTCTTTCTCCTCTTTATACCCTGTCTATCATTGGCTCTAATTCTTGAATACTCCTTATCTGAATATGGAAATTTATGACCGTTGGAGAAGCATACGTACATAGATAGCTAGCCGTTGCGTTCTGGAGTCGCTTTCGATCTTCGCCATTAATGATTTGGAATTAAGGCTCTGGATGAGTATCGCTATCGCTTCGCGGTATTTTTAAATTTCTGGCAGAAGATACTGTTCAGCGGTAGATGTAGGTGGTCAACGTCACTTTCTTCTGCAGATAGATGTAAGTCTTTGTTATGCAGGCGGAAGATACTGTTTAGCAGTAGACGTTGCCTTTGAAGTGCCAACGGTGGATGTTAAACTTTGTCGTTTTGCTAGCGGTAGAAGTCTTCAGAAGACTCAGCCAGCGGTAGAAATAAACTTTGTCGTTTTGCTAGCGGTGGAAGTAAACTTTGGAAGACTGTCAACGGTAGAAGTAGACTTTGTCGTTTAGCTAGCAGTAGAAGTCTTATGAAGACTTTGCCAGCGACAGATGTAGACTTTGTCGTTTAGTTAGCGGTGGAAGTCTTTTCTTCTAAATGGTGGATATGCAATACTTCATCAGTTTTAGCCATGTTTTGCTATCACACCCTGAACACTTAACCAGATTTGTTAAACAACTAAAATACCCTTTTTAAAGGGCATTTCCACTTAAAATCTAGAGACATATATATGATGAGGTCAATATTTAATTTATTAATCAACTTATTAATCTCATCGGCATAACTCATAAATCTCAAATATTTAACTTAATCAAATTACACTTCTTAAAAAACACATCATCAAAAACATCGTTAGACTTAAACATAATTTAAGTCAACAATCTCCTCCTTTTTGATGATGACAAACTATAAGTATAAATTGATTAAATATCTCTCCCCCATAATCCTAGCTCCCCCACAACATGAGCATGCAATCCAAAGTTAATTTTTACACAGTGCTGTCACACTTTATCCCCCTTTGACATTATAAAAAAAATACAGGAAAAAGTAGTCAACTACTCAATATTTGTATATTGATGAAATTTTAAAATTGTTCACCAAAAAAATATCTCTTATTTAATCTAAATCCAAAATGCGCTTCCACAACTCCTTTCGAATTGAAGGAGGCACTGCATAGTTCATATCGACAGTAGGAACTATCAGTGGCTCGAGATCAGGAGTAGAAGCAGAAGGAGCAGAGGGCTGAAATGGACTTCTATACACAACCAAGTCAAGACATGGTGGTGGCTCTACCAGTGGACCAGCTGGAAGTGCAGCCATTGAGCATTGTAGCTTAGAAGGGGACTCGGTGACAGAGGAACCAAAATGATCAACGAACCTAAGCTCAGCATCCTGAATATTCAAGGGCATGAAGTTCACGTTGTTGTCAACCTCTGGTCGGATGATTGGAGGGAGTAAGTCGGCAAAACAAGCCTCAGAGAAACAGAGAGGACTAAACTGTTCTGGTTGAAGAGCTTGAATATCCGACTGCATAGACCGAAGGACCCGAGAGAGAGAGCCTTTAAGTCTATCCACCCTGGAAGCCAACCGATCCTGAACTGTGTCAAGTTCCTTGCTCAAGTCCACAAAAGACGTATGCATCTGATCCTTAACAGAACTGAGAGCAGTTCCTAAACTTTCGATGCATGCCATCAGCCCAGTTATTTGTTCCTCACCTAGGAAAGATCTCCTCTAATAGGTTTTTGGAGTTTGAGAAGCATTAGGTGGGTTTGGGGAGGAGGTTTGGATTTGAGGAGCAGTTAGTTGAACCGGAGGAATAAGTGGTGGAGCGGCCAGAGAAGGCAACATAAGAGTAGGTGGAGGAGAAGCAGGACCCTCTAGAAGTGGAAGGGGCACAGATGAGTGAACTGAGGGTGCCTCAAAAGTATGTGTTGGAAGGGATGGGGTAGGGTGTCTTGGAACAGGAGAAGGAAGTTGAGAGCGTGACACCTGAGAGGATGAAGGAGAATTAACGAAGGCAGGGATTTCAGACTCATTCACTCCTTCGTGAAAAGACTTCTCCTGTAGGAGAAGCTTCCTCTTCCGCAGCCGAGCAGAAGGTGCCTTAGAACCCTTCTTGCGGGTCTCATCCAACACAAAATCCCCTGTTTTTGTCCTTTTAATTCCCATTCTCTTTAGAGTGGTGATCGAGTAGAAGCTTGAAGGTTGAAGACGGAAGGGATCATCTTCCTCAGGAAATTCCACTTCAAACTTCTCAAAGATTTTCATGAGAAGTAGATTGCAGGGAAACGATAAAGCCCTGGTTGAGACACTCTGAATCATCCTTCTCAAAACAATGAATCCCATGTTGAAGGGGGTCTGTTGGTAGAGTGCAAAAAGAACAAACAATTCCATGCCACTCACATCATCATAATGACCACCCTTGGGTTTGGTGTTGTACCCGATCATTTGATGGAAGAGCCGAGCCCTGATGGTGAGGTGTTTGCTCTTTAAGAGATTAGGGATGTGATTCTGGTCTAGAACAATTGATTTCAAAAACTGATGGCCCTCCGGAGAGTTAAGGAGTGGGGGCTCATGCCCTGATTCATAAAATTTGACATGGTTATCTAAATGTGGACTCTCCAGAAGATCATTGATTGCTTGGGATGTTAGAACTATGTGTTTTCCATACACATAGCTCGAGATAGTAGTGAAGTCAGAAGAGTAGCCAAGATTGGCATAAAACATCTTGATTGCTACGGGGTAATAGAATGATTCAACGTCAAATAACCCCAATAACCCAAGACCTTTCAAGGGTTCAACAATATCCAATCCAGCTAAATCCTTAAAGACTATACGTCGACTTGGAATCAGGGATTTAAGCTTAAAATCGTCATGATACCTTTCTTCGGCAGCATGATTGAGGAAGTAGAGAGACGGCCACTGAGTTGCACGAGGAAGCTCTCGTGGCTGACGAACTGAAGTTTTGGCCTTCTTCTTGGCCGATTCCGGAACCACTCGAGATGAAGATGCCATTTAGACAGATGAAGAACTTTCTGAGCGAAAACGCGAAAGAGAGGAAAAGCTATGGAGAGGAGAACCGACGGATAGGGCAAGAGCTTTTGAAAGAGCACGAAAAGATGAAGCGTCTTAAACAAACAAGTTTAAATGCTTTAGGGTTTCGCCCGACTAAGAATATAAACTTGAAAATAGGATATCGCCCGATGGTGACACGTGTCACCAGATAGATGCATATATCTTCCGATGCATAGTGGATGATGTACATGTTCCGACGAAAAGTGGATGATGCATATCTTCCGATGCCAAAGGAAAGAGTGGTCGATGTAAACACTCAAAAACTTAGGTTTTGCGAAAACTTTCAATTCTCATTAGACCCATACGAATTCTTAAATCATTGAAAGTCTTAAACAGGGATGAAAAAGAACCTTAATTTTTCTCACACTTAATGAGCCATAACCTTATTCTAATATTACAGAAGGTTTTCTCATGCAAGGGTTTTGTAAAGATATTTGCTAATTGGTCTACAGAATTGACAAATTCTAAAGAAATATCTCCTTTCTGAACATGATCTCTAATGAAGTGATATCTAACCTCTATGTGCTTTGTTCTAGAATGCTGGATGAGATTCTTGGAAATATTTATGGCACTGGTGTTGTCACACCGAATTGGAATCCTATCATAGAAAAGATTATAGTCCTCCAAGGTCTGCTTCATCCACAACATTTGTGCACAACAACTACCAGCAGCAATATATTCACTTTCATCCGTTGAAAGTGCAACAGAATTTTGCTTCTTGGAGTACCAGGAAACTAGAGATTCACTAAGGAATTGACATGTTCCACTGGTGCTTTTTCTATCAACTAGACTTCCAGCATAATCAGAATCTGAATATCCTATTAGATCAAAAGAAGTACCCTTCGGGTACCATAAACCTAAGTCAGATGACCCACTTAAATATTTGAAAATCCTTTTGACAGCAGTTAAGTGAGATTCCCTAGGAAAAGCTTGAAACCTAGCACACAAACACACACTAAATAGAATATCAGGCCTGCTAGCCGTTAGGTATAACAAAGAACCAATCATACCTCTATATTTCTTAATGTCCACACATATTCCATTTTCATCTTTGTCCAGTTTAGTAGTGGTGCTCATGGGAGTTCTAGAGGACTTAACAGATTCTAAACCAAATTTCTTTAGGAGCTCCTTAATGTATTTTTCTTGACAGAAGAAAATACCATCAGGAGTTTGACTGATATGAAATCCTAGGAAGAATTTTAGCTCCCCCATCATACTCATTTCAAATTCACTTTGCATTAGGGAAGAAAATTCATCACACAGAGAGATATTAGTTGACCCAAAAATAATGTCATCGACATAGATTTGAACTAACAGAATATTTTTATCCTTTTGCATGGTAAATAGAGTTGAATCGGTGTTATCCTTTTTTAACTTCATTTCCTCAAGGAAATTTTTCAATCTATCATATCAAGCTCTAGGAGCCTGCTTAAGTCCATAGAGGGCTTTCCTAAGTTTGTATACATGGTCAGGTTTCTCATAGTCTTCAAATTCTAAGGGTTGCTCTACATAAACTTCTTCCATGATATAACAATTTAAAAATGCACTCTTTACATCCATTTGAAAGAGTATGAAATTTTTGTAGCAAGCATATGCTAAGAGCATCCTAATAGACTCTAATCTAGCTACGGGTGCAAAGGTTTCCTCAAAATCAATTCCTTCTTTTTGATTTTAACCTTTAGCAACTAACCTAGCTTTGTTTCTAATAACCATACCATTTTCATCCAATTTATTCTTGAAAATCCATTTTGTTCCAATAATAGAATGATCAGCTGGTTTTGGAACAAGTTCCCAAACATTGTTCCTTTCAAATTGGTTTAGCTCTTCTTGCATTGCAACTATCCAATTTTCATCTAATTCGGCTTCTTCAAATTTCTTAGGCTCTATTTGGGAAATGAAAGCAACATTAGTACAATAATTTCTAAGGGAGGCTCTAGTTTTGACTCCTAATGTTGGATCACCTAGAACTTCATCTAAAGGATGATTTCTCACATATTTCCAGTCTCGAGGCAGAGCAACAATTTCATCCTTGACAGGAACAATTTCTAGAGGGTTTTCTCCTTGAATGGTATCTGTAGGCTTATCTAAGGAAAGAGAATCTAGATGTTTTTCTAAAGTATCATCCTCATCCACATTGATTGTGGGTTGAGGGGTCTCATCAAAGTTGACATGAACAGATTCCTCTACAACTAGAGTTCTCTTATTGAATACTCTATAAGCCTTACTGGAGAGAGAATAGCCAAGAAAGATTCCAAGGTCAGATTTGGAATCGAATTTTCCTAAGTTATCCTTAGTATTAAAAATGAAGCATTTACTACCGAATGCTCTAAAGTACTTAACAGAAGGAGTTTTTCCACTCCAAAGCTCATAAGGTGTTCTTTCAAGAATAGGTCTTATAGAGACCCGATTAAGCACATAACAAGCTGTTGAAACAGCTTCAGCCCAAAAATACTTTGGAAGAGAATTTTCATTGAGTTAGTCTGAGCTAGCTCTTGGCGAGATCTATTTTTCCTTTCAACAACACCATTTTGCTCAGGGGTTCTAGGAGAGAAGAAATTGTGCTCAATTCCATATTTGAGACACAAGAGTTCAAATTTCTCATTTTTAAATTCTCCACCATGATCACTACGAATAGCAACAATGGTGAACTCCTTTTCATTTTGAACTCTTTTCCTAAAGCTAGAGAAGGTATCAAAGGTCTCATCCTTTGACTTCAGAAAGAATATCCATGTGAACCTAGAGAAATCATCTACAATGACATAAACATAGAATTTACCTCCTAGACTGGCTACATTAGAAGGACCGAAGAGGTCCATGTGAAGAAGTTGAAGAGACTTAGAAGTAGAGATTGCATTCTTCGATGCAAAAGAACTTTTGATCTGCTTGCCCATTTGACAAGCTTCACAGACCTTATCCTTCTCAAAGGATATATTGGGAATCCCTCTAACTAAATTATTCTTAGTAATCTTAGCTAAGATATCCATCCCTACATGTCATAGTCTCCTATGCCAAGTCCAACTATCAACCAACAGATTCACAGCAAGGCATTTTTCATCGGTTCGTTCAAACTTTTCTAAATCAATAATATAAACATTTTCTTTTCTATATCCTTTGAACAGAACTTCACTATTCAGACTATCTTTAAGCACACATGCATTTGATTTAAATGTTACTTTATAGCCTTTGTCACACAATTGACTGATGCTTAGTAAATTATGTTTTAATCCCTCTACTAACAGAACATTTTCAATAGTGAGGTTGCCAGGATTACCTATATTGCTGATGCAAACAATTTTTCCTTTCTGGTTTTCACCAAAAGTAACATTTCCTTTCTTCTTGTTGACAACAGCAAATTTGGTTGAATCTCCCGTCATATGCCTCGAGCATCCACTATCGAGATACCACTAATTTTTCCCGGGAGAACAGTCAACCTGCAAAACAGAAGATCAAGTTGTCTTCTTTGGTACCCAAATTTTTTGGGTCCTAATGTTAGGTCTGGTTCCTTTAGGAACCCATTGCAATCCATTGCCAAGTTTACTTTTTCCTAGTTTAAGTGGACATTCATAGAATTTCTGTTCTGTTTCATTACATGCATGACAAGTAGAAGGTTTAACAAAGAAATTCTTATATATTTTCTTTTTACTAAACCTTTCATATCCTAAGCCAGCTTTATCAAATGTAACTCTCTGGTTGCCTAACAGCATATTCAGATTCTTACTACAGTTAGTGAATTTCAAAACAATATTATTCAGGTTCTCATTTTTACTTAAGAGATCCTTAGTTTTCATTTCCTGTAAACTAAGTTCTTTAGCATACTTTTCAATTAAGTCTACATTCTCCTTTTTCAACAGGTTGTATTTGGACTTAAGCATGCTGTATTGTTTGACTAAATCATTGAAGGCATCAATCAAATTACCTTCATCATCATCACTATCACTAGAAGAATGACTAACCTCATCCTCCTTGCCCATGAAGCACAGGTTGACGACTTCCTCATCTTTTGAAGAAGAGTCACCCTCACTGTCGTCCCAAGTCGCCTTCATAGCTCTCTTTTTGAACTTCTTGGGACCTTTCTTAGCTTGAGGACAGTCTGCCTTCATGTGACCAGACTTACCACACTCAAAACATGTGATTTCCTTTTCTCTTTGGGATTTCTCACCCTTTGGAAATCTTTTTCCTTGCATCCTCTTCCGTTGGAGGAATTTGCTGAATCTCCTAGTAATGAGAGCTATATCCTCATCATCATCTTCCTCCTCTGATCATTCCTACTTGCTTGAGGAAGCTTTGAGGGCAATGTCCTTCTTTTTACTGATCTCTTTCTTTTTGAGATCTTCTTTGTCATTGGCTCTCATGGTTATCTCATGAGTCATTAGAGAGCCAATGAGCTCTTCAAGTTTGAGCACTTTGAGATCCCTAGCATTTTGTATGACTGTCACTTTTGGTTGCCATGCCCTCGGTAGGCATCTCAGGATTTTCCTTACCTGTTCTTCGCTGGAGTAAATCTTACCAAGCACTTTTAAACCATTAGTAATATTAGTAAAACGAGTAAACATAGAACTAATTAATTCATCCTTTAACATGGTAAACAGTTTATACTCGCGAACTAACATACTCATTTTGCTTTCTTTCACTTGATTTGTTCCCTCGTGTGTGATTTCCAGTAAGTGCCATATCTCTTGTGCACTATCACACCTTTGAACTCTATTAAATTCATCACGGTTCAGTACACAGTATAGGGTGTTTATAGCTTTGATATTCAGACTAAGATTCCTCTTATCAGAATCTGTTAATTCATGAGAGTCCTTAGGAATAGCGATTCCATTCTCAGTTTTCATGGCCTTGAACGGGCCATTTTCTATAATGTTCCATAAATCATAGTCCATGGCTTAAATGAATATTCTCATTTTTGCCTTCCAGTAGACATAGTCACTGCCAACAAACAAAGGTGGCCTGGAGATGGACTGACCCTCTATGTGTGAGGCGTTTATGTTGAATGCCATTGTAAATATATATCACAGAGTGTAACACCCGGCATTTTTTCGTGTAATTATTTCCCGAATCATTTTGCGGGATTGATTTAATATTAATACAATATGTGTTTTGTTGGAAAACAAACTAATGTGTAACTAAACAAAACACTAAGTTTGAAATGCATGGAAGGGCAAATTGGAGAGAAATTAAGGCTGGTGGAAGATAGCCAGTGGATAGCTGACACTTGACAACTTGTTGAGGAAGCTAAGTTCTTCCTTCTACGTGAAATCTTCATTTCACTTCTCTGCTTCCTCCTTTCCTTCTCTCTGTTCTTCTCTCCTAGGCGACTGAAACAAAGTTCCACACTTTGTTTCTCCTGCATTCTTCTGTTTTCTTCAGTGAAGGTAATTTCCGTCGGTAGTTAATAAGTTTAACTACATTATTTACTGATTTTGAGAAGTTTAAGGTTAATGACCGAATAATCACGTTTTAGGTTCACAAACTACTGAAACCGAGACGTTCAAGACTTCTAACACTGCAACAAATAGGTAAGTTCATATCCGTAGGTTGGCCCTTAAGGCCCTACATCGCGGAGGTACTAAGTTTTTCAGTTCTGTCGGGTTGTCTGGGTAGAAAGGTTATAGTTCATGTTCTGAGTTGTTTATGTTCTGCTTCATAAAATATTCTGTTCTGTTATTTCTGTCGTCTGCTATTGTAAGTTCAGGCACAGTAAATGCTCATGCATACACGTTTTCACCGAAAGTTCATGCAAAACTGTTTTCTGTACACGGTTTGAAGCTAAGCAAGATAAAATCTGACTGAAATGTATCGGTTAAGTGTGGGACAGGGACTGGCCCCCAGATCTGTTTCTGTACTGTACCGTATAACTGTTTGTGCCTGATAGTGCACCCACTGTTCGCCAGTTCCCCTATAAGCCCCACTTATATCCCTCTGCCACTGAAACGTAATGTTCTGTACTATCACTGTATTTTTGAAAGTTCATGCATGACATATGCATCACTACATTGTTTTATATGTTCTTACTGAGTTTTAGACTCATAGGTGAACTCCCTGATGTAGGTACTGAACCCGAAAATGAGGACTTCGTGCCTCAGTCTGATGGCTGGTGGTTCGAGCTCCCGGGGGTGGTTGCTGCAGCCAGACATAATTTTCTGTTTTGAGGTTTAAGTCTTTAAAATAAAGTTAATATCTGTAAAGCTTTCTGAAATTCTGGTTTTTGTGTCAAAAACTCTGTAGAGAAATTCTGTTTTGGAAAATTCTGCAATTACATGTTAAGTTCTGTACTGTCTCTGAAATTTTGAAACAATGTATAGATTCTGTGTCAATGTTTACAACCGCTATATTTGACAGTTAAGTTTATATTCTAAAGTATCCTGGAATTGTTTGGGATATTTGCTGTTAATCTATGCATGGATGATTTCTAGTTTTGGGAACTATCCATGCAGTTTGTTTCTTTAAATCTGTCAATTTTAAAGTATGTTTTACAATCTTGTTTAAAATTGGGTATTGACAGTTATGCCTTCTGTTGTGCTCGAGAACCATGTTTTGAAGTGGTTTGAGAATCTGAGACGTTTATGTCTTCTGTTTTTATGCTCTCTGTCTGTGTGTCTTTCTGTCAAAAGTTATAAATTTTGCCTTTAAATCTACGTCTTCCGATTACATCCACCGCTGCCTGTTTCTCTTTAAAACTTCATCCACCGTTGCCTTATAATTTATATCCACCGATCGTCACTGTTCATTTTTGCCTACATCCACCAGTTACTGTTCATTTCTGCCTACATCCACCGGTTACTGTTCATTTTTGCCTACATCCACCGCTGCCTGTTGTTGGTATTTTTCTTCAAGATTCGTTTAGGTCGCGCAGCGGAAAACGATTAATTCAAAAAAAAAAAAATCGCAGACCCTAACGAACCGTACGATCGTGCATTTTGATTAAACCACAACGATTATGCTAACCTGGTTTGATTTCGAATTTCTCTTGAAGATGCCGATTCGATCACGGAGACGCTGAAATAATCGAACGCTCTCTATTCGTATTCACACGTGAGCGGGAATCCAACGCCTTGGATTCTTGTCTGCCAGGACCCGCAAATTCTAGAGAATAATCTAGAATTTGCCTCTATCAACCGACGATCAAAAAAATTGTGTAGAATGATGATCGTCTCTTGTTTTAGGGTTGCGAAATTAAAACCCTTTTAATTCCCTTCATATGGGCTTCATAAGCCCATAACGATTTTAACACAAAACCCGCTCAGTTGTGCGACCCAATAGGCTCATTTAATATGACAGTGGGCCTAAAACACTTTTAGGGTCCACAAGTTATAATTGGTCTCTAGCAAGACATTATAACTACCCATATTAAAATAAGATGTGATCTACAAAATATCATCCATATGATTATCCTAAAGCACTAGTATCAACAATCTCCCACTTGCTTTATGCATAATCAATCAAGTATCTAATACCCATGCCTATTCATAATTATTGTTAAAATCCCTTTGTCAGACGATATCTGTGATTGAACATAAGGCATGGATAAAGCCACCTTATCAGATTCAATCATTTTTCTCGTTCAATAAATAAACTGACGTAATAAATGACATTAATACACTTATTAATTCATTTATAGCACGGCCATGCATTTCTCAGTCATATTTACACGAGGGGCCCAGAGATATCTCTCTTATAATAAGAGGGACAAATTTCATCTTAGTTATTCATAATCCACCACATAATTCAAAACATGTCCGAGCATAACCTTTATAATCATCCGGTTAAAGATGACGTTTGATTATGTCAAAACAAATTAATCCATATGCAGGATTCTATGATAACCTCAGGTCTAAGGATTGCAACAATCAATCATTTTGAAATTACTTATGACTCATATCCATGTAGTAATTTCTCGTGGGTCAGTCCAGTCTCTTATACTCTTATAATAACTTATAATTATGATTTATGTCTCCACATAAATAATCATCTCATGATTATCAATCATAATTTATACTAGTCTTAATTTATTATTGTTCCCACAATAATAATTGACTAGGGACCTTTTAGAATATATCAAATATATATTCTTGGATCTTATTAAACAATAAACATGCAATTGAATAATAATAATGAAATGTTTTCATTAAACAATGAAAAAAACAAATAACATATAATATCATCCATTATGATTATTCTAAAATACTAGCACCAATAATAATCTCCCACTAGCTTTATGCATAATCTATCAAGTATCTAATACCCATGGCTTTAACATGACCATCATGCTTTGACTTAGGGAGGGGTTTAGTCAAAGGATCAGCCATATTATCATCTGTAGACACTCTGCATATTTTCACATCTCCTCTTTCAATAATCTCTCGAATGAGGTGAAATCGCCTGAGTATGTGTTTGGATCGCTGATGTGATCTGGGTTCCTTTGCTTGTGCAATGGCCCCATTGTTGTCACAATACAAAGCAATGGGGTTCACAATGCTAGGAACAACACCAAGTTCATTGATGAACTTTCTCAACCAAACAGCCTCCTTAGCCGCGTTAGAAGCAGCTATATACTCTGCCTCTGTTGTAGAATCAGCAACAGTTTCCTGTTTGGAACTTTTCCAGCTTATGGCACCTCCATTTAAACAAAAGACATAACCTGACTGCGATCGAAAATCATCTTTGTCGGACTGGAAACTAGCATCTGTATAACCACTTATAACTAGATCGTCATCAAGTCCTCCATATACCAAGAATGCATCCTTAGTCCTTCTCAAGTACTTAAGAATATTCTTGACTGCTATCCAGTGTTCCTCACCTGGATCCGACTGGTATTTACTCGTTAAACTCAATGCACATGATACATCAGGTCGAGTGCACAACATGGCATACATAATGGACCCCATCGCAGAAGCATATGGAATCCTTTGCATCCGGTCTCGCTCATCTTGTGTTTTGGGACACTGAGTCTTGCAGAGACTTATGCCATGTGCCATTGGCAAGAATCCTCTCTTGGAGTCTTGCATACTAAACGTCTTTAGTACCTTATCAATGTAAGCACTCTGACTTAGGCCTATGAGCTTCTTAGATCTATCTCTATAGATCTTGATGCCTAGAATATAAGCAGTCTCGCCTAAATCTTTCATTGAGAAACATTTCCCTAACCAAGACTTGACACTCTGCAAGGTAGGTATGTCATTCCCAATGAGTAATATATCATCAACATAGAGAACAAGGAAAACAACTGCACTCCCACTGGCCTTCTTGTAGACACATGGCTCATCTTCATTTTTAATGAAACCAAACTCTTTGACTGTTTCATCAAAACGAAGATTCCAACTCCGTGAAGCCTGCTTCAATCCATAAATGGATCTCTGAAGCTTGCACACTTTATCAGTATTCTTAGGATCGACAAAACCCTCGGGTTATGTCATGTACACATCCTCGAGCAAGTTTCCGTTAAGAAACGCTGTTTTGACATCCATTTGCCAAATCTCATAATCATAGTATGCAGCAATGGCAATAAGAATTCTGATTGACTTGAGCATCGCCACTGGTGAAAAGGTCTCATCATAGTCCACACCATGAATTTGTCGAAAACCTTTTGCAACCAATCGTGCTTTATAAGTGTGTACGTTGCCATCCATGTCGATTTTCTTTTTGAAAACCCATTTGCATCCGATGATTTTTAAACCTTCAGAAGCTTCAATCAAGGACCATACTTGATTGTCACTCATGGATTGCATCTCGGACTTCATGGCATCAAGCCATTTTTCAGAATCTGGACTTGTCACAGCCTCTTGATAAGATGTAGGCTCATTCTCATCAATGAGCATGACATCATCATTACTAGTTACGAGAAATCCATATCTCTCAGGCTCATGACGTATCCTTCCAGACTTCCGAAATTCTTGTGTCTCTGGCATAGTTTTGACAATTTCTTGTGAGATTGGTTGAGGTTCTTCAACATTCTCACTCGGTTCAATGTCTATTTGTGGTTCTCGAATTTCTTCGAGCTGAACTTTGCTCCCACTAGCATTCTTGGAAAGGAACTCTCTTTCCAAGAAGGTGCCATTCCGAGCCACAAACACTTTGTTCTCGGAAGCGAGATAAAAGTAATATCCTTTAGTTTCCTTAGGATACCCCACAAATAAACATTTGTTAGACTTGTGTGCTAGTTTATCTGAAATCTGACATTTCACGTAAACTTCACAACCCCAAATCTTCATAAAAGACAAACTTGGACACCTCCCAGTCCATATCTCATATGGTGTCTTTTGAACCGCTTTTGTCGGAGTTCTGTTCAATATGAACGTTGCAGTTTCTAAAGCAAAACCCCAGAAAGATATTGGAAGATCTACCTGACTCATCATAGATCGAACCATATCTAATAAAGTTCGATTCCTCCTTTCAGACACCCCATTCCATTGCGGCGTTCGTGGTGGAGTCAATTGCGAAACAATTCCGCAATCTCTAAGATAATCAATAAATTCTTGACTTAAATATTCACCACCTCGATCCGATCGAAGTTTCTTGATATTCTTGCCAAGCTGATTTTGTACTTCGTTCTTGAAAGATTTGAACATTTCAAAAGTTTCAGATTTATGCTTCATCAAATAAACATAACCATATCTACTGAAATCATCAGTAAATGTAACGAAGTACTGATAACCTCCTCTAGCAGGTGAGCTCATTGGTCCACAAACATCAGTATGTATGAGATTTAATAGCTCAGTTGTCCTTTCACCTTTTCCAATGAACGGACTCTTTGTCATTTTGCCTAGCAAACAAGATTCGCAAGATTCAAATGATTCAAAATCAAAAGAATCTAGAAGTCCATCCTTATGGAGTCTAGAAATGCGTTTCTCATTTATATGCCCTAAACGACAATGCCAGAAGTAAGTCGGGTTCAAATCATTGGACTTAAACCTTTTAGTTTCAATGTTATATATAGACCTGCTATTGGATGATTCATTGTCCAGAACATAAAGACCATTAAATAGGTAACCATTACCATAAAAAATGTCTTGTTTAAATATAGAAAAACTATTATTCTGAATAACAAATCGAAAACCATCCAAATCCAAACATGAAATAGAAATAATGTTTCTGCTCATAGCAGGCACATAATAACAATTATTTAATTCTAAAACAAGTCCAGAAGGTAAAATCAAATCATAAGTCCCGACGGCTAATGCAGCAACTCTTGCTCCATTCCCAACGCGAAGATCGACTTCACCTTTAGTCAATGTCTTACTTCTACGCAGTCCCTGAACATTTGCACAAATGTGAGAACCACATCCAGTATCTAATACCCAAGATGTTGAAGTAGATAAATTGACTTCTATAACAAAGATACCTGAAGCAGTAGTCTCACTACCCTTCTTTTTCTTTAGATCCTCCAGATAAAGTTTGCAATTCCTTTTCCAATGGCCATTCTTATGGCAGAAAAAACATTACTGTCCCTCTTTATCTACCTTTCCTTTAGGATTGGACTTAGGCGTGGAGTTGGCATCAACCTTTGGTGCCTTGGCCTTGCCTTTGCCCTTTCCTTTGGGATTCTCCCTTTTCTTGGGATTCTTCCTTTGAACTAACATAACATCTGGGCTAGACTTGATGTTTTGCTCAGCAGTTTTAAGCATCCCATGCAGCTCAGTCAAAGTTCTCTCCATTCCATGCATATTATAGTTCAAAACAAACTGATCAAAAGTATCAGGCAAGGATTGGAGAACCAAGTCTATAGCCAACTCACGGCTAATCTCTAGGCCCAGCTTCTGAAGTTGTTCAAGATAACTTTTCATTTTGAGAACGTGAGGGCTCACTGGACTACCCTTAGTCAGTTTGCAGTTCACGAATGCCTTGATGGTATTAAACCTCTCTTGCCTTGCTTGTTCTTGAAACATTGCCTTTAGATGACCCATCATCATAAAGGCTTCCATTTCTTCGAATTGCTTCTGAAGCTCCGAAGTCATGGATGCAAGCATAAGACAAGTAACATCAACAGAATCATTAAGATGCTTCTGATAGGCATCTTTTTGACTTTTTGATGCATTATTAGGAGGCTCATCAGCAGGGATTTCCTCATCAAGGACATACAACTTCCTCTCTTGCCTAAGAACAATTCTTAGGTTTCGAGACCAGTCAAGGAAGTTTGCTCCAGTAAGTTTATCCTTCTCAAGGATAGATCGCATAGACAGATTAGAAGTATTGCTAGAAGTTTACATAATCTACAAAACAGACATGAAATAAAATATGCAATACAGATATTAATAATTTAACATAGAATGATAAATGAAAGAAAAAATACTCCTACTAAGTATCATACCCTCAAAACAATTATTCATAATAACTGAAATTTAAACTTAGCAGGCTAAGATCCATATTTCACATAATTTCAAGTCAGCTTTGGCATGACACTTAAAATTAGGTTATTTAGGTAGATAACAACTTATCAATTACATCTCATGTAACTCTTAGATAATTTATGAGATCATGATATCAAATATCAAGGCATGTTTAACAAATCTCATCTAATACCATTAGGCCCAAAACTGTTTTGACAGCCTAATTAAGTCTAACCATATTCAAACATATGAGTAGCACCATTACTCCATCCTGCCTAACTAAGATAACTAAATGCACTCCTACTTTGGTAGAACGTACATTAAGTGATCGAAGCCTTGACAAGTATTAATACATGGGTGGTATTGGACTTAAATTTTAAGTGAGGGTCACATTAAATAATATGTTTTATCAAGTATAAAAATACATGGGTTAATTATCACATAAACACATATGATAAGAATAGCATGATAAAACACAATAATGACATAGTTTCATCTCATGAAAATAATGTCTAAAATTCGCGGTTTTTAGTCACAAAACAATTTTGTATGCGCTACGATACGGTGGTCCCGCTTGCAGGGCTCGGGGCAGCGCCCCGGACCAAAATTTTTTTTTTATCAAAAGATATATTAAGATTTAGTTACAAAAATATCCAGATTTGATCTCATCAAATCCGATTTGATCTCATCAAATCCGATTTGATCTCATCAAATCCGACCAAAATTTGATCTCATCAAAACCGATTTGATCTCATCAAATTCGACCAAATTTTGATCTAAATTTGATCCAATCAAATCATATATCCCGACTTCCTAATGTGCTATAAATTTGATCTAATCAAACCGCATAACCATATATTAGATTTGATCAAATCAAACCGTATAACCGCATATTAGATTTGATCAAATCAAACCGTATTATGTAACCGCAAATCAGATCGGATATCAAAATTGGATTGCATGATTCAGAATATCTCATATTAAACCAAAATTGAATTATAGAACAGATTCGAATTAATCATCTCATGATAAACCCTAACCAGAACCAAGTCCGAACCTTAATCGGAATCAAGCAAACGAATTCGAATTCCGAATTAAGTAAGCAAATTCGAAAAGAAAAATACAGATTCGGAGTTCAACATCTCATGTCAAACCCTAATCGGATTTAAGCAAACGAATCCGAGAATAATAAAAGTCTCGGGTTCAACATCTTATGTCAAACCCTAATCGGAATTAAGCAAACAAATCCGATTCGAACAAATCACAGATTCAAAATCCAAATAATTTCGAAAAAGAACACAGATTCAATTTAATCGAAATGCAACAAAACCTGGCTCTGATACCACTGTTGGTATTTTTCTTCAAGATTCGTTTAGGTCGTGCAGCGGAAAAAGATTAATTCAAAAAAAAAAAATTGCAGACCCTAACGAACCG
This sequence comes from Begonia masoniana, assembly GCA_022432975.1. NCBI lineage: Eukaryota > Viridiplantae > Streptophyta > Magnoliopsida > Cucurbitales > Begoniaceae > Begonia > Begonia masoniana. The sequence goes on from CM039515.1 coordinate 17,829,442, forward strand.
TACGATCGTGCATTTTGATTAAACCACAACGATTATGCTAACCTGGTTTGATTTCGAATTTCTCTTGAAGATGCCGATTCGATCACGGAGACGCTGAAATAATCGAACGCTCTCTATTCGTATCCACACGTGAGCGGGAATCCAACGCCTTGGATTCTTGTCTGCTAGGACCCGCAAATTCTAGAGAATAATCTAGAATTTGCCTCTATCAACCGACGATCAAAAAAATTGTGTAGAATGATGATCGTCTCTTGTTTTAGGGTTGCGAAATTAAAACCCTTTTAATTCCCTTCATATGGGCTTCATAAGCCCATAACGATTTTAACACAAAACCCGCTCAGTTGTGCGACCCAATAGGCTCATTTAATATGACAGTGGGCCTAAAACACTTTTAGGGTCCACAAGTTATAATTGGTCTCTAGCAAGACATTATAACTACCCATATTAAAATAAGATGTGATCTACAAAATATCATCCATATGATTATCCTAAAGCACCAGCATCAACACCTGTTTCTCTTTAAAACTTCATCCACCGTTGCCTTATAATTTATATCCACCGATCGTCACTGTTCATTTCTGCCTACATCCACCGCCGATCACTGTTCATCTTTTGTCTTATCTGAATCCACCGTTGCTTTTTTTTAAGCTAGGTCTTCCGCCAGTCTTCCGCCTAAGTCTTCCGCCAATATTTCCAGTAATTCCCTGCCATTCCTGTCTGTTTATTTCTCTATCTGCTTACTTTATCGTTCACCTCTGTTTCCTGTTTTTACCATTTTCTTCTCATATGTTTTGCTGCACTCTTCAAGTCCACCTTGCCCAATATCTTAGATGTTCAAAGTTCTAATTTACTTATGTCTCCCTGTTTTCTTCAGTCTATTATTTCTGTGGTTCAAAAATAAATGTGTCTTCTGATTCTGTTTTAAGTATTCTGTAATTCATCCTGCAGTTTGGTTTTTAACTGTTTTCTTTCCCGTTATAATTTCTACTATAGAGAATACACTCTCTCTCTGTCAATGTTTTAAAAGCATAATGTTCAAATAAAAAATAAAAAAAAAATAAAAGCCTCGTTTTCTGTAAAATGTTCGGAGTGATGGCTCCTCGGACCCCGATCGGGTCGGGGGCTGTCACACAGAGTATTTCAAAAACAACAAACTTAGACAATGTTTAACCTCGCTCTGATACCAATTGTAGGATCGTATTGTCTAAGAGGGGGGGTGAATTAGACTTATTAAAAACTATTTTCTTAATCTAAACGTTTTCTATCTTGTATGCAATTACTAAATTAACAGCAAACACACAGGCAAAAACAAAGTAAAAGACAGAGAGAAATTTGACACCGTAGTTTTTAATGTGGTTCGGCCAAACTTGCCTACGTCCATGCTCCAAGGCTCCCCCTTGAAGATTCTTTTCTTCTCCTCATGAGAAAACAAGATCGAACTTTCCGGGCGTCGATCCACTGCCTTTTACAACTCAGGATTGCTCTTCACAGGCGACAATCCACTGCCTTTACACTTTAATAGAATGGATAAAGATTTACAGCATAGACTACACTCTCTCAAATATCAAATCTCCAGTTAAATTGATGAGAGGTGTAGGAAGAATAACACAGTATCACGAAGTCTTTTTGCGTATTAGGGTTCAGAGAGAATTTCAGCAAAAGTTGTTCTTCCGAGCTTCTTTCTCCTCTTTATACTCTGTCTATCATCGGCTCTAATTCTTGAATACTCCTTATATGAATATGGAAATTTATAACCGTTGGAGAAGCATCCGTACATAGATAGCTAGCCGTTGCGTTCTGGAGTCGCTTTCGATCTTCGCCATTAATGATTTGGAATTAAGGCTCTGGATGAGTATCGCTATCGCTTCGCGGTCTTTTTAAATTTCTGGCGGAAGATACTGTTCAGCGGTAGATGTAGGTGGTCAATGTCACTTTCTTCTACAGGTAGATGTAATTCTTTGTTATGCAGGCGGAAGATACTGTTTAGCGGTAGACGTTGCCTTTGAAGTGCCAGCGGTGGATGTTAAACTTTGTCGTTTTGCTAGCGGTAGAAGTCTTCAGAAGACTCACCCAGCGGTAGAAATAAACTTTGTCATTTTGCTAGCGGTGGAAGTAAACTTTGGAAGACTGCCAGCGGTAGAAGTAGACTTTGTCGTTTAGCTAGCGGTAGAAGTCTTAGGAAGACTCTGCCAGCGGCAGATGTAGACTTTATCGTTTAGCTAGCGGTGGAAGTCTTTTCTTCTACATCGGTGGATATGCAATACTTCATCAGTTTTAGCCTTGTTTTGCTATTACACCCTGAACACTTAACCAGATTTGTTAAACAACTAAAATACCCTTTTTAAATGGCATTTCCACTTAAAATCTAGAGACATATATATGATGAGGTCAATATTTAATTTATTAATCAACTTATTAATCTCATCCGCATAACTCATAAATCTCAAATATTTAACTTAATCAAATTACACTTCTTAAAAAATACATCATCAAAAACATCGTTAGACTTAAACATAATTTAAGTCAACAAAGTTGACCTCCTCGACTCTGCTCATGAAGAAATTCATCATCTGCTCCATATTGTCCCACTGCTGCTTCATCCTATCCCACCGCTGCTCCATTCTATCTCACCTCTACTCAATGGTATCCTCCATACTAGCCTCTTGGTGGGATAATGACGGTGCGGTGGTGTCCTCCATAGGAGCGTCCCGAGATGTGGAGGCCCACTGATCTCCCTTACGCATCTGAGTTCTGTCGACTTTGACTAGGCTCATCCGAGTCAGATGAAGTCTGTCAAATAAATTGACCGATCTCTGTGCTCTCTTCTGCTTTCCACTGGGTAGCAAAATCCCAGATCGCTCGACCATCCTCTGAATCAAGGTGTCGTACGGCAGGTTCTTATTGTATGTCCGACCGATCTCATGCATGTGACATAAGATCATGTAGCCAAGGTCGAACATCTTGCTACTGTATAGCTTCTCCATCATATAGAGATTAATGCAGCTCACTAGATCTCTATGCCTATCCCGAGATAGAATGATGTGGGTGATCAGGTTGTGAATAATCTGAGATTTGACATTCAAGTCCTTAGATCTCGGCTTCACAAACCCTGCAATGTCCGAATTGCGGTGAATTTGCCTAAGGAACTCTAGTCCCTTTGTCGATCAGAAGAAGTCACAGTCTCAGGAAGCGTGATAGTATCTTCCCACGTCACTCCTTCATGTGGCAAATCTGAGCAACTTGTTAACAATCTTTGGAGATACGCTAATCTTTGTACCGCAGATGTACGTCTTCAACCACCCAATTCTCCCGGTGGAGCTCAAGTTCGCATAAAATAAGCGAATAATTATGTCGCAACTCTCTCCCCTCAGCTCGTACACCTCGTGCAAGGAGATTATGTCAAACATCTCATTGATCTCCAAAGACTCTCAACTACTAAAGTTGGCAACCTTCCCATGAATAATCGAGCAGATTGACATATCACGCTCGAACCGCTCTTCACACGACTGGTTTCAAAATTCATTCGACAAGTGACCAGTTGGCGGTTGCGACTTTTGACCAGGAGCACCTTGTGATGACGGTGCTCGGTATGTTGGGGCACCTTGTGCCAACGGTGCCCGGTTTGTCAAGCCACCTTGTGACGGACCTGCTTGTGATGGGGCCTTTCGTTTAAAGATCAATTTGGGGGCCATTTGAAAGGGCTCAGATTTGAGATTTTGAAGCTCAGATTTAGGGATATTTGGGGGTTTTAGAGCTTAGATTTGTCAGATTTTTTGGATAATAGTTGTAGTAAACCAACAAGGATAGAGAAATCAACAAGGTGGGTGGTGTGAAATGATTAAATTTTGGGTTATAATCACGATAGACGAGAGAAAAAAATTAGTTTTCTAAAAGTCGGGGGCCGATCTCTATATAAGAGATCGGCCCCCCGTTGGGGAGTGAAGACTCCCCTATTCTCAGCCCTAATTATGAGAACAGGAGGCCGGTCTGGGCGAATGGCCCCCCATTGTTCCACAAGGGGGGGCCGACTCGGGAGAACAGCCCCACATTTCAGTTCCACATGCACCGCACGTGGAATGGGGGGTCTCCACCCCACACCCTGTTCTAGACAAAAAATACAGAACATGGGTGATCGGGAAGCCGCGATGGATTAAATTTTGAGGTTTATGATAGTTGAAGGTTGAGTTTATTAGGGTTGTTAGTTTAATGGTGTTTTAAAAAAAAAAAAATCCATAGTTTAGGGATTAAAATAGTTTTTACCCTTCTAAAAATACAAATTCAAACTTTTCACTATCTTGTTAAATAAAAATTTTGAATAAAGCTAGATTTCCTTGACCATTACTTTTCATACTAATGTAACGCAATTTATCCTAGGTCTAAATTTAATGTTTATTTAATTTTTCAACATAGTTTTATATATTTTTAAAGAATAAAATATTAAAAAATCTCAACTTGTACACTAGTATTATTAGTGTACAACGTGGAATGAGTGTGTGTGTCGTCCCACGATGTACGAGTGCATGATTTGTGAGAGATTTTTTTTAAAAACACTTAACAATATTGGGTGCCAACAATATTACATAGTTTAAGACATGTGAAGAAGACGACTCTTGCATTATTATTATTATTATTTTATTATTGCATTGAAATAAAAATTGTTTTACAAATAAGTCATGGACTTTGAATGACATTTGTTTAGTAATCAAGTTACATATACCATTTTCTTCTGATTTATTACAATTATTATGTAATTATTGTTTATTTTAATTCACGAGGGGTGAATTAATGAGACTTAAAATTGTTAACTAATCATTAATGAGTGTAATTTAGTAGGGTTTCATAAAGAATTCAAAATCACATCCATTTACTAATGGATGTGAATTAATTATATCCATTTAGGAAGTCTGACTAATTTTTTATGAACGGTTAAAAATAATTCTAACGGGAATTGAAATCAAAATGAATTTGAAAAGTTTAATTGATCTATAATAGACTCTTGTAAAAACATAATTAAATAAATGATGAAAATCAAATACAAATTATCTATCTTTTCATAAGTAGTTATATTAAAATTCTAAAGCCTTTTTTTGTATATATTCGATTATTTGTCAAATTATAAGATTTATATAACTAAGTAATAGATTGTAATATATATATATACACACACACACACACATTAAATAATTTATTATTTTGTATATTAAGTAGTTGCATAATAGTTTTCATTAAAGAATTTTTAAGTTTTAAAGTTTGAAATAATCAGTATTTATATGTTTAAAATTAATTAACGTGGTCCCAACTCCCACCCAAATGAATTGAATTCCAAATATATAATAGATTACAAAATATATATAATATATGTTTCCCATATTATATTGATAATTTCCCATATTTCTTCATAGCTTCACTAAACAGTTTGTAATTCATCTAATCAAATCTATGACCAGTAATTTAGTAATTAGCAATTTCAAATTTCCTTAATTCTAAGTGATTAGCGTAAAGTTAGAATTAATTATCAAATTAAAAAATTCTTCAATGAAGAATGAGTACAAAATGAAAATCCTAAGTGTACACAGCTAATTTTACATTCAAACCTAACATAGAACATGTCACATAGGGTGGGCAGAATTGGCTCGGAACAGAGGAACCAAACCAGATCAGGTATTTTGGTCCGGTCTCAGTCGGTACTCAAAGTAGCCTGGTCTGGTACCGGTCCTGCGCACCATGAAAGCTTGGAATACGGTTCGGTTCACGGTCCTGATACAAGAAACTCAAAAAACTGTGGACCAGGTCGTATAGAATTGAAAAACCCTAAATCTAAGAAAACTGGTTTCCGATTTCAGTTTTCAGTTCACTTTTCTTTGCAAAACTAAATCACAATGTGCAGAGTTGCAGAATCGAAGTCCAAATCTTCGAAGTCAGAATCTTGGCGTTCGCGCTGCTCTTCGCTCTTTGCAGCATGCCAAAGTCTGAACCGAAGTCTGAATCGTCGCTTTGCTCTTCCCACCTCGCAGATGCTGCCCAGCTGTAAGGACAAACATTTTTTTTCATTTGAATTAACTTGATTTTCTCATGACTAGAACAATAGAATGTAGATGATGCTGATAATAGCCAATTTTGTCATTTGTTAGAAATAGCACTTACAGAAGTTTAGTGTTTGCAGTTGTACTTATTAGAATGTAGTTGATGTTGATGTACATGTTTAATTTTAGAATGTAGTTGATCCTATTCCATAAACACAAAAGTTTTGTGTTTGTTGCTAATGAAGTGATGATATGATATCCAATTAATAGAGAAGAGCAAAGTCGTTCAATTATCGATAACTTATTTACTAAATATTTTATGATCTCAATCTGTTTGAAGATAGTTGTGTAACTTTTGTTATTGTTCTGAATAGATGTGTTTTTTTGTTTTTTGCATAAATTTGTGTTTGTTGTCAAGGCCTATTGCATGTGTATTCATACAAAATAGATTTTCGCTCCAGGTGCGACGGTAGGATGGATTCTTCTCATAGTGAAAATTCGCATGTGTACTAAAAAAAAACTAAATCTCTAGTTTGGAATCACTACAGTAAGGTATCGAACACAAATTCGGCTAAATGTAATTATTGTGGGCAAATTTATGCAACACACCCGCTGAAAAATGAGACTTCAGTTTAATAAAACATATTAAAGTATGCAAAAAGTTTCAACGAAATTTAGGCAATAAGCAAAAAACTCTGAGCTTTAGACCTAATGAGAGCAAGTTTGCTGGTGTGCTCACATTTAATATAATCGCTGCTTGATAATTTCTCACAAAGATTATTATATTGGATGAATTGCTACTAAAAATTGTTGAATGAATTGGTTTTAGGACATTTTGTCTGTTTCTCAATCCCAAGTTCATTATGTCATCTACAAGAACAATTGCAAGAGATATTCCCAAGATATTTTAGACTGAAAGAAGCAAGTTGAAAGAGTATTTTTTTACGATGTCAGAGAGGGTATGTTTGACCACTGACACATGAACATCCATTCAAAATTTGAATTACATGATGCTTACATGTCATTATATTGATCAAGAGTGAAAAGTATAAAAGAAGATATTGAATTTTTGTTTGATTCCGAACCATAAAGATGAATCTATTGGAAATGAAGTTGAAAAATGTTTGCTTAATTAGGTGATTGAAAATGTTACAACTGTAACCGTTGACAATGCGTGATTCAACGACGTTACTATTTCTTATTTGACGAATACAATTCGAAATTGGAAAGTGTTGATTTTAAATGGCGATCATATGCACATGAGATGTTTTGCACATATCCTAAATTTGATATTTTTAGATGGATTGAAAGAACATCATGAGTCGATAGCGAGAGTACGAAAAGTTGTTAAGTACGTAAAGTCTTCTCCGTGAAGATTGCAATAGTTCAAAGCGTGTCTTGATGCAGTTAAAATTACTTGTAAAAGTACTTTGTTGCTCGACGTTCCTACTTGTTGGAACTCTATGTATTTGATGTTGTCAAGCGCTGAGAAGTATGAAACGCCGTTTGAAAAATTAGTAGAGAATAATAGCTCTTTCTTGCATGAAATAGGAGAGGAAGGTTCACTCATAGCTGAAGATTGGTTATGCATTCGAGAATACATAAAATTCTTAGAGACATTTCATACTATGACACTTAATGTTTCTACTTCTCTACATATTACATCGAATATGTACGTAGGTAAAATCTGTAATTTGAAGATTGTTATTGACACATATGCTAACGGTGATAATATGACGCTAAGAAGAATGGTTATCGAGATGCAAACTGTGACAGCCCGAAACCGGATCCGAATCGGGTTCCGGGATCGGAGCCGTCACTCCGGGACATTTACAGGAAATAACAGTGACTATTTTTTTTTTGAACAAATAGAACAGTCAAAACAGTGAACAGAGAGGGAGAACTGCAGTGGGTAATCGAAAACATTTACAGGGGAAGACAGAGTTCTCTGGAATGGAAAACAAACAGGTCTCATAAATGGATAACCGAACAGAAATAGCATAAAACTGGCGGAATATGTAGTTTTAAACGGAACCGGAGGAGAAATCAGTGGATGACGTCATCGGAAGAGGCAGACAACAGACGAAGCCGGCAGAAGGTGGTGACGTCAGCCGGAAGATGTTCTGACGTCATCGGAAGATAGAGGCAGTAAACGTAATCGGCAGAAGGTGATGACGTCATCGGAAGATGTGATGACGTCATCGGCAGATGGGAGCAGCTAACGGAATCGGCAGGCAGTAAACGTAATCGGCAGAAGGTGATGACGTCATCGGAAGATGTGATGACGTCATCGGCAGATGGGAGCAGCTAACGGAATCGGCAGGCAGTGATGACGTCAGCCGGAAGACGTTCTGACGTCATCGGAAGACAAAGATATAAACTGGGCGGAAGACTTATGCTGACGTCATCGGAAGAGAAGATGACGTCAACCGGAAGACAAAATTTATAACTGGGCGGAAGACTTATGCCGACGTCATCGGAAGAGAAGATGACGTCAACCGGAAGACAAAGTTATAAACTGGGCGGAAGACTTATGCTGACGTCAACCGGAAGACAAAAATTGTGAATAGTGACCGGAAGATGAAATTTGTGACAAACTTAGCAAATTTTAACATAAAGACTTACAGGCAGGGAACATCAAAACAGGAGGCATAAGGGCTTCAGACCCTCAAACCCGATTCCGAAACAAAGTTTTGAAATCATACTCTACAAATGACGGGAGTTCAAGCAGACAAACTGCATGGATAGCTCTAAAATTTGAGACTATCCATGCATGACCTGAAAATGGAGAACTCAAGCAGTTCCAGAATGTTTTCAAAACATTTAAAATATATGGATACAATCTGTCAAATACAGAGGCTTAAAAATACACCAACAACAGGACTTATACATTTCAAAATTTCCCACAAAACTTTCAAAATAAAACACAAGGCTACAACAGGGTTTTAAAACAGAACCTCAAACATCCAAAAAAGTTTACAAATATGAACTTTACTTTAAAGACATAAACTTCCATACAGAATTTTGCCTGACTGCAGCAACCAACCCTGAGAGCTCGATCCGCCAACAGCAACCTACACCTCGGCCTGAGGCACCAAGTCCTCATCCACAGGATCCGTACCTACAACAGGGAGTTCACCTATGAGCCTAAAGCTCAGTAAGAACATATCAGAATAAATGCAGTGATGCATATGCTATGCATGAACGTTTCAAATACAGGAACATTACATTACATTACATTTCACTGGACAGGAAGGTATAAGTGGGAGGAGGAGCTGGCGCAACAGGGTGTACATGCCATTTTCAGGACATAACAGGAGTACTTGACAGGATGCCAGTCCTCGTCCACACTTAACCGCACATTACATTACAGATTTTATCTTACTCACTTCAAAACCAGTGCTGAAAACATTTGCATGATTTTACAGGAAACGTGTATGCATGAATAAGTGCGATACTTAAACCTAACATTCACAGATGGCAGAAATGAATACTACAGGGAAACAGAATATAATGGAAACATGTTTAACTTAAAACATAACCTAAAACCTATCTACCCGAACCATACCTAGTACCTCCAAGTTGTAGGGCCATAAGGGCCAACATAAACGTATGAACTTACCTGTTTGCTGTCGTGTCAGATGCTCGAATGCCCCTGAAATGCTCGGATCTGTAGCATGCATGAAGATGTATTAAACGGCTGCATATGTTAACTAATAAGTTTGCAGGATATGCAGCAAACCCATCTCGGACATTTAGAAAACAGTGGGTGTGTTTCCATACAAAAACCGAGAGTTTTCTCCTAAATACCTTAACCTAAAACTTCAGCAAAACGCATACTTTTTGCTTGTCCAAATGTGTTAGCATTAGAAGATGTTTACCTTAGGCAGAAAACAAGGAAAACTCTAGAAGATCAAAGGTGTTTGGGTGAACTTTTGTCGCCTGGCAGAGAGAAAACAGAGGAGAAGTGAAGGTTTTTACGTAGAGTGAGGAGGAGAGGAGAAGAAGGTTGTCTTCTTCAACAAGTTGCCACATGGCAACCAACCAATGGCCTACTCCCAACCACCTTAATTGAGTGCCAACTTTGCCCTTTCATTGGTTTACAACCAAATTGGTTCATTTTAATCACACTTAGTTTGGTTTTTGTTCCACAATTTAAATTCTACAAACACCGTCGTTTTGGTTTCTGACAAAAATACTCCTTGCATTAATACCTATTTAATCCCACATAAATTATCGGGGAAAACATTTACATGGCAAAATGCCGGGTGTTACACAAACGAAGTTTGATAAATATTAAGAATCTTTTAAAAAAATAAATATGTTTGTATATGTTGCTGTTGTACTTGATCTAAGTTGCAAAACAAGATTTTTACGGCATTGCTTAGCCATTTTTTTTTGGAGTGAAAGAGCTGCATAATACTCAAAGCAAGTGGATGATGTAATTGAAAAGTTGTATACCGAATATAAAGGTGATACAACCAATGAACACTAGACTCTAAGTAGCAGCGATATTCAACAAAGGTCTCCAAAGTCAATGAGTACATTAGTGCAAGCTCGTTCAACTACAGTGTACTCTTTGTTTTATGAGCCTGTAAATTCTTCTGAGAGAAATTAGGAAAACAATATGTCAGAGATTGATCAATATTTGTTTGAGAAATTAGAAAATTTTTCAGAGAATGCTGACATATTATTTTGGCGGAAGAGGAATTTCGATAAATATCGAGTTTTGAGTGAAATTACGAAAGATATATTGATCATTATAATTTCTACGATGGCGTCATAATATGCTTTTAGTTGTGGTGGTCGTGTTCTTGATACTTTTCGCAGTTCTCTAACTCCCCAAAGTGTTGAAGCTCTTATATCCGCTCAAAGTTGGCTGAAAACATTCAATTCTTTTAAAATTTCTAAAAACATTGACGATGATTTCGATGACAGTACGATTTCGACTATTGAAGAAGGTTTGAACATTCTAATATTTATTTGTTTCACATGTTTATCTCTAATGATTTACTAATATTTTCAATATTTTCATTTTGCAGATTCCGCTACGGATAAAAAGTTTGAAGAAGATGACACATCGATGCTTTTATATGGTTCCGACTATTTAGTTTGTATTTTTAAAGTTATTGTCTGCTGGATTAATTTTGGATATTGTATTTAGTTTTTTATATTTCATTTTAATGTTGGATAGTTGAATTTAGTTTCTTATATTTCATTTTAATGTTGAATAGTTGGATTTAGTTTGTATGTTAGGTAGTTGGATTTACTATTTGACTTGTATTTTTAAAGTTGGATTAATTTTGGATATTAAATTTAGTTTATTAAATTTTATTTTAATGTTGGATAATTGGATTTAGTTGGTACGTTAATTGTTAGATAGTTGGATTAAATTTACTATTTGGTTTGGTTTTTAAAAGAATTGCATTAATTTTGGACGTTATATTGAGTTTGTTCGATTTATTTCTAACTGTTTGAAAATTGTTAAAAAATTTAAAATTATTAGGGAGGAACAGAGACCAGACCGATCTCAGTTCCTCCCAGGGCCCGATTTCGGGAGGCTTTTTAAAATCCCGAATGGCGCAGTCCGATGCCCGTGCCTACGCTCGCGCCCGCACCTAATGTCGTAAGTGTTACTTTTAGGTAAAATATAAAATAAACTTTGAACCACAAGGCTTCGTTCAATTTATAGTATGAATTTTAATTGAACCTTGAACTTTGATTTTCGTTCAGTTTAAACCCTAATTAATTTTTTAACAAAATGAGTGTTCCACTTTGTTCATTAAACAAATTAGACCATACTCTGTTTTTCTCCAATCAAACTTATATTATAATATTCATATATATTTTTTATTTTTAAAAATGACAAGAAATCAGAATCAAAATTTCCAAATCTAGCCTGAACCAATTAAAACAAATTTAAATCATTTCAAGATTCATACTGTTCACAATGCATAGTTCAATTTCATTTTGTGAAAAAAAAAAAAAGATTTAAGTTGAATGAAAAATTTATTTTATTCAAAAAAAAAATCAGGTTGTAAAGTTAAACAAATCTCAAAATTAACGATTTAATTTGTATTTTATCTTTATAATAAAAGAACAATTATAATATATTACAAAAAAAAGTTAAAAACATATATCAACTTATTAGCGTAAACATTACTAGTAAGGAAAATACCTCACAAATCATGAAATGAAGCTATTGGTGGAAGACCTCCATCTTCCGTGACATAAACAGCAACAAATATTCAAAATGAAGTTTCTTTCAAAGCTTAAAATAGAAAATCCCTCGCAAGCACCATAGTAACACCACAAATTCAAACAACAAAGAAATTCTAGGAATTTAAGAGAAAGAACAGGAGGAAGCTAGATAATGATAGACATTAATGACATATAATCAAATCTTCTTAATCATCTTCATTTATTTGCCAGTTTTGGTCTGATTTCAATACCTTGTACAACGAGGCCGCCTTTCCATGATCCACTCTTGACCTCCTGAACACTCATTTCCAATTCCTCATCATCCTTCTTGTTGAAGAACTCACCTAACTCGATCTCCATCCACCCATCTTCTCTAGCTATAGGGAATTGATCTTCACACCTTTCGCTCGAACTCGATACGTGCACACGTGAATTGTGGCCGCTGCGCATCGGAGGAGCGGTAACTAACCCCGGACGCGTAGGCATAAGCTGGATAATATGATTGCATTCTCTTTCTGTGACTAGATATACAGATTTTGTATTACTCTCAGTTCCTACAAGCCCAACGACAACATCTACAGGTTGGTCTTGGAATCCATAAGCTGTTGTGGCTGGCTTGAAGACAAGATAAACTGCATATAATGTGAATGGGGATAAGATCCTGGTGTTAATATTGCCACGGATATCCAGCCAACAAACCATGATAAGCTCGGCGAGTTCTGCGAATCTGTCAATGATCGTTTGAGTATATCAGAAAAGTTTACAAGGTGAAGGGGGAAGGTGAAGTGGCCAAGTGATACCTGCTTCCAGGAGTAGAAATCCATTTCCAATACGTAGGGGTGTCACTCCAGGCGATTGAGAGGTCTCTTGCAGAGAGCATGTAACATTTTTTCCCACTGTTTTTGTCTAGTGAAAAACTCTGGTATATGTTACAAAGACAATTAGTAGCAAATTTTTTCCTCAAGAAAAAGAAAAGGAGAGAAGGATCTCTAAAGAACAGTGACAACCAACAAAATCCCAACAGAACAATCAAGTGAATCGGCAAAAGAAAGATTTATTTCAGTCGCTAGAAGCTGCTACATCAATGCCAACATTGCTGGTATAACATTATGTATTACTCTCAGTTACAAGATCTCGTAAAAGCAACGAGCATACATTTAGGTTGACAATTTTAAGGACAAACTTAACGCTGTCATATAAAGGATTACACTAATCTTATTCATTCAATTCATTCCTCAAATAACCTAATTACCCACAATTTGGAGACAACAATATTGTCATCCCTGGCATAATCACAATTGAAATAAACATAGAACTTTGAGCGACTTTATTGATACTGTCTCTGCTTTTAGAGTGAAAAGGCTCCATTTGTAAACCAGTATTCACATTCCCATGAAATATAGACCACAAATGGTTCAATTGAAGATAATAATATAGTCCAATATTTTTCAATTTGTATCTTATTAAAGCCCACAACGAGGCAAAAATGATTTTATCTTTATAACCACAGAAAAAATCCAAAAGTAAAATGCAGGGGAAAAAAACCGTCCATACACTCGCATATTATATTGTATTCGCGCAAATTGCATCTGGCGGTCGCAAATTTATCAAGGCAAGTTGGCAGCGTCCGAGAATAAAAAACACAAAAAGATAAAGAAATTTTAATTAAAAAATTCAAAAACAACAATCACGGTGATGATGATGACGCGCTGAATTATTTACCTTAGTTCCTCCGTCGATGAGAATCGGATTTTCGCAGAGATGGATATAAACGTCTTTCTTTGACGAGAAAGGCGCCGGAAGAGACAGCGAGGAAGAAATGATCGCCTGATACTCAAACGGAAGGAAGCTTTCCCAAACGGCGTCCGATTTTGCTGCCGAGCTGAAAACAGAAGAAACCAGAGAAAGGCGGCAAGCATCAAGAGGAGTAGTCAAAGAGAGAATATTCGCTATGCATCCTTCCGGCAGAGCAGATAGATCGACTTCGCCACCGTCGACGTCTGATCCGCCAGTTTTCATCCCTGAAATGATCGTCTTCATCGTCCGAACCATACGTTACTCGCTTTCGCTAATTCGTCAACGGTTAAGCAAAGCTCTGGGGAGTATTTTATAGTTGGAAGTCGGAAGGCCGTGGAGAGAGGAAGTCTTAAAACGATGAGTTTCACATTAAGAAATATAAATAGGGGTAAAAACTAATTTAAATCATAAATTGAGGGTTTAATTTGAAATTACTTTTAAACTAAAAATTTTAACCACTAAAACTTAAACTATTCAAAAAATAACAAATCAAATCCTGGCAGGGGACCGATCACCACCTTTTCAATTTACGCTGAGATTGGGGGGTTGATCTAAATGAAACAACCCCTTGATATGTACAATGCTTACGTGACACTGAACATATTAGGTCGAAGGGCCGACGTAGGGGGTGGAAATCCCCTAGTTCAACGTGGACTGCACGTGAGTCGAGACAGGAGGGACACTGCCTAGGATCGGCCCCTCGTTCCCTGCCTCTTCCTTTCCAAGGTTCTTGAGAACGGGGGGTTACCGTCCCGTATCGGCCCCTCGTTCTCAAAACTCATTTTGAGAACGGAGGATCGATTCGGGGCGATGACCCCTTGTTCTCATATCACATTTTGAGAACGGCGGGCCGATCCGGGGTGGTGACCCCCGTTGTAAAAATTAGTGCTGAGAACGGGGGGATCGGGAGGCCGATCCCCGACTCTATATAAGGAACCGACCCACCATTCTCACCCCACCGTTGCCGAAAAACTCGATTCTCTCTCGACCCCAGCGTTTCCAACCAAAAATCTGACCATTTCACGCCTTCATAATCGTTTTCTTTAAATACCAGCCAAAAAACCTCACAAATCCGAGTCATAAATCGTCCAAATCCCCAAATTTTTCTCAAATGGTTCGCAAATTGGTGATTAAACGAAAAGTTGCCCCATCACAAGGAGGTCCGTCACAAGGTGGCGCGACCGAACGTGCTCTGCCAAATTTCCCATCGTTTTCACAAGGAGGACCATCTCAAGGGGGTTCGACAAACCAGACACCATCGTCATAAGGTGTCTCCAGCTTAAGCGCGACGACCGCCCATTGGGTATGTTTTGATTGAATTTTGAAATCAAATGTGTCATGAACAGTTTAAACGGGATATGTCAAACCGCTCGGTTATTCATTCGAAGATAGTCCATTTTAGAGGGTGGTAGTCGTTGCATATCAAAGAAATGTTCAACAATATCGCCTAGAGTTGTTTAACGGCCGGACTGGCTCACCAGCCCGCCCGCTATAGCAGCGGTAAGAAATTTCTGCCTAAATATTTATGAAATGGATTTATCGAAGTGGAAAGTTAATATCAAGTATTTTATTTAGGCAAGAAAAGTCCTGAAAGTCATCAGAATCAATCAAATTCGACTCTATCCGACCTAAGACCACACGAAAGGAAATTCTGCCCAAATTCTTCTTAAATTGGATTTATTTAAGTAGAAATTTCATACCAAGATTTGATTTAAGCAGGATATTATTGGAATATTGGAAAAATTCCGATAGCTCTAACCGCTCGGAGTCCAAGTAAGTGAAAATACTACGTTTTCAACGTTTTGGCTACAACTCTACATCACAAAATCTATGTTATTTTCTTATAATTATTTTATTACATGTTTCTGATATTTGAACACACATGTTTAGGCATTGACATAGAATTGTATAAAGATAAAATTGGTAAGACATTTTGTATGTGTATGAATAAGATCAAATTGACGGAAAATATGTGATAGCAAGGCCTGAACGACAACGAGATGACTAAGCTTGAACAAAAATCAAATGGCTACGCTTGAACGACAATGAGATAGTTACGCCTGATAAAAATGAGATGGTTACGCCTGAACGACAATAGATGACTATACTTGAACGAAATTGAGATGACAAATCCTGAACGACAATGAGATGACTAAGTCTGAACGAGGGTTGAAAAATGAGTTTCACCCAATATGTAACTATTAAGTCAGGATTTGGTAAATGTAATGTAAATTTTGGCACTTGCACATATTTTCGCTTACCGAGTTATTTTTATAGTTGTAATTTTGTGATGTAGGTGAATTTTTGTCTGAGGAAGAAATGACGTTGCTCGAGAATCTCTCAGGGGCAAATGAGCATACAGAAGAAGAAGAAAATATTTTCGGGTTGAAGGAAAGAGTTTAAATGAGTATTTTCTATTTTCGAAGATATTTCATATTTTTAACTTTGAATAAATTATGTTGAATTTTATTTAAAGTTTTATGAATTATTTTAATTCTAGATTTATTTCTAATTTCCGACAATGTTATTTAAAGTTCGAAATTTTGATTAAGTCTCTGCGCATTTAATGTTTAAGTTATTATTTAAAGAGGTTTTTAATATTCTGAAATTAGATTTCTAACGCTCGAATTTAAACCTAAATCAATTTGAAAAATATTTTATGATTTTCAAATTAGGATTTCAAATTGAGGAAATTAAATTGAGAATTTAAATATTGGGGCGTTACATTATGCCTCTAGAGTCAATTAAAGAATTACTCGGTTTGCCAGAGAAAGGAATGATGTGTAAAGTTATTACCATGCTTCTTGAGATTGCATTTTTTCAGATCGACCGAGGGACTTGACTTCCTTAAGAAAATTCATCCAAATGCCAACATTGGAGGGGGATTTGAACGTCAGAGCTCGAGTTATTTACAATCTGATAACCTACACTATTCTACCTCGGGATGAACATAGAGATCTGGTGAGCTGCATGGATCTCTATGTAATGGAGAAGCTGTACAACGGGAAGATGTTCGACCTTGTCTTCGTGATTTTACATCACATGCATGAGATCGATCGGACATGGAACAATAATTTGTCGTACGACACGTTGATTTAGAAGATCGTCAAGTGAGCTCAGGTTCATCTACCGAGTGGAGAGCAGCTGAGAGCATAGAGATTCGACGATATATTTGATAGACTTCATTTGATTCGGATGGATCTAGTTGAAGTCGACGGGACTTGGGCATTCAAGGGAGATCAATAAGCCTCCACCTCTTTAGATGTTCCTATGGAGAACGCCCCTGCTAGGCCATTGTCCCCCCAGACGGCTAGTAGTTGGGACATGTGTAACGACCTCAAAATTTATTTTCATTTCCCCAATTTGAAATTCTAAAATTTTACTCAAATCGATTTACAAATTAGGTTAAATCTGATCGTTATAAACCCATAATTTTCTTAATTCAAAATCCTTAAAAATAGCAGAAATCATTTATTAAGCGGAAGCTTGTAATTACTATCAATAAATGTTTAGAAAATTAAATACTAAACAAACATTAAATAAAATCTCACTTATTGATTTCAAAACAATAACGTATTAATTGAAATATCCAACAACTAATGAAATAAATTATTCAAACTAAAATCAAACTAAAATTAAATGTAAATAAATATAAAATATCTTTTTAAAATGATATAAAATCATAACTTTAAATTTTTATTCAAAACCGACGACAACATCCTCTTCTGTATGCTCGCCCGCCTCTTGAAAATTCTTGATCAGCGTCATTTTTTCCTCAGATAAAAATTCACATACATTACAAAGTTACAAACTATGAGAAAACTTAGTAAGTGAGAATATGTCAAAGTGCAAAATATTTACTTTTACCGAATCCTGCCTTAACTGTTGCATACTGGTTGGAACTCATTTTCCAACCTTCTTTTAAGACTTAGTAATCTCATTGTCGTTCAGATTTTGTCATCTTTCACTTTTACTTTTACGTTCAAGCTCATTATTTCAATGTCGTTCAAGCTTTTGCTATCACGTATTTTCTGTCAATTATATTATTTTCATACATATACAAATGTCTTACCAATTCTATCTTAATATAATTCTATGTCAATGCCTAAACATGCGTGCTCAAATATCAATTTGTGTGATAAAACAATTATAATAAAATAACATAATTTTTTGTGATGTAGGGCTATAGCCAAAATATTGAAAAAATTATATTTTCACTTACTTAGATTCCGAGCGATTAGAGTTTCAGGATTTTTCCAATATTTTAGTATTCTAACAATATCATGTTTAAATAAAATCTTAGTATCAATGTCCTCCTAATAAATCCAATTTCGACAAAGTTTGGGCATAATTTCCTTATGTGTGCTCGTAGGTCGAATCAGTTCGAGTTGGGTCGGTTTGTAGGATTTTCGGGACATTTTTCTGCCTAATAAAACATTTGATATTAATTCCTACTTCAATAAACCATCTCAAAAAAATTTAGGCAGAAATTATTTACCGGTTAAATGTTAGATCAATTCGGTATAAATCAAGAAAAAATTTGGGTCGGGTCCGGTTCGGTTCTGCTGGACTGGTTTGGTTTGATTGGACTGGTTTAGTTCAGCTGGATTTAAGTGAATTGGTTCAATTCTGGTTCTCTGGACCGATTCGGGTTTAAAAAAAGAAAACTCAATTCCTTCTTCTTATTCTTCGCAATTTTTGCCTAGAGAAAGAGAGAGAGAGTATCAGAGAGAGATGATCAGAAAGAGAGGGATGAAGATAGAGTGAGGAGGGAGAAAAATCTTACGCTGATGGTGGTTGTTCTTCACATTAGAGAAGGTTCGCCGATGAGCTCATCTTCAGAGTTGCTACCTCCTCGGAGCTCGACTTCGTTTGGAGGCTGAAAAGAGGTAAGTTCTTCTCTGCTCGAAGAACTCGAGAGGGAGAGACTTAGGTGAGGGTTTCCTCCTCCACCATTCCTCTCAATTTATAGGAGAGGTTCACCCCTGCTCTGATTTTTTTCCCATAGGAGGGTGATCAATCTTTTCATAAGAGGAGTATGAATCTGTCATTTCTCAATGGGTAGGTTCACAAACGAAAAATGAAGGAATCGATTTCCTTACCGTTTACAGAATTGATTTCCTTAACGTTTACAGAATTGATTGGAATTAGAGCTGGATGGTTGTTGATTGAGCTGTAATTAGGGCTATTAAATTTAATTGGCTGCTAATTAGGGTTAAATTTAGAAATTGGAAACCCTAGATTAACTTGCATTAGGGGAAGATTTTGATACGTTACAATCTACCATCCTTAAAAGAAATTTCGTCCTCGAAATTTAAAGTATTACCTTAACAGATCAGGGTAGATCTTTCTCATGTCCTCTTCTCTTTTCCAAGTTGCTTCCTCAATGTTTATATTCTTCCATAGAACTCTTACTAATGAGATCTTCTTATTCTGTAGCTTTCTTTCTTCTGATTCCAGAATTTGAATCGGTCTCTCCTCGTAGGATAAATTAGGATTGAGCACTAATTCTTGGGATGTCGTTGGCAAAATATGTGAGGGTTCTGGTACGTATTTCCTCAACATCGAGATGTGAAACATGTTGTGAACCTGCTTGAGTGACTCAGGAAAATTCAGTTGGTAAGCAACTTCTCCGATTATTGCTGAAATTGTAAATGAGCCTATGTATTTTGGGTTTAGTTTTCCCTTCTTTCCAAACCGCATTATATCTCTTATTGGAGAAACTTTCAAAAACAATTGATCACCTTCTGCAAATTCTAATTTCCTCCTTCTTTGATTTGCATGGCTTTTCTGTCTACTTTGGGCCACAAGGATTCTTTTTCGAATTAGAGTAACAATTTCAGCAGTTTGTCTCAAAATATCAGGTATAACAAGAATACCTTCACCGACCTCATCCCAATGTACTGGAGATCTATACTTTCTACCATAAAGTGCTTTATAAGGCGTCATTCCAATTGAAGTTTGATAACTATTGTTGTAAGTAAACTCTTCTAGTGGCAAGTTCTTACACCAATTCCTTGGAAAGTCGATTGGACAAGCTCTCAACATATCCTCCAAGGTTTGAATCATTCTTTCTGACTGTCCATCCATTTGAGGGTGGAAAGCTGTACTGAAATTTAACTGAGTGCCCATTTCTTTATGCAAACTCTTCCAGAACTTTTACATGAAACATGTATCTCAATCTGAAACTATAGAGATAAGGGTACCGTGTAATCTTTTAATGTCCATAATATATATTTGTGCATATTAATCCATATTGAAGGTAGTCCTCACATTGTAGCACCCGGTTCCGCTAAACCAAATTTAACTTATCAAATAATGATGTGCAATTTTTATGAAAGAATTGGGAGAATTATTATTAGGTTATTGGGTGACTAAGCAAGGGCATTTATGTAAAGTGAGGTTTTAAAACGGATAACGTATTTAAGGGAAGTGTTAATACATTGTAGCCGCCACTATTCCCTATTTCCCTATTTCGGTTTTCAGCTCGAGCAGTAGAGCTCTCTAGGCAATTCTCTCGCCCGATTCTCCTTCAATCTAGGTAAGTCTTCCTTGTTTTTCTTGTATATTAGCGATTAGATAACTGAGAGAATACAATGTGAAGATTTTGAGGATGCTGTGATTAAGGGTAGATTCGAGTTCTTGGTGATAAATGGGAATGCACGGGTAGCAGAGTTTCAAATCGGTTTCCTCAAACATATTATTGATTTTTGGTAAGGTTTAGTGAGAGTTGGATTAATGTACTGTCATAACCTTAGGTGAGCGAGCTTCTGGAGTAGTTGAAACCGAGCATTTCCAGGAGAGCCAGGTAAGTAAAGTATTGTGTGTGCTTTCGGGCCTACATCACAGAACACTAGGTGTATGCATGTTTGAGTATTTCCTGTATGTCATGCATCATGTTTTTGAAAGAATACGAAAATGAACTTTCATGTAATGTTATGGAAAGACAGGTACAGATTGAAATGAATTGGTTGTTAAGGGAACTAATCCACCCCTTAACTGATGAAGAGGATTTATAACATTGGGAGGACTGATCCCACTCCCAAGGGAACTGAGGGATCAGAATAGCTATTAAGGGAATTCATCCACCCCTTAACTGATGAAGATGATGTATAATATTGGGAGAATTGATCCCACTCCCAAGGGAACCGAGGGATCAGATCAGTGAATGAACGAATGTGCAACTGAGATAAGAAAGTAGAAACTGCATAATTAGGATTTAAGTTTCAGCATATCATTTCATTATCGCTTCACTTATTTAGCATTAGGCTAATAGATGAGTTTTGTGATGTAGGTGAGGAAGTGTCAGCAGGTGATTTCTCTGAGCTTGTTGATGGATAGGCTGGATGGAGGAGCACATTCATGCCACGGATCTGGTACTTGATGAGGCGGTTTAACTAATGTCAGTTGGTGTGAAGTTTCAGTTGACAATGTTTCAATTTAAGTATGTTGAATTTTCATGTCAGTAGTGGTTTTAATATTTTGAATACGTTTTGAGATTTTCTGATAATGATATTCTGTCGAGTTTTTAAATGTTCGTTTTACTGGAATTGAGTAATGCAATGATTCGAATTATTTCTGAATGGTTTCAGTGAAATAAGTAAATTCTTTCTGTCCTTAGAGTTGTGTTTGCATAGCAAGAAATAGTTGAAATGTCGCTCTGTTCTCTATCGGTAGATGATGTCTATCGGCAGACGTTGTGTTATTGTTCTGTCCTCTATCGGTAGATGATGTCTATCGGTAGATGGTAAGTTATAGTTATGTTATCTATCGGAGGATGTCTTCAGTTAAGCCATCGGATGATGTAGGTTTAATTCTATCGGAAGATGTAGATTTTGCACTATCGGTATGAGTGGGTACTATGTTTTGTCGTTTAGTGATCGGTATATGCAGTTTATTCTATCGGAAGAAGGGAATGAGAGATTTTTGTCGTTTTTCCATCGGTAGATGCGAGTCGCAAAACTTGTCGTTTTGCGATTGGTTGATGTTGGATAATTGATTTATCCGGCTGACGTCATCGGTAGATGTAGTCCACCGAGAGATGTCTTTTGTTTCCAACTCTTCTGGTTGACGTCATCGGTAGAAGCCTTCTATTTTCTGTTTCTGCTTCTTCCGTTGACTTTATTCATCGGCAGATGCGTTTGACTTCTGCGACTTCTTAAGTATTCCACGGTTTAAACCTCTATTTCCTATTTGCCGATTGCTTCTTAACTTGCCAAACAATGTTTCATAGTTTTGTTTAACTTTATTGTTGCTCAAATGATTTCCGCTGCAAATTTTTAAATGTATTGAGATTTTAGCAAATGTCAAATGTTGAATGTTGAACGAAGTTTTAAAATATGGTTGAAATTTCTTAGTCATGTACGGGCTTCTGTGTAACGAACCGGGTTCAGATAACTCGGGGCGTTACAGTATGGTATCAGAGACATTCAGTTAAACCGTTCAAAAGATTACTCATCAGTGCAAATCGTCGCATGGAAGTACTTCAACAACTGTAAGTGTTATGTTAACCTTAGCTTTTAGATACTTAAGAGTGTAATTAATCCCGTACAGGAATTTAGTACAATGGCCAGAAGCCCAGGAAGACCTAGAATACCGAGGGAAATGCCAAACTTGAGGAGTGAGGAGGAACCTAGTGTTATTAGACAACTGACAGATTTGGTACGTCAGCAAACAGACTTAGTACGTCAGCAGTCCGATCAGTTAGGAGTGTTGCTGAACCGAGAAGTACAAGGAAGTGCCAACTCGAGTTCTAGCAATGAACATTCAGGAGACCGATTCCGGAGGCTTCAGCCGCCCACGTTTGATGGAAAATCATCAAACCCGATTGTTGCTGAAGAGTGGTTGAGGAAGATCGAAAGCATGTTCCGGTGTGCCAATGTTGGAGAAGAAGACAAAGTCACGTTGGCCACGTTCCATTTTGCTGGTGATGCTCAACTTTGGTGGGAGACAATCGAGACCACCACCGATGTTTTGGCGATGTCTTGGTCGCAGTTCAAGGACATCTTCTATGAGAGATATTTTAACAGCACAGTCCAGGCTGCAAAGAAGGTAGAGTTTTTGAACTTGAAGCAGACATGGTCTGTGGCTGAATACGTTAGACAATTCGAGTCTCTGTCCAGGTTCGCTGGACACCTTGTTCACCGAAATGAAGATAAGGTATTTCAATTCATGAATGGACTGAAACCAGAAATGTACAGAGGGGTCAAGTTTTCGGGTTTTAAAGGTTTGCCTTTCAGTGATGTTGTGTCCACAGCATTGGAGGTGGAAGAAGCTGAATTGAAATGTGCTGGACCAAAGGAAACCCCGAGAAAGTTTGTTCAACCACCACCGCAGAGAGGAGTGAAGAGGCACAATGAAGGCCAGTATAGTCAAGGAATAGGAAAGAAAGTACCAGATACCAAGACGTTTCCCCAGTGCCCGAAGTGTTCGAAGAATCACCTGGGCGAGTGTAGATTTTGGACGAATAAGTGTTTTAACTGTGAAGAGGTCAGACACTCGTTCAGGGATTGCCCAAAGCCTAGAATCACCCGTTGCTTCAACTGTAACAAAGTCGGCCATATCAACAGAGACTGCCCAGCTTTGAAGGGCGGACCTACCAAGATTAAACCAAGAATATTCTCCATGATGGAGTCAGGTGATGAGGACCAGCCAGCTGTAGTGTCAGGTACTATATTGATTAACTCTATACCTGCTTTTACTTTGATAGATTCGGGTGCAACACATTCTTTTATAGCCTCTGCATTTGCTGATAAGTTAGATGTACAGTTCACTTCTTCTGAGCATGTGTTTAATGTAGCATTACCCTCTGGTGAGCGCATGCACTCCAATCAAAGGATGCCTAATAGTGTTGTATTAGTAGGAAACATGAATTTGCCTGCTGATCTCATTGTTATGGACATAATAGGATTTGATGTGATCCTAGGAATGGATTGGTTGTTTAAGCATTATGCCACAATAGATTATAGGACTGGAGTTGTTAGTTTTCAACCCCCTGATGGTTTAAACCATACCTTCCGAGCTCTGAAGAAGAGTAAGGAAATGACTGTGATGACCTCTGTCAATTATAGACCCTCCCCATGCAGGGAATATTTGTGCTTTTTGGCCAGTGTTTTAGACACACAACTAGTAGAAAAAGCGAGCCCCGAAAATGTTTTAGTTGTCCAGGATTTTTCGGGAGTATTCCTAGATGACCTTCCTGGCTAGCCACCAGATAGAGAAATTGAATTTGTGGTACATGTTTACCCCAGCGCCGAGCCTGTGTCTAAAAATCCATATAGACTAGCACCAACAGAATTTAAAGAATTAAAGAAACAGTTGGAGGATTTGTTGGAGAAAAGGTTCATACGCCCTAGCTTTTCACCGTGGGGTGCACCTGTCCTTTTTGTCAAAAAGAAAGATGGATCAATGCGTATGTGCATTGATTATAGAGAATTAAATAAGTTAACTGTCAAGAACAAGTACCCTTTGCCGAGGATTGATGACTTATTTGACCAGCTTAAGGGTGCAAGAGTTTTCTCTAAGATTGACCTTAGATCCGGTTATTACCAGCTGAAGGTTAAATCTGAAGATATCCCAAAGACTGCCTTTCGCACAAGGTATGGACATTATGAGTTTTTGGTTATGTCTTTTGGTTTAACAAATGCACCAGCAGCCTTCATGGATCTCATGAATAGGGTGTTTCACGAGTATTTGGACAAGTTTGTCATTGTATTCATAGATGACATTCTAATCTACTCTAGAACTAAGGATGAGCATACAAGACATTTGGGTTTGGTGTTAGGATTACTAAGGCATCACCAGCTTTATGCTAAGTTTTCCAAGTGTGAGTTTTGGTTGGACAGAGTTCACTTTCTTGGTCACGTGATCTCTGGAGATGGAATATCTGTCGATCCAGCCAAAGTTCAAGCAGTTAAGGAGTGGCCTCAACCGAAGAATGCCACGGATATTCGAAGTTTCCTTGGATTAACAGGATATTATAGAAAATTTATCGAGGGATTTTCGAAGATTGTCACACCCCTCACTCAGTTAACAAGGAAAAACATAAAGTATGCATGGACAGGGGAATGTGAATCCAGTTTCTAGACCTTGAAACAGAAACTAATCAATGCTCCAATATTGACTCTTCCTGTCGAAAATGGTAAATTCAGTATTTATTGTGATGCTTCCAAGGTCGGTCTTGGTTGTGTTTTAATGCAAGATGGAAAGGTTATAGCTTATGCCTCTAGGCAGTTAAAAGTACACGAAAAGAACTACCCTACACATGATTTAGAATTAGCTGCTGTGGTCTTTGCATTAAAGATTTGGAGGCACTACCTGTATGGACAAACTTGTGAGATATTTTCGGATTATGAAAGTCTGAAATACATTTTCACGCAAAAAGAACTGAATATGAGGCAACGCAGGTGGTTAGAGTTTGTCAAAGATTATGATTTTGAGATTAAGTACCACCCTGGCAAGGCCAATGTAGTGGCTGATGCTTTGAGTAGAGTGACTCTTTCAGTCTCTACATTGATTCTAGACATACCGATAGCTTTAGTGACAGAATTCCAAAGATTTAACCTGGAAGCTGTGTCTAGTGTGTCAGCCATGCTTTCGGCCATATCTTTAAAACCTACCATTTTAGAGAAAATAAAGGAAGCTCAGACGAATGATGTTGAGTGTAACAAGTATAAGTCAAGCATGGATTCTACGGACAAATCAGATTTTAACTATTCTGCTAATGGAATCCTTAAGTTTAGAAATAGATGGTTTGTTCCTGCCATTAAGGAACTTCGTGATGAGATTCTTTCTGAAGCACACTCTTCCAGGTTCTCTGTTCACCCTGGGAGTACAAAAATGTACAAGGATCTTAAACAGCATTATTGGTGGCCAGGCATGAAACGAAGTGTGGCGGAATATGTGGGATCGTGTTTGTGCTGTCAGCAGATTAAGGCCGAGCATCAGAGACCCTCAGGAACATTGCAACCCTTACCAGTTCCCGAATGGAAATGGGAACAAATAACGATGGATTTTGTTATAGGATTACCTAGAACAGCAAAAGGACATGATGCAATTTGGGTGATAATCGACCATCTAACCAAATCAGCTCACTTCCTGCCAATAAAAATAACATACTCGATGGATCAACTGGCTGAGTTGTATGTGCATGAAGTTGTTAGACTGCATGGAGTTCCAAACACCATAGTTTCAGACCGAGACTCTAGATTTACATCTAAGTTTTGGAAATGCTTGCACAAGGCTATGGGAACGCAACTTAGTTTTAGCACAACTTTTCACCCTCAAACTGATGGACAATCCGAGAGGACTATCCAAACGTTAGAGGATATGCTCCGTGCATGTGTTCTAGACTTTCAAGGTTCATGGAGCAAATACTTGCCCTTGGTTGAATTTTCTTATAACAACAGTTTCCAGGCAACAATAGTGTAACGACCCGAGTTTTCTGAGCCCAGTTCGTTACACAAGACTTGCACATGACTCGGAAACTCTGGTTCAATTTTGAAACTTCGCTCGAAAGTCATAATTTGGTATTTTTCTAAAACCACAGACATTTAAAAATCTTGCAGCGGAAATCATTTGAGTAAAATATCGTTAAACAAAACTAGTGTGCGATGATTGATTAATCAGTTGAAATGTTAAGAAATACACGGTAAAAAGGAATAAAGATTTAAATTGCAAAATACTTCAAAAGTTTCAAGAGTCAAACGCATCGCCCGCTGAATAAGTCAACAAAAAGGGCTGAAGCAGAAAATAGAAGACATCATCCGGAGACAAAACGACAAAATATTCTCTACACCTTCCGGTGACGTCAGCCGGATGGTCGACGTTATACTGCATCCACCGGTGACTAGACGACAAAACACTTCCTACATCTTCCGGTGGATTAACACGCGACATCCACCGGTCACTAAACGACAAAACACTTCCTACATCTTCCGGTGGATTAACACATGACAGCCACCGGTCACTAAACGACAAAACACTTCCTACATCTTCCGGTGGAATAACACGTGACATCCACCGGTCACTAAACGACAAAACACTTCCTACATCTTCCGATGGATTAACACACGACATCCACCGGTCACTAAACGACAAGAAACTCTCTTCATCATCCGATGAGTTTACACACGACATCCACCGGTGAGTAGAATACCCGACATCATCCGATGACGTCAGCCGGATGATTCGATCTGCCAATGTCGATCAGCGAACAAACACCTAACATCCACCGGTGAACCCATTCGCCGATGGTTGAACTTGCAAACTTACTCAAGACATTCAAAACCCCTGACCCTAAGTAACTCCAGAAAACTCAACAGAAAGTAGAACAATATCTTAACTACTCAAATTCCATACAAAAACTCTCTAGCTGCGAGAAGGACGAGTTTACTTCACTAAAACCATTAGAACAGTTCAAAATCCTTACATTACTCGAATTTAGTAAAATTGCATTTAAGCCTAACCAAATACTATTATCAGAAAGCTCAAAAAGAACATATTCGAAATATTGGAAACCACTACTGTTATGAAAACTCAACACACAAAAATTGAAACGCTGTCAACTGAATCTTCTCACCATCTGACATCAGTTAAACCGCCCCATCAGCTGCCAGATTGTTACAAAGATGCACTCCAAAACCAGTCTAGTCCTCAGCAGACTCTGTAAACACACCTGCTATCACTTCTTCACCTACATCACAAAACTCATCTATTAGCCTAATGCTAAGTAAGTAAAGCAGTAATGAAATGAAACACTGAAATATAAATTCCTAAACCTGCAATTTCTACTTTCTCAACTCAGTTGTTCATACTTCGTTTCTGTTCAGATCCCCCTGTGAAATTGGGAGTCGGATCAACCCTCCCAAAGTATAAATATCCACTATCTCATTAAGGGGCGGATTAGTTCCCTTAACAGTAAATCTGATTCACATGTTCAGATCCCCCTGTGAAATTGGAAGTTGGATCAATTCTCCCAAAGTACAAATATCCACTGTCTCATTAAGGGGCGGATTAGTTCCCTTAACAGTAAAACTGATTCACATAACTGTTTCAATATGTTCAATCCTCACCATGCCGATATGCATTCAAATTCATTTTCGTATACTTTTTAAAACATGATGCATGACATACCAACACATTCCAGCAAACAAACCCTAATGTTTTGTGATGTAGGCCCGAAGGCACAAGCAAACTTTACTTACCTGGCTCTCCTGGTGATGCTCGTTTTCAACTACTCCAAAAGCTCGCTTACCTAAGTTTATGGCAATACATTAATCCAACTCTCACTAAGACCTTACCAAAAATCAATAATAACATTGAGGAAACCGATTTGAAACTCTGCTACCCGTGTAATCCCATTTATCTCTAAGAACCCGAACCTACGCTCAATCTCAGCATCTTAAAAATCCTGACATTGTACTCCCTCAGGTAACTAACCACTATATCATAAGAGAAATGAGGAAAACTTACCTAAGTTGAAGGAGAATCGGGCGAGGAAAATCGCCTAGAGAGCTCGGCTGCTTGAGCTGAAAACTCGAAGAGGAAAAGTATGAAATTGGTGGCGGCTACAGTGCATTAAACCTAACCCTCTTTCCTTAAATACGTTATCCACTTATGAAAATTGTAAATTTACTCTAGTGCCCTTGTCTAGTCTTTTAATAACCCTACTTAAATTATTGATTAATCAGGTGTATACCATTAATAATAAAAGAGCTGGTTCGATAGAACCGGGTGCTACAAATAGCCATGGCACCATACGAGGCATTATATGGACGAAAGTGCAAATCTCCATTATATTGGGATGACGTAGGAGAAGCACAATTGATTGGTCCTGACATCGTGCAGCAGACAGTGGAGAAGATTGATCTTATCCGACAAAGAATCTTGACAGCTCAAAGCCGGCAGAAAAGCTATGTAGACAAAAGACGAAGAGAACTGGAATTTGATGTTGGTGATGAAGTTTTCCTTAAGGTGTCACCTTTCAAGGGAGTTGTGAGATTTGGAAAGAAAGGCAAGTTGAACCCCAGATATATTGGGCCTTTCTCAATCTTGAAGCGAATTGGGAAGTCAGCTTATCAACTACGGTTACTAGCCTCTTTGGTGGGAATCCATAATGTGTTCCATGTTTCCATGCTGAAGAAGTGTGTACGGGATCCATCTCAAATTGTGGAACAGCAGAATATTGAAGTTCATCCTACCCTTACCTATGAAGAGAAACCAGTAAGGATCCTAGATTATGCTGTGAAAGTGCTGCGCAACAAAGAAGTCCCACTGGTGAAAGTTTTATGGCGTAACCAGAACTTAGAAGAAACAACTTGGGAACGCCAGCAAGACATGATGGACCAACATCCAGAATTATTCAGGTATTAAATTTTGAGGACAAAATTCCTTTAAAGAGGGTAGATTGTAGCACCCGGTTCCGCTAAACCAAATTTAACTTATCAAATAATGATGTGCAATTTTTATGAAAGAATTGGGAGAATTATTTATTAGGTTATTGGGTGACTAAGCAAGGGCATTTATGTAAAGTGAGGTTTTAAAACGGATAACGTATTTAAGGGAAGTGTTAATACATTGTAGCCGCCACTATTCCCTATTTCCCTCTTTCGATTTTCAGCTCGAGCAGCAGAGCTCTCTAGGCGATTCTCTCGCCCGATTCTCCTTCAATCTAGGTAAGTCTTCCTTGTTTTTCTTGTATATTGGCGATTAGATAACTGAGAGAATACAATGTGAAGATTTTGAGGATGCTGTGATTAAGGGTAGATTCGAGTTCTTGGTGATAAATGGGAATGCACGGGTAGCAGAGTTTCAAATCGGTTTCCTCAAACATATTATTGATTTTTGGTAAGGTTTAGTGAGAGTTGGATTAATGTACTGTCATAACCTTAGGTGAGCGAGCTTCTGGAGTAGTTGAAACCGAGCATTTCCAGGAGAGCCAGGTAAGTGAAGTATTGTGTGTGCTTTCGGGCCTACATCACAGAACACTAGGTGTATTCATGTTTGAGTATTTCCTGTATGTCATGCATCATGTTTTTGAAAGAATACGAAAATGAACTTTCATGTAATGTTATGGAAAGGCAGGTACAGATTGAAATGCATTGGTTGTTGAGGGAACTAATCCACCCCTTAACTGATGAAGAGGATTTATAACATTGGGAGAACTGATCCCACTCCCAAGGGAACTGAGGGATCAGAATAGCTATTAAGAGAATTTATCCACCCCTTAACTGATGAAGAGGATGTATAACATTGGGAGAATTGATCCCACTCCCAAGGGAACATAGGGATCAAATCAGTGAATGAACGAATGTGCAACTGAGATAAGAAAGTAGAAACTGCATAATTAGGATTTAAGTTTCAGCATATCATTTCATTATCGCTTCACTTATTTAGCATTAGGCTAATAGATGAGTTTTGTGATGTAGGTGAGGAAGTGTCAGCAGGTGATTTCTCTGAGCTTGTTGATGCATAGGCTGGTTGGAGGAGCACATTCATGCCACGGATCTGGTACTTAATGAGGCGGTTTAACTAATGTCAGTGGGTGTGAAGTTTCAGTTGACAATGTTTCAATTTAAGTATGTTGAATTTTCATGTCAGTAGTGGTTTTAATATTTTGAATACGTTTTGAGATTTTCTGATAATGATATTCTGTCGAGTTTTTAAATGTTCGTTTTACTGGAATTGAGTAATGCAATGATTCGAATTATTTCTGAATGGTTTCAGTGAAATAAGTAAATTCTTTCTGTCCTTAGAGTTGTGTTTGCATAGCAAGAAATAGTTGAAATGTCGCTCTGTTCTTTATCGGTAGATGATGTCTATCGGCAGACGTTGTGTTATTGTTCTGTCCTCTATCGGTAGATGATGTCTATCGGTAGATGGTAAGTTATAGTTATGTTGTCTATCGGAGGATGTCTTCAGTTAAGCCATCGGATGATGTAGGTTTAATTCTATCGGAAGATGTAGATTTTGCACTATCGGTATGAGTGGGTACTATGTTTTGTCGTTTAGTGATCGGTATATGCAGTTTATTCTATCGGAAGAAGGGAATGAGAGATTTTTGTCGTTTTGCCATCGGTAGATGCGAGTCGCAAAACTTGTCGTTTTGCGATCGGTTGATGTTGGATAATTGATTTATCCGGCTGACGTCATCGGTAGATGTAATCCACCGAGAGATGTCTTTTGTTTCCAACTCTTCTGGTTGACGTCATCGGTAGAAGCCTTTTATTTTCTGTTTCTGCTTCTTCCGTTGACTTTATTCATCGGCAGATGCGTTTGACTTCTGCGACTTCTTAAGTATTCCACGGTTTAAACCTCTATTTCCTATTTGCCGATTGCTTCTTAACTTTCCAAACAATGTTTCATAGTTTTGTTTAACTTTATTGTTGCTCAAATGATTTCCGCTGCAAATTTTTAAATGTATTGAGATTTTAGCAAATGTCAAATGTTGAATGTTGAGCGAAGTTTTAAAATATGGTTGAAATTTCTTAGTCATGTACGGGCTTCTGTGTAACAAACCAGGTTCAGATAACTCAGGGCGTTACACACATGAAGGAAATGCGTCGATTTTATAAGCCTATCAACTATCACCCAAATAGAGTCATAATTTTTGATTGACCTTGGAAGTCCAACAACAAAATCTATTGTGATATGTTCCTACTTCCACTAAGGTACAAATAATAGTTATAAAATGTCAGAAGATCGTTGATGTTCCGCTTTGACTCGTTGACATGTAAAACATCTTTCAACAAATTTGGCTACGTCCAATTTCAATCCTTGCCATCAATAATGTTGCTTCAAATCTTGATACATTTTGGTTGTACCAGGATGTACCGAGTATGGAGTTGAGTGTGCTTCTTTTAATATAACTACTTTCAATTCAGTATCATCAGGTATACACCATATTTTCTTAAATTTTATAACTCCATTTTCTGACATAGAAAATTCTGATGTCTTCCCAGCTTTCAATTGATCTCTTATCTTTCTTAAGAAAATATCGTCATGTTGCTTGTTCTTAATTTGCTCGAATAAACTTGGTTGTAGCGTCATCGCAAATAATCTCTCAATCAATCCGGAAGGTACTATCTCAGTCAAATTTCTGCATCTCTTCGACTAACTTTTCCGGAATTAACCTTAGCGCTGAAATACTTGGAGAGCCTCTTCTACTTAAGGCGTCAGCCACCACGTTTGTCTTTCCAGTGTGATATATAATTTTACAATTATAATCCTTTACTAACTCCAACCATATGCGTTGCCTCATATTCAAGTCCTTTTGCGTTAGAAATTATTTCAGGCTCTTATGATCGGTGTAAATCTCACAGCTTTCTCCATACAGATAGTGTCTCCAAATTTTAAGAGTATATATTACTGCTACAAGCTCCAAATCATGAGTCAAGTAATTCTTCTCGTGATCTTTCAACTGTCTAGAGGCATAGGATACAATTTTTCTTTCTTGCATAAGTGCACATCTGAGTCCATACTTTGAGGCATCACTATAGACCATAAATTTTCCTGTTTTTGATGGTATAATGAGTATTGGTGCTGAAATCAATCTTTCCTTCAGTTTTTGGAAGCTTTCCTTCAGTCCATAAATACTTTGTATGCTTCTTGGTGA
This sequence comes from Begonia masoniana, assembly GCA_022432975.1. Taxonomy (NCBI): domain Eukaryota; kingdom Viridiplantae; phylum Streptophyta; class Magnoliopsida; order Cucurbitales; family Begoniaceae; genus Begonia; species Begonia masoniana. The sequence goes on from CM039515.1 coordinate 17,862,076, forward strand.
GTCTGGTGAGCGGTGTGGCAAGTTTCAAGAATCCTTCCACAAATCTCCTGTAATAGCCCGCAAGACCAATGAATCTTCATACTTCCGCTACATTTCTGGGTTATGGCCACTTACTGATTACTTTGATTTTTCCTGGGTCTACCAATACACCCTCCTTTGAAATTACGTGGCCAAGAAATGCTACTTCTTCCATCCAAAATTCGCATTTAGAAAACTTTGCATATAACTTTTTGCGTCTCATAGTCGATAAAACAATTCGCAGGTGTCTTTCATGCTCTTCCTTACTCTTCAAATAGATGAGAATATCGTCGATGAAAACAATCACGAATTTCTTGAATATTCGATTCATTAAATCCATTAAGGTGGCTGGGGCATTACTCAATCCAAATGGCATATAAATCCATTAAGGTGGCCGGGGCATTACTCAATCCAAATGGCATAATTCGAAACTCATAGTGGTCGTATCTTGTCCGAAATGTCATCTTGGATATATCATCATCATTGATCTTAGATGATGGTAGCCAAATCAGAGATATATTTTTGAGAAGACACCAGCACCCTTTGATTGATCAAACAAGTCGTCGATTCTTGGGAGTGGGTACTTGTTCTTAATGGTGACTTTATTTAGTTCCCTATAATCGATGCACACCCTCATAGATTCATCATTCTTCTTTACGAATAACACTGGAGCTCTCCATGGTGAAAAGCTCGGTCGAATGAATCCTTTTTCTAGCAACTTTTCAAGTTGTACCTTCATCTCCTTTAATTTAATAGGTGCCACTCTGTATGGGGCTTTAGAGATTGGTGTCCTTCTAGGTAGAATATCAATGCTAAATTCTACGTCTCTAGTTGGTGGCAAACTTGTTAAATCATCTGGAAAGATATCTGGATATTCACGAACTATCATCACTTTATCTAAGGTCGTTGCTTCCTCGGTTTGAGTGGACACAACGCTTGCCAAGAATGCAAAATATCCAGAGTTCAATAACCTTTGTGCACGCATTGTAATACCCGGCTGTACGGACCATTATTATATTAATGTAAATGGTATTTTTGTAAATATGTCAAATCAAGTCCATTTTGCAAAAAGAAAGCGTTATTACGATCCTAATAATTAATAAGGATTTTAGGAAAATTTTGAGAATTTTAGGAGTTTAACGCTAATTTTACGAGAATTACGTTTATCGTAATATAAAGGATACTTTGGTAAAAATAGTAAACGAGGTCCGAATTGCGAACAAGTTGAAGTTATTGGTAAATTAAGGAAATTTGAAGAATCCGAATCGTTAGACAATTAACAAAATGAGGGACGAAATAAATAGAAAATCAAAGGAAGGGCAAAATGGTAAATTGCCAAGACAAATTATAATTAAAAACCAAAATCTTTTCTTTCTCCTTCACCATTTCCACGGCTTCTCTCTCTCTCTCTCTCTCTCTCTCCTGCGTTCTCCGGCGATTTTCATCGCCTCCTCACGGTTCTCTCCTCTCCTCCAATCGTTCTTCCTCCGATCGACTCGTTTTCTTCGTGCTTCCTCCTCCAATCAACGCTCTAGGTATGATTCTATGGTTTTGGAAGCTTATTGTTCGGTTTTTACAGAGTTTAAATGATTAGGGTTCGTTTAGGGTTTTGTGAAAAACGTGGTTTAGGGCTAGAAATCGATAGGTTTACCTTAGTTGTGAATATAATGGACGTATTGAACGTTATTAGACGAAGTTAAGTCGATTTATGAGAAATGTTAAAGTTTGAGAATTTTGGGGTTTTTCGGAAAAACTCGTTAATGGAAATTTTGAGGTATCGAGCGTGGAATGCTCGATAAAATGCTTCAATGAATCAATTAGGGCTTTAAGGAATTTCCTTAGTTAAGGTTTCGTTAAATTTGGACGTTTAATAGTTTAAACTCGTTTTAACGACAAAATTGTGAAATTGCCTTAGGTAAACAACACTCGTGGACGGAGCTTGGATTGCATCGGACACGAGGTAAGTTCTCGTGACTTACTCTGGCCGATTGGCCTACACTGTACGTCGATGTCGTCTCGAGGAGTTTTGGTGACGCGTTTGTTTAAATTGCTTTGGTTGGGTAGTTAGGTTTAGTTGTTTTATAGGTTATGTCTTTAATTGCTTTTATTGTCTTGATAGTACGTATGATGCACGTTTAAATTATGTTATAAATTGTTCACGCATCACGTATTTTAAAAGAGCATGAAAATGAATTTCCGTACTATGTTTTAAAGAAAATGGCGATGTGGCCTGAAAGGGGGCTATTGATCTATTGTGTGGATCGATTACGGGTCTGTCACAATACCACATCTATTATGGATCGATGTATGGTTATGGTCATGCGAGGTGGGGCTCATGCACAGCTGTGCGTGTTGCAAGCATGTACCCCTCTCCTCTAGGTGGAAAGGGTAGTCCAACCGCAGGATATGCCCTCTCCATTTAGGGGGTTGAGATCTCGATGACAACCTATGTAAAGATAAGAAAATGTTGCATGATTTATGAACTCATATGCACAGCATGCACTTGCATTTACGTAGAGCTTGCTGAGATTTTTATCTCATAGATTGTCTGTATGGTGTAGGTGATCTTGACTTAGGTGTGGACGAGATCCCTCCACCCGAGAAGTGATGCAGTTGACGGAGGATGGCTTGCGGAAGGGTGTGCTGCGCAGTCGATGCTTAAACCTGACCCGTGGGGATATACGTATGTATTTTGAGGGTATTGGGATGTTTTGGGCAGATGATAGACTGAAATGAATAATTGTATAGTTAAAACATTTTAGGATATTTGGTTCTGATTAGTTGATAGGTTACGTTTTGAGGTTTTTAAACGTTTGGTACATTGAATTTATAAAACATTTTGTTAAGATTTCTGTTGAGATTTTATGAACTGCTTGGTGGTTTTAGCAGGAGGAAATGTTTGGTTTTCAAACGAACCACGCAGTTCATTTTCATAAAAATGTATTTGGTCTTAATTGTGTTTTGAGTCGTTTATTTGGTCGATGAAATGAAGTGATGTTGAAGTGTTTTTAGTTTGTGATTTGAGTTTAAATATGTGTTTATGTTGTGTGCAAGAGAGAAGAGAAGAAAAGGAGTAGAATGAATGAAGTGAAAGGGGAAAGAAAGAAAGAAGAAAATGGGGGAGGCAGAGGGGTTGGCGACCGATCACCAAGAGGGGCGATCGGTCACCATGTGATCGCCACGCTCTGGAACTTTTCCAGAGCGTGTGGCGATCGATCGCCTGGTGAACGATCGCGAGGCTATCAATCGCCTGGTGAACGATCGCGAGGCGATCGTTCACCGTTTTGAGGGGCGAACGTTTGCCCCTCTTGGTTTTGCATATGGCGATCAATCGCCCGAAATGGGCAATCGATCGCCCCTCATTTTAGGGACAAACATCTATTTTTGCCCTCCGCCGATTGTTATTTAGTTTTTAATTGTTTTAAATTTGTTTTATAATTGTTTTAAGTTTTGTTTTAAATAGTTTATAAACATAGACTTCATCGATTTCAATTCCGATTTTGATTCTGACATTAAAAGTTTTATTTCCCCTAAAACGCTAGGTTTAAAGTTTTTTTAAGTATAAAAAAATATATAATACGGGAAAATTAGGAATAGATTTAGGGTCGCGACACGCAAGGATTATATAACTAAAATTCTCGAACCTTTATTATCGTTATGAAATAAGAACGGTTCTTCTTCAAGCAATTGAAATCTTTTGATCTTCTTGCGACAGTCTATAGTCACATAGTGTCTGGTTAACCAGTCCATATCGAGAATTATGTCGTAATCTTGCATAGTCAAAATTGTCAGGTCTGCTTCTAATTTTTTGTCTCCAATATGAACCTTACATTCTCGAGTAATAGAGTCGGTGGGCATTATTGTACCCCACGGTGTTGCTACTCTCAATTTATGCTCTAAAGGTTCTATTGCCTTATTTTATTTCTTTGAATGCATAAGGGATATAAAAGAATGGGTTGCCCCAGAATAATTAATATCAAAAAAGGTACTTCAGAAATTAGAAGCACACCTGTTATTACATCTGCATTCTTTTCAGCTTCCTCCGTAGTCATGGTGAAAACTCGAGCGACTGATATTGGTTGATTCTGGCTATTTTTGGGGCAGTCTTTGATAAAATATCCATGTTGATCGTACTTAAAACAAGTATTGGCCTGAATGCGACACTCTCCAGAATGTGACTTCTTGCATGATAGACATAAAGGCATATATTACATCGTCGTGGGCTCCCTTTTAACATACTTGGAAGGTCTTTCAGTAGGTGTACTGATCATAGGTCACTTAGATACAACCCATTGTTGTTGCGGAGCTTTATTTCTTGCAGTTTGAGTTGCATGACAATATCTTCTTCGAAACTCCTGAGCCTTGATGACGTCCTTCTCTCCTTGCTCTGCACACAATGTTTTCTCCACCATAAATGCAAACAGAGAGTTCTTGGAGGTAATAAGACGGATGTCCTTGAGTATCTCCGCTCTTAATCCTTGGACAAATCTGTAACACCCGGTTTATTAGAATTAAAATAATCTATTAATCTTCTAAGTGTGAATTTTATAGAATGAAATTAGGGGTAAAATCAATTAGGTTAATGAGTAACTAAGTGAGGGCATAAGGGTAATTGTCAATTTTTGCAAATGGATAACGTATTTAAGGAAAGAGTAAATGAGGTATAGCCGTCATACTCATTTCACTCTCGGTTTTCAGCTCAACCCAGCAGAGCTCTCTAGGCGATTTCCTCACCGATTCCTCCAACCCAGGTGAGTTTTGATTCGATTAATTGCTGATTTTAGTACCTAGGTAGCTTAAGGATCCCAACGTATGCATTTTGTTAATGTTACGAGTGAGAGATTCAGCTTGAGGATTAGAGCAGAATCGGGAATGTTAGATAAATAGAAATGCCCAACCCACTCCTTAGATTTCTGAATAGCTTAGATTGAGGTTTAACGTTCTGTTTATGAATATAGGTGAACAAACCCCCGAAGTAGCTCTTAACCGAGCATTTGCAAGGAATCCAGGTAAGTAAAGTATTGCTTGTGCCTTCGGGCCTACATCACAAAACAGTAGGTTTATGTATGCTTGAATATTTCTATTGTCCATGCATCATGTTTTTGTTAAAAGTTACGAAAATGAATTTCATGTAAGGAATGGTAAGGTATGAACTGTATGCGACAGACAAACTATTAAGGGAATTCATCCGCCCCTTAATTGAGTATGAGGATGTAGACATTGGGAGAATTGATCCCACTCCCAAGGGAACCATGGGATCAGATCAGCTGTTAAGGGAATTCATCCGCCCCTTAATTGAGTATGAGGATGTAGACATTGGGAGAATTGATCCCACTCCCAAGGGAACCATGGGATCTGATCATGATATGAACGAATATGTATGCCACTGAGAGGAGAAAATAGAAACTGCATATTTAGGAGTTTAAGCTCAGCATTTTATTTCATTCATATACTGCTTTACTTACTTAGCATTAGGCTAATAGATGAGTTTTGTGATGTAGGTGAAGAAGTGTTAGCAGGTGTGTCTCCTGATCATGTTGAGGAATAGTGGACGTTGGAGGAGTGCATTCAGGCCTCGACATGGTAACTGATGGGGCGGTTTAGCATGTTGTTTACAGGTGTAGAGGTTTAGTGGATAATGATTTAAATTGAGTATATGGAGTTTTTAGTAAAGGAGATTACAGCTGCTTGACTTCGTTTTCGAGAATTTCTGATTTTTATGTTCTTACTGATTTTGATCAATACAATGACTTGGAGTGTTATGAATGGATTTTTGGTAAAATGTTTTAAGTCTGTTAGATAGTCGAATCTTTCTCGGGTTATAGACAGGTTGTTTGGTCCATTGGTGGGAATTGAATAATTTTGTATCAGTGGATATGTGTAGAGGTTTATTGCGTTCTGTTGAAAGGAATTGTGTTGATGTCTATCGGAAGAGGGAAGTCTACCGGTAGATGTCTCATGTTTGTCTTCCGGCTGACGTCATCGGAAGAGTAAAGCATTTGTCTTCCGGCTGACGTCATCGGCAGAAGAAGTGTAATGGAAGTCGGGTGAGTATGTCTTCCGGCTGACGTCATCGGAAGAGTAAAGCATTTGTCTTCCGGCTGACGTCATCGGCAGAAGAAGTGTAATGGAAGTCGGGTGAGTATGTCTTCCGGCTGACGTCATCGGAAGAGGAAAGCATTTGTCTTCCGGCTGACGTCATCGGCAGAAGAAGTGTAAGGGAAGTCGGGTGAGTATGTCTTCCGGCTGACGTCATCGGAAGAGGAAAGTAATTGTCTTCCGGCTGACGTCATCGGAAGAGGAAATAGGTATTTTGTCGTTTACTCATCGGAAGAGGAAATAGGTATTTTGTCGTTTACTCACCGGAAAACGAAATAGGTGATTTTTCGTTTTGTCACTGATGAAGTCTTCGGTTTTCTATTTCTGCTTCTTTCGTTGACCTTGTCGTCGGCAGATGACTTCAACACTTCCGTTAATCACCCCAACAGTATATTCTACAGTTCGTCTAACTTCATAGTTGTTTAAATGATTTTCCGCTGCAAAGTTTTCAAATGTTTCGAATGTATAGAAAATGTCAAATTTTGACTGTCGAATGAAGTTTTAAAATTTATCCGAAAATTTCTTAGTCATGGTCAAGTAATGAGTAGCGACCCGGGTTCAGATAATTCGGGGCGTTACAGTATGGTATCAGAGACATGTTGCTAAACCGTTCAGAAGATTACTCATCAGTGCCAATCGTCGCATGAATATACTCCAACAACTGTAAGTGTTTATGTTAGCTTTAGTTATAAGATGTTTATGAGTATAGATAACCTTGTGCAGAACCTTATACAAATGGCTAGACGACCGGGGAGACCAAGAGTACCTAGGGAGATGCCAAACTTGAGGAGTGAAGAAGATTCGAGTGTAATTAGACAGCTGACGGAGTTGATGCGTCAGCAGACAGACATTGTGCGACAGCAATCTGACCAGTTAGGTGTGTTATTGAGTCGGGAAACACAAGGAAGTGCCAATTCAGGTCAAGTCAATGAGCATTCAGGGGATAGATTTCGTAGGCTGCAACCACCCACATTTGATGGAAAGTCACCTAACCCGATTGTCGCTGAGGAATGGCTTCGAAAGATAGAGAGCATGTTCAGGTGTGCCAATGTTGGAGAAGGAGAGAAAGTCATTTTGGCAACGTTTCATCTAGCCGGTGATGCGCAACTTTGGTGGGAGTCGCTGGAGATCACCACCGATATCGCAACCATGCCCTGGTCGCAATTCAAGGAAGTCTTTTACGAGAAATACTTTAGCACCACTGTCCAGAACGCTAAGAAGGCTGAGTTTTTGAGCTTAAAGCAGACTGGGTCTGTGGCAGAGTACAACAGACAATTTGAGTCTCTGTCAAGGTTTGCTGGATACCTCGTTCATAGGAATGAGGACAAAGTGTTTCAATACCTGCAAGGTCTAAAGCCAGAAATTTACAGAGGAGTAAAGTATTCAGGCATCAAAGGCTTGTCATTCAGTGAAGTAGTGTCTACTGCATTGGAGGCAGAAGAAGCTGAAATGAAGTGTGCTGGACCAAAGGAAGCCCCGCGAAAGTTCTTTCAGCCCCACCAGCAGAGAGGGATAAAGAGGCCTGCTGAAGGCCAGGGTAGTCAGGGTACTGGAAAGAAGGTACCTGATGCCAAGAAGTTTCCTCAGTGCATGAAATGCATGAAGAGCCACCTGGGCGAGTGTAAGTTTGGGACTGGTAAGTGTTATAACTGTGAGGAGTTTGGACATTCGCTTAAGGATTGCCCGAAGCCCAGAGTCCTTCGATGTTTCAACTGTAATAAGACTGGCCATGTCATCAGAGACTGCCCAACGTTGAAGAGTGGCCCTGCTAAGATAAAACCGAGAATATTTTCCATGATGGAGTCGGGCGAAGAGGACCAGCCCGCTGTTGTGTCAGGTACTATATTGGTTAATTCTATGCCTGCTTTTACCTTGCTAGATTCAGGAGCAACCCATTCTTTTGTTGCGTCTGCTTTTGCTGATAAGTTAGAAGTACAATCCACACCTTCTAGGCATGTATTCAATGTTGCTTTACCCTCTGGTGAACATTTACATTCCAACCAAGTGTTGCATGATTGCATGGTATTAGTAGGGGACAAAAATCTATCTGCTGATTTAATTGTTATGGATATAATGGGATTTGATGTAATCTTAGGAATGGATTGGTTGTTCAAACACCACGCCATAATTGATTGTAGGACTGGGATAGTTAGTTTCCAACCCCCTGGTGGTTTGAAACATACCTTCCAAGCTTCAGAGAAGAGTAAGGAAATGTCTGTTATGACTTCTTTAAATTTTAGACCTTCACCATGCAAGGAGTACTTGTGCTTCTTGGCATGTGTTCTAGATACACAACTTGTAGGTAAGGCAACTCCTCAAAATATCCTTGTTGTCCAAGACTTCCCTGAAGTGTTTCTAGATGACCTTCCCGGTTTGCCACCAGATAGAGAAATTGAGTTTGTTGTAGATGTCTACCCTGGAGCTGAACCTGTGTCTAAAAATCCCTATAGGTTAGCACCTGCAGAACTCAAGGAATTAAAAGAGCAGTTGGAAGAGTTGTTAGAGAAAGGGTTCATACGCCCGAGCTTTTCACCGTGGGGTGCACCTGTCCTTTTTGTCAAAAAGAAGGATGGATCAATGCGCATGTGCATCGATTATAGAGAACTGAATAAGTTAACTGTTAAGAACAAGTATCCCCTGCCTAGGATTGATGATTTATTTGACCAGCTCAATGGTGCAAGAGTTTTCTCTAAGATTGATCTGAGGTCAGGTTATTATCAGTTGAAGGTTAAATCTGAAGATATCCCAAAGACTGCCTTTCGCACAAGGTATGGGCATTATGAGTTTTTGGTTATGTCTTTTGGTTTGACAAATGCACCAGCAGCATTCATGGACCTTATGAACAGGGTGTTTCATGAGTATTTGGACAAGTTTGTCATTGTATTTATAGATGACATTCTAATCTATTCCAAAACCAAGGAGGAGCATGCAGAACACTTAAACTTAGTGTTAGGATTACTGAAACAGCACCAATTATACGCCAAGTTTTCTAAGTGTGAATTTTGGTTGGACCAAGTTCACTTTTTAGGACATGTCATTTCTGGAAATGGATTATCTGTTGATCCAGCTAAGGTTCAAGCAGTTAGGGAATGGCCCCAACCGAAGAATGCCACCGATATCAGAAGTTTTCTTGGACTAGCAGGATACTATAGAAAGTTCATTGAAGGATTTTCAAAGATTGCTACACCTCTCACTAAGTTGACTAGGAAGAATGTAAAGTACACATGGACCGATGAATGTGAACTTAGTTTCCAAACTTTGAAACAGAAACTGACCAATGCTCCTATTTTAACCCTTCCAGTTGAAGGTGGTAAGTATAGTATTTACTGTGATGCATCCAAGATTGGTCTTGGTTGTGTGTTGATGCAAGATGGAAAGGTAATAGCCTATGCTTCTAGACAGTTGAAAACTCATGAGAAGAATTACCCTACACATGACTTAGAATTAGCTGCTGTGGTATTTGCACTTAAAATTTGGAGACATTATTTGTATGGACAATCTTGTGAAATATTTTCCGACCATAAGAGCCTGAAGTACATTTTCACACAGAAGGAACTAAACATGAGGCAACGTAGATGGTTGGAATTTGTAAAAGACTATGACTTTGAGATTAAGTACCATCCCGGTAAGGCGAATGTAGTAGCTGATGCTTTGAGCAGAGTGACAACATCAGTTTCAGCATTGATACTTGACTTACCATTAGCCTTAGAATCTGAATTCCTAAGGTTTAATCTAGAGGCAGTATCCAATGTAACAGCTATACTTTCGGCCATAACTTTAAGACCTACAATTCTTGAGAAAATAAGGGAAGCTCAGTCAAATGATGATGAATGCAGCAAGTACAAGTCAAGTATGGATTCTGCGGACAATTTAGACTTTAACTGTTCTTCCGATGGAATTCTTAAGTTTAGAAACAGATGGTTTGTTCCTGCCATTATGGAACTTCGGAATGAGATTCTTTCTGAGGCTCATTCTTCTAGATTCTCAGTTCACCCTGGGAGTACGAAGATGTATAAGGACCTTAAACAGCATTACTGGTGGCCAGGTATGAAAAGAAGTGTGGCAGAACATGTTGGATCATGTTTGTGTTGTCAGCAGATTAAAGCCGAGCATCAGAGACCCTCAGGAACATTACAACCTTTACCAGTTCCTGAATGGAAATGGGAACAAATAACCATGGATTTTGTTGTGGGACTACCTAGGACAACTAAAGGACATGATGCAATTTGGGTGATAGTTGACCGTTTGACCAAATCATCCCATTTTCTGCCCATGAAGACGACATACTCGATGGATCAACTTGCTGAGTTGTATGTTCAGGAAGTTGTTAGATTGCATGGAGTTCCAAGCACCATAGTTTCGGACCGAGATGCTAGATTTACATCTAAGTTTTGGAAGAGTTTGCACAAGGCAATGGGGACTCAGCTTAGTTTCAGTACAGCTTTCCACCCTCAAACAGATGGACAATCAGAAAGAACCATCCAAACATTAGAGGATATGCTCCGGGCATGTGTTTTGGATTTTCAAGGTTCTTGGAGCAAGTATTTGCCCTTGGTGGAATTTTCTTATAACAACAGTTTTCAGGCAACAATAGGAATGGCACCGTATGAAGCATTATATGGACGAAAATGTAGATCACCTTTGTACTGGGATGAAGTTGGTGAAGCACAGTTACTTGGTCCTGATGTTGTGCAGCAAACTGTTGAGAAGGTTGCTCTCATCCGTCAGAGGATCTTAACAGCTCAAAGTCGACAGAAAAGTTATGCTGACAGAAGACGCAGAGAGTTAGAGTTTGAAGTTGGTAGTGAGGTTTTTCTTAAGGTATCACCATTCAAAGGAGTTGTAAGATTTGGGAAGAGAGGGAAGCTTAACCCAAGATATGTTGGTCCTTTCTCAATCTTGAGGAGGATTGGGAAATCAGCATATGAACTGCAATTGCCAGACTCTATGGAAGGAATCCACAATGTGTTCCATATTTCTATGCTTAAGAAGTGCTTAAGGGATCCATCTCAGATTGTGGAACAACAGAACATTGAAATTCAACCCACACTGACCTATGAGGTGAGACCAGTAAGAATCTTGGATTATGCAGTGAAGGTATTACGCAACAAGGAAGTTCCACTAGTAAAAGTCTTATGGCATAATCAGAATATAGAGGAGACAACATGGGAACGCCAGCAAGACATGATGGACCAGCATCCAAGATTGTTCAGGTACTGAATTTTGAGGACAAAATTCTTTTAAGGAGGGTAGATTGTAACACCCGGTTTATTAGAATTAAAATAATCTATTAATCTTCTAAGTGTGAATTTTATAGAATGAAATTAGGGGTAAAATCAATTAGGTTAATGAGTAACTAAGTGAGGGCATAAGGGTAATTGTCAATTTTTGCAAATGGATAACGTATTTAAGGAAAGAGTAAATGAGGTATAGCCGTCATACTCATTTCACTCTCGGTTTTCAGCTCAACCCAGCAGAGCTCTCTAGGCGATTTCCTCACCGATTCCTCCAACCCAGGTGAGTTTTGATTCGATTAATTGCTGATTTTAGTACCTAGGTAGCTTAAGGATCCCAACGTATGCATTTTGTTAATGTTACGAGTGAGAGATTCAGCTTGAGGATTAGAGCAGAATCGGGAATGTTAGATAAATAGAAATGCCCAACCCACTCCTTAGATTTCTGAATAGCTTAGATTGAGGTTTAACGTTCTGTTTATGAATATAGGTGAACAAACCCCCGAAGTAGCTCTTAACCGAGCATTTGCAAGGAATCCAGGTAAGTAAAGTATTGCTTGTGCCTTCGGGCCTACATCACAAAACAGTAGGTTTATGTATGCTTGAATATTTCTATTGTCCATGCATCATGTTTTTGTTAAAAGTTACGAAAATGAATTTCATGTAAGGAATGGTAAGGTATGAACTGTATGCGACAGACAAACTATTAAGGGAATTCATCCGCCCCTTAATTGAGTATGAGGATGTAGACATTGGGAGAATTGATCCCACTCCCAAGGGAACCATGGGATCAGATCAGCTGTTAAGGGAATTCATCCGCCCCTTAATTGAGTATGAGGATGTAGACATTGGGAGAATTGATCCCACTCCCAAGGGAACCATGGGATCTGATCATGATATGAATGAATATGTATGCCACTGAGAGGAGAAAATAGAAACTGCATATTTAGGAGTTTAAGCTCAGCATTTTATTTCATTCATATACTGCTTTACTTACTTAGCATTAGGCTAATAGATGAGTTTTGTGATGTAGGTGAAGAAGTGTTAGCAGGTGTGTCTCCTGATCATGTTGAGGAATAGTGGACGTTGGAGGAGTGCATTCAGGCCTCGACATGGTAACTGATGGGGCGGTTTAGCATGTTGTTTACAGGTGTAGAGGTTTAGTGGATAATGATTTAAATTGAGTATATGGAGTTTTTAGTAAAGGAGATTACAGCTGCTTGACTTCGTTTTCGAGAATTTCTGATTTTTATGTTCTTACTGATTTTGATCAATACAATGACTTGGAGTGTTATGAATGGATTTTTGGTAAAATGTTTTAAGTCTGTTAGATAGTCGAATCTTTCTCGGGTTATAGACAGGTTGTTTGGTCCATTGGTGGGAATTGAATAATTTTGTATCAGTGGATATGTGTAGAGGTTTATTGCGTTCTGTTGAAAGGAATTGTGTTGATGTCTATCGGAAGAGGGAAGTCTACCGGTAGATGTCTCATGTTTGTCTTCCGGCTGACGTCATCGGAAGAGTAAAGCATTTGTCTTCCGGCTGACGTCATCGGCAGAAGAAGTGTAATGGAAGTCGGGTGAGTATGTCTTCCGGCTGACGTCATCGGAAGAGTAAAGCATTTGTCTTCCGGCTGACGTCATCGGCAGAAGAAGTGTAATGGAAGTCGGGTGAGTATGTCTTCCGGCTGACGTCATCGGAAGAGGAAAGCATTTGTCTTCCGGCTGACGTCATCGGCAGAAGAAGTGTAAGGGAAGTCGGGTGAGTATGTCTTCCGGCTGACGTCATCGGAAGAGGAAAGTAATTGTCTTCCGGCTGACGTCATCGGAAGAGGAAATAGGTATTTTGTCGTTTACTCATCGGAAGAGGAAATAGGTATTTTGTCGTTTACTCACCGGAAAACGAAATAGGTGATTTGTCGTTTTGTCACTGATGAAGTCTTCGGTTTTCTATTTCTGCTTCTTTCGTTGACCTTGTCGTCGGCAGATGACTTCAACACTTCCGTTAATCACCCCAACAGTATATTCTACAGTTCGTCTAACTTCATAGTTGTTTAAATGATTTTCCGCTGCAAAGTTTTCAAATGTTTCGAATGTATAGAAAATGTCAAATTTTGACTGTCGAATGAAGTTTTAAAATTTATCCGAAAATTTCTTAGTCATGGTCAAGTAATGAGTAGCGACCCGGGTTCAGATAATTCGGGGCGTTACAAAATCTTTTCACCTTTATAGTCTCGTTACTAGTAATATGAGGGGCATAACGAGATAGTTGCTCAAACTTGTGCAAATAATCTATCACACTCACTGTCTGTTTGAGATCCATGAATTCTTTTGCCTTCGCATCCATCATGGAGTCTGTAAAATACTTCTTCTTTAATAACTCTTGAAATTTATCCCAGGTTATGGTGGTGACTTAATATATTGCCTTTACAGAATTCCACCAGTAACGTGCCTCCATCTGGAACATAGAAGATGGGTAATCTACTTTCTCTGCCTCAGAAATCTTGGCATGCTCAAAATTCTCCTTGATAGTCATGATCCAATTATCTGCGGTTGTCATATCCGCCAAATTTCCATTAAAAATTGGAGGATCCAATTTTCAAAATCTGTTGAAGTTACTGTCAGCATGTCGAGGTTTATTAGAAATCTGAGCTCGCATATTAATTGCTTGGCTCACTGCAGTAGCTGCCTGGGCTGCTGTATTAGCTGCTTGTGACAACTGTTCCATCATCTCCATCATCCGATCGATTACAACATCCCGTTCATTTCTAATTTCTCTACGATTGGCCATAAGTCTACGCCATGGAAATTTATTTATTGTTATTTATCATTATTACATTTATCCTAATTTGGATAAGTACGTCACAAAATTTCATAAAAATGAATTTCTATTAGAATAATTAAATAAATAAATTATTAAGGAAATACGTACTTGCTGATCGACAATCTTCCAGATGCATTATGAGCATACAGAGTAGTCTACAGAACCGTTTAAAAACCTAGTGCTCAGATACTAACTGTAACGACCCCAAAATTTATTTTCATTTTTCCCAATTTGAAACGCCAAAATTTTCTCCAAATCGATTTACAAATTAGGTTAAATCGGATCATTATAAAATCCTAATTTTCTTAGTTCAAAATCCTGAAAAATAGCAGAAATTATTTATTAAGCAGAAGCTTGTAATTACTATCAATAAGTGTTTAGAAAATTACATACTAAACAAACATTAAATAAAATCTCACTTGTTGATTTCAAAACAATATCGTAGTTAATTGAAAGATCCAACAACTGATGAAATAAATTATTCAAACTGAAATCAAACTAAAATTAAATGCAAATAAATATAAAACATCCTTTTAAAATGATATAAAATCATAACTTTAAATTTTTATTCAAAACCGACGACAACATCCTCTTCTGTATGCTCGCCGTCTCTGGTAAATTCTCGATCAACGTTATTTCTTCTTCAGATAAAAATTCACCTACATCACAAAGTTACAAACTATGAGACAACTCAGTAAGTGAGAATATGTCCAAGTGCAAAACATTTACTTTTACCGAATCCTGCCTTAATTGTTGCGTGCTGGTTGGAACTCATTTTCCAACCTTCTTTTAAGACTTAGTAATCTAATTGTCGTTCAAGTTTTGTCATCTTTCACTTTTACTTTTACGTTCAAGCTCACCATCTCAATGTCGTTTAGGCTTTTGTTATTACGTATTTTTCGTCAATTCTATTATTTTCATACACATACAAATGTCCTACCAATCTATCTTAATATAATTCTTTGTCATTGCCTAAACATGCAGGCTCAAATATCAACACGTGTGATAAAATAATTATAAGAAAATAACATAATCTCTTGTTATGTAGAGTCATAGCCAAAACGTTGAAAAAGTTGTATTTTTACTTACTTGGATTCAAAGCGATTAGGGTTTCAAGATTTTTTCAATATTCTAGTATTCCAACAATATTCTGTTTACATAAAATCTTAATATCAATGCCTTCCTAATAAATCTAATTTCGACCGAGTTTGGGTAGAATTTTCTTACGTGTGCTCATAGGTCAAATTGGTTCGAGTTGGGTCAGTTTGTAGGATTTCTGGGACATTTTTCTACCTAAATAAAACATTTGATATTAATTCCTACTTCAATAAACCATCTCAAAAAGATTTAGGTAGAAATTCCTTACCAGTTAAATCTTAGATTGGTTCGGTATAAATCGAGACAAAATTTGGGTCGGGTCCTGTTTGGTTCTACTGGACTGGTTTGGTTCAGCTGGATTGAAGTGAACCGGTTCGGTTTTGGTTCGTTGATCGGTTCAGTTTTAAAAAAAGAAAACCCAAATTCTTCTTCTTTGCGATTTATGCCGAGAGAGAGAGAGAGTATCAGAAAGAGATGATAAGAGCGAGAGGGATGAAGATAGAGTGAGGAGGTAGAAAAATCTTACGCCGATGGTGGTCGTTCTTCGCACCAGAGAAGGTTCACCGAGGAGCTCACCTTCGGTGTTGCTGCCTCCTCGGAGCTCGACTTCGTCTGGAGGCTGAAAAGAAGTAAGTTATTCTTTGCTTGAAGAACTCGAGAGTGAGAGAGCTGGGTGAGGGTTTCCTCTTCCACCAATCCTCTCAATTTATAGGAGAGGTTCACTATGGGTGATCGTGGTCCGGTTTGGTCCGATTTTTGAAAAAATTAGGACCGGACCACTAAATTTGGTTTTTAATTTTTTGCACCAATAAACATAAAATTTTTTCCAGAGCCAAACCAGAATTCTGGTCTCGATTCTGGTCCTCTTTTTTTTTTTTTTTTGGTTGCACTATAAATACTAATTTAATAGAAGACAAAACAGACCTGATATTGAAAATCATACTTTTGTATCATATTTCGATCACTGTGCATATCGAAAAAATTTGTGCAAATATTGCATAGCAAACCCCAAAGAAATGAAATACACCACGAGTTTAACAACAATATTAGAACTTATAATTTATCCTAAACTAATCATGAATTCAGAAATTTACAAATTTATAATCCTCACTTCTCTTACTATTTCCCTCTCGACGATACTGTCCTTTGAAATCGATCTTGCACTAAATGTCGAAATATGAGAAAATTAGATGTTCTCACTATTCACCAATTTTAATTGGTTCGCTACATTCACCTGCTGATGTAATATCTGCAAAATATAAGTTACAAAGTAAGTATATAATACATAATAATTACTAAAAAGAATAGAGAAAAATTTAAAACACGCATTTTTGAAAATCATCCACCCCATCATTGAAGTGTTCTAAATCATGTATTTCCCCACGAAACCAGTTTTGACTGCAAATAATTGCCTTTACCGTCTTTGGTGATAAAGAACTACGAAAAGAATCTAGTACACGTCCATCACTACTGAAAGCTGACTCTGAAGGAACTGTGGAAATAGGAATAACCAATACATCTTTTGCAATTTTACTTAATATTGGATATTTCAATGAATTCAATTTTCACCATGCCAAAATATCTTGATTGTCCAAAAAAATTTCCAATTCTTCAGATAAATATTGATCAACTTTCGTCCTCTTGCTTGAATCATCTCGCTCACTAAGACAGTTGCAAAATTCCTAAAATAGCTTATTGTGGTTAAAACTAGTACTTTGTCTTGTGGATGAAGACGTCGTAACACTAGTTCTACAATAATTCTTTGACATTTCAAATCTCAAATCCGCTTTGTATTGAAGATATAATCTGTTAATCACTGTCTGTATGTGACTCACCAAATCGGTTGCTTTATTATTGTCAACCAACGTTGTAAGACAAAGTTTGAAATACTCTAACTTACATCTCAGATCTAAGACAACTACAACGTACATCAAGAAATTAATATTCTCACAATTTTTTCAGTACTTGTCAAATTTTCCTTGCATTCCAATAGTCATTTTCCTCAATGATGGATTGTTACACTCAGCATACTCCAGGATAACCATTTTCAAATTGCATACTTTGGTAAAATAAATATTTGATGTGACATGTGAAGAGGCTGAAACAATCATATTCATATCATAAAAAATTTTTAAAAACCTAACAAGTTCTCTAATATTTGTCCAATCTGTTGTAGTGTGAGGTGTGTCCCCACTAAAATTAGCAAGGTAATTACTATCGATTACCATTAACTTGTCAAAAGCTTTTTCAAACTTTTCAGTGCTAGCTAACATCAAATACGCAGAATTCATATTGTAGACACATCAAGAGAAACACCACTTTTGCATGCAATCTTAACGTTATCAGCACAATTCTTAAAATTTTATAACATTGCAGGTGAAGATCGAACATACTTAATAGCTCTACGCACTCTAGCAATAGACTCTTGATAATCTTTCAATCCATCACATACTATCAAGTTCAATATGTGTGCAAAACATTGCATATGCATGTATTCTCCATTGAAAATCAAACCATTCCAATTTCAAACACTTTTGATCAAATATGAAATTGCAACATCATTCGAAGAAGCATTGTCAACTGTGACAATAAACACATTTTCAATTCCCCATTCACACAAACATCTTTCTAATTCTCTACCAATTGTCTCACCTTTATGACTCGAAATCAAACACAAATTAAAAATCTTCTTATGCATAATCCAATCACTATCAATGTAATGACCAGTTAAAACCATATAATTTAAATTCTGAATAGAAGTCCATGTATTTGTAGTCAAGCATAATCGTTGTGATGTTCTTCTAAAGTACTATTTCAATTTCATTTTTTCTTTTCTATAAAGACTCAAAATATCACGAGCAACAGTAAATCTAGAAAGTATAGAAAACTTCGGTTGCAGATATTAAGAATATTCTCTAAAACTCTCTCTTTCAACAAACTCCAAAGACAATTCCTCCTTAATTACCATCTTCGCAAGTAGTTATTGACAAGTAGCAACACTAAAACATGAAAGTTGTTGTCTCTTATTGTTCATATTTTGAAAGCTCAAAATCTTTTGTTTCACATCTACATTTGTCAATAATTTTGCACAAATACAGATGTGTTTTTTCAAGCTTGATGTCCTATTTTTCAGTGTATTACATGCATATATTTTTCCACAGTAATTACATTTAGCTCTAACATTTTTATCCTCACCATCGTTAACAGTATTAAAATAATTCTAAACTTCAAATTTCTTTGTCCTTTCCCTTCGAACACTAACAGTAGAACTAGTCATAGGAGTAATCGGTACATTTTGATTTTCATTTGTACTTTCTGTTTCCATCCTATAAAATACAACAATTTATCAAACCAAGTAGCCGAATCGAACAATCTAACAAACATCTAATAATCCCAACCAACTAGAACAATGAACACAGCAAACAAACACAACAAACATCTTTATAACACATCAAACATCTTTGCTGATCTGTTTTGGTTTTTTAATCTAAAAACTAAAATTAAACAAACAAACATGAAGAACGAAACAGAATCACAGATAACACTACACAACTTTAAAATTTGTTCAACTAAAATTAAACAAACAGTCACAGATATCACTGCACAACAGCAAAAACAAACACCTGTGGTTTGTATTGTCTCGGTGAAGCCGAAAGAGTGCCCCAAATGCCAAAACAGAATTACCCTTAATTAAACGTATAATATGAAGAACGAAACAAAACAATATAAAATTGAGAGCAGAAAAACACCTATGGTTTGAATCATCTGATGATTCTCAGATGAAGTGCAACTTGCGAACAGCGAGCCAGCGGGAGAGACTCGAGAGACGACGAGACACAACAACACACGATGAGAGTGACTGGCGCGAGAGACACGGCGAGGCAACTACCGACTGGCATGAGCAAAGATCAACAAAGAAACAGGGAAGGAAGAAGCTGTCGAGTGTCGAGCAAAGAGTTCGACGTTTTACAGTTTTAGGGCAACAAATTAATCTACCGATCTGGGCCGGTTCTTTGTATTTTTTGTCATCAAACCTGAGAACCGAACTGACAACTTCGGTTCTCTAAAAAAAAACCAAAATCTATTATTTTTTTGTGCAGAACCGACCAGAATCAGACCAAAAGGCTCGATTCTGGTCCGGCTCTCGATTCTGGTTGGTTCTTGCTCACCCCTAAGGTTCACCCTCGCTCCTCCAATTTTTTTCCTATAGGAGGGTGACCAATCTTTCCATAAGATGGGTATGAATCTGCCCTTTCTCAATGGGTAGGTTCACAAACGAAAAAGGAAGGAATCAATGTCCTTATTGTAGGATCGTAATTGTCTAAGAAAAGGGGGGGGATGAATTGGACCTTCTTAATTAATTAAGTTTAACTCTCTTATGATGTCTAATTTACTTAAATTATAGTAGAAGAGCAAGCAAGTTAAAGTAAGGGAGAGAAAGAAATTGATACTGAAGTTTTTAACGTGGTTCGGACAATCCTGCCTACTTCCACGCTCCAAGGCTCCCCTTGAAGATTCTTTCATTCTCCTCACAAGAAATCTAGATCGAACTTCATGGGCATCGATCTACTACCTTTTACAATTCTGGATTGCTCTTCACAGGCGTCAACTTAGTGCCTTTACACTTTTACAATTTTTGAAAGTGTTCGCTCAAGATCTACAACTTTTCTAATGTGAAAGTCTCAAGTTTAGATCTAAGGAGGGTTGCAGAGAATAGAAAGATGTGTTAAGCTTCTCGGCTTTGAGAGGATTCTCAGATCTGGCTTGATGTTCGTGTGATGGTTAGATGGTCAAAAAAGTGTTCTCTCAAGCTTCTATTCTTCTATATATAGGGCTTCTTCATCTCTGATTCATTTCTAGACAACCCTTGTTTTCGTACAAAAATGTTACTGTTGTGTAGAAATATAGCCGTTGGCGTCTGCTTTGCTCAACATTTAATTCGGCGGTCTTTAATAGTCTGGTCGTTAAGACTCCGGACGTTCCCCCTTTGGACGAATGGGTTTGGACGAATTTGTTTGGTCTGATGTTGGACGATTGCTCGTCGGACTAATGCTTTGCATGAATTCGTTGTTCTGTCTTTGAACACTTTGGTTGTACATTTTGGACACTTGCTCGTTGGATGAATACTTTGGACGATTATTTGTCGGACGAGTAACTTTGGACGAATAAGCTGTTTTCCATTTGGACGAATTTGTTTGTCTTTCCATGTGGACGAATGACTTCGGACTAATAACACTTAACCAAAAATGTCAGAAACGTAATACCCTTTTCAAAGGGCATTTTCAGATAAATGCAATAAATACAGTAATCCAATTATTTAGTTTATATATTTCATATTAATCACAATCATCAAAAACATAGTTAGACTTAAATACTATTTAAGTCAACAATCTCCCCCTTTTTGATGATGACAAATATATGATCTGTTTCAACATACTAATCTACATTTCAGCTTAAACTTACATACTCCCCCATACTCTATGCAGTATTCCTTATCAATAAGTCTTAATTATGCATTCAGTAACTTTTATATCCTTCTCCCCCTTTGACATTATCAAAAAATAAACATTTATAGGAGGAATGTCATTCAGCACATCATGTTATAGACGACATGATAAAATATTCACAGTGTTAAAAAAAATATCCCTAGATCTCAAGAGAGGAGGGATTTGCCCAGTGCATGAGATCCCACAGTTGATCAAGGAAATCATCCTTATCAGGAGGGGATTCTGCCTGATGATTAATTTCCTCAATAGAACCAACTTCAACCTCAGTAGAAGTGACAGCTTCAGGAGGGGGATTTGAAGAAGTAGAAGTATTTAGCACGATTGGAGAAACATCAAGAGTAGCCAGAGGTTCTTCCTGACAAACCCTTGCAGTGCCAAGAACTGACTTATAGATTTGAGAAGCAATGGGAGCAATTGAAGGAACAACATCTGCCGTTCAAGGGATGAATGCATCCACACTTCCTTGTGGATCAATAGTAACCGGATGAACGTCTGGAGCAACAATCTCAGCAGGCAAAGGGTCACTCTCACCTTCAGGTTCAACTGCTCATTCTTCTTCAGCAGAATCATTGGCAGCCCATTGAACTCTAATCACTTCCAGGTGATCATGAACCTTGACCATCGCATGTTGAGTTAGAGTCTCCAAATAGCCATTACTGAATCTAATGGAGTTTTGGATATCGTCAGCCGAGATACTTAGGTTTTCCTCCAATAAATCAATACGGGGGAAAAGACCTTGAACTGATGCTTCAAGGGAAGCAACTCTAGAGACTACTGCATCATGAGATGAGCTGACGTGGGGAACGATGCTTGAGACATTCTGATTTCTCTCCAATTGATCAATTCTAGAGTAGAAACCAAGAATGGATGCCTCAATCAGATCAAGATGATTTGTGATAGTGTCCTGAAAAATACTTTGATAAGAGCCAATGCTAGCTATATTCGCCATAAGATCATCGAATTGATCTTCTGAGATGAGAGCTCTCCTTTGAGGAATTCTTTGTGGAGGAGCATGGATTTGAAGAATTGCAGGTTCTTGAGCTTGGGGTGGTTGAGGTTGTGGGGGAATATCAGCTTGGATTTGAGGAAGTTCATGATCACTCAAAGGCTCTTGAGTGTGGATTTGAACATGACTGACCTCTTCAGGAGATAAAGACAAAGGAGCTTGAGGAAGGTGAACTTGAGGTGGCAGAGGATCAAGGACAGGAAGAAGAGTGTCATCTTGATCACTTTCTTCCTCTTCTTCTTCGTCAATGATCAAGCGCCTTGGGGCTGCGCGTGATGAATTGTCAAGAGAAACACCTCCTTGACCAACTTTTTCAATCAGCATACCTTGAGCATTTCTAGCTATTCCCATCCTCGACAAGGTGGAGGATGAGAAGAAGTCTGATTTCTTCAGGACTAATAGCTTGTCAGAATCCGGTAATCTGACACCAAACTTTTAAAAAATCTTCATGAGCAGAAGATTGTATGACAGAGACTTGGATACATTGCAGATAACTTGAAGCATCCGATTTAAAACAATGTAGCCAATATGAAATGGTTCACCTTTGAATAGCTGACCGAGAAGGAATAGATCCATTCCACTAATATGGTCTCTATGACCATCTACTGGCAAGATGTTGAAGTGGATCATCTGGTGGAAGACTTTACCCTTAAAGTTCAAATCCTTACTCTTCAACTTCAGGGGAGAGTTGTTAGGATCCTTGGCAATCAATTTTACTAACTCCTTGCCTGCTGGCTTCTCAAGAAATGACGGATTCTTTGCTGCCCCAAAGAATCTCCGTGATCCATTCAGAAATTCACAGTGGAGGATTTCATGTATCAATTCCTGAGTCAGTTCCATATATCTTCCATAGACATAACTCCTAAGTACGAGAAGTCGTGTAGAATGTTCCAGATTTTCATAAAACATCATAATCGGAGTTTCACAATAATGAGACTCTAAATCAAACAGCCCCATTAACCCCATCTTATGTAATGGTTCTTCTTAGTTCAAACCAGACAAGTCTCTAAAAACTACTCCTCTAGATCGAATAAGAGTTTTGGTTTCAAAACCTTCATAGTACCTATTAAAAGCAGCCTGATTGATGAACTCGTGATTTGGCCATCGAAGAAGCGGAGGAATTACAACAGACTGTGCATCCGCTGGATGGGAAGTCTTTTGCTTTTTCCTCGAGAAGACTTGGTCTGTGCTAAAGGAAGATGCCATTGATAATGATATAGGTTTCTGGACAGAGACGGAGTTTGGAGAGGTTTTTAATCAGTGCCGAAGATCAGAGAATTCCTAGAGATGAAAGTAGGAATCACTGGACGAGCGAAAGAAATCGAGAGGTTTTAGAAGGGTTTTCGAAAGTTAGGGTTTCTGTAACATTTCGAAAGATTTTATCGTCAATTTAGACAACATCCATTGTGAATGTCCATTGTGAACGTCCATTGTGACAGCGTCCATTGTCAACGTCCATTGTGTCAACGTCCATTGTGACAACGTCCATTCATTTCAGAGAGAAGTAAATCTTGGAGATCGTCCATTTCTTTATTGACCACACTGCTTATTGGCCAGTATTCTCCAACAGAAAAATGAACCATAATTTTTCTCATTCCTAATGAGACCTAACCTTATTCTAATATTATTGAAGGTCTTCTCATCTAATGGCTTTGTAAAGATATCTGCCAATTGATCAACAGAGTTGACAAATTCTAAGGTGATATCAACTTTCTGGACATGATCTATAATGAAATGATATCTAATATCAATATGCTTAGTCCTAGAGTGTTGGATATGATTCTTAGAAATGTTAATTGCACTAGTGTTGTCACATCTAATTGGAATCCTATCATAGAGTAGATTGTAATCTTCCAAGGTTTGCTTCATCCAAAGCATTTATGCACAACAACTGCCAGCAGCAATATATTCACTTTCGGCCGTTGAAAGTGCAACAGAATTTTGCTTCTTGGAGTACCAGGAAACAAGAGACTCACTAAGGAATTGACATGTTCCACTAGTACTTTTCCTATCTACTAGACTCTCAGTATAATCGGAGTCAGAATATCCTATGAGATCAAAGGATGTACCATTCGGGTACCATAAACCTAAATCATATGTCCCACTTAGATATTTGAAAATTCTTTTAACAGCAGTTAAGTGAGATTCTTTAGGAGAAACTTGTAATCTAGCACATAAGCACATACTAAGGAGGATGTTAGGTCTGCTACCAGTGAGGTATAGAAGGGATGCAATCATACCTCTGTACTTCTTAATATCAACACTTGTTCCATTCACATCCTTGTCCAATTTTGTAGTTGTGCTCATTGGAGTTCTAGAGGACTTAGAAGAATCTAATCCAAATTTTTTTAGGAGGTCTTTGATGTATTTTTCTTAACAGAAGAAAATTCCATTTGGTTTTTGACAAATTTGAAATCCTAGGAAGAATTTTAGCTCTCCCATCATACTCATTTCAAAATCACTTTGCATAAGAGTGCCAAACCCATCACAAAGTGATACATTTGTAGAACCGAATATGATGTCATCAATATAGATTTGAACTATTAGAATGTCTTTGTCCTTTTGCATGGTAAAAAGGGTTGAATCGGTATTACTCTTTTTGAACTTCCTTTCCTCAAGGAAATTCTTCAACCTATCATTTCAAGCTCTAGGAGCTTGCTTAAGTCCATATAAGGCTCTCCTAAGCTTGTACACATGATCAGGTCTATCAAAAGCTTCGAAACCTTGAGGTTGTTCCACATAGACTTCTTCTTGAATATATCCATTAAGAAAAGTACTTTTTACATCTATTTGAAAAAGTGTGAAATCTTTGTGACAAGCAAATGCTACTAATTGACTCTAAACGAGCTACTGGAGCAAAGGTTTCCTCAAAGTCAATTCCTTCTTCTTGATTATACCCTTTGACAACTAACCTAGCTTTGTTCCTGACCACAATCCCATTTTCATCTATCTTATTCTTAAATACCCATTTGGTTCCAATAATGGGATGATTATGGAGTTTTGGAACAAGTTTCCAAACATTGTTCTTTTCGAATTGGTTTAATTCATCTTGCATAGCAACTATCCAATTTTCATCCAATTTGACTTCTTCAAACTTCTTAGGCTTATTTGTGAAATGAAGGCAACATTTGCAACTAAGTTTCTAAGAGAAGCTCTCATCTTAACACCTACGAAGGGATCACCTAGGATGTCAACTATGGAATGACTTTTAACATATCTCCATTCCTTAGGAAGATCTTCATTTGCATCTCGGGTTGGGGCAGCCTCTAATGGATTAGATGAAGGTTCTAAGGAGGTTTCTCCTTGGATGTTTTCATTAGATTTGTCTAAGGATAAAGAATCCATTTGTTCTTCCAGATTGTCATCTTCTTCCACATTGATTGTGGGTTGAAGACTTTCATCAAAAATAACATGAACAGATTCTTCCACAACTAAAGTCCTTTTGTTGAAGACCCTATATGCTTTACTGGTTAAGGAATAGCCAAGGAAGATTCTAATATCTATTTTGGAATCAAATTTTGCTAAGTTGTCATTGGTATTGAGAATGAAGCACTTGTTTGCAAAAGGTCTAAGTGTTTGACGCTAGGTGTCTTGCGATTCCATAGTTCATAGGGGGTTTTCTCTAAGATTGTGTAACGCCCCGAATTTTATAAACCGGGTTCGCTACTCATAATACTGAACCGAACTATGACATTTTTAGAACATGTTAAAATTTCACACAACAATCAAATTTGACCTTCAAAACGTTAAGATTTTGCAGCGGAAATCCATTTAAATAAAACAACATATACCAAATAATTAAAATATTAAAGACAGTTGGTTGAAAGAAGACAAAAAGAAAGCAGTACACATCTACCGCTAAACAGTGTCATTGGTAGAAATAGAGACATAATAGTCTCAGCGGTAGAAGCTGAACAAAATGCATCCACCGCTCGCATCCACCGATCACAAAACGACAAAATTTACTACTCACATCTACTGCTCACATCCACCGATCACAAAACGACAAAATCTATTACTCACATCCACCGATCACAAAATCTATTACTCACATCTACCGATCACAAAACGACAAAATGTATTACTCACATCTACCGATAGACAACATCCACCACTAGAAAACATCCACCGGTGAACAGTAACACTGCATCCACCGATAGACAACATCCACCGATAGACAACATCTACCGGTGAACAGTAACACTCTAAATAAAACGGACAACTCTGCCTACTAAAAGAACTTGTAAATTTTAACAGCAGCTATTCAAAACAACATAAATCCACAACTTTATAAATCCAGAATAACAATCTACAACTAAAACCGAATCATGTTTTCATAATCAGAAAAGCTCCAAAATTATTAAAAACATTAAACTCCTACTGTCATTAACATTCTCAGCATACTAAAATTGAACCATTGTCAACTAGACTTTCACACCTACTGACATTAGTTAAACCGCCCCATCAGATTGCCAAGTCGAGGCATAGATGTGCTCCATCAACTGCTCCTAGTCTTCAGTAAATTCAGAGAATTCTCCAGTAGTTACCTCAGCACCTACATCACAAAACTCATCTATTATCCTAATGCTAAATAAGTAGAGCAATAATGAAACGATAAGCTGAAACATAAATCCTAGTCATGCAGTTTCTACTTTCACATCTCAGTTGCATACACATTCTTTCTCTGATCTGATCCCTCGGTTCCATTGGGAGTTGGATCAATTTTCCCAAAGTCATACATCCTCTTCATCGATTAAGGGGCGGATTAGTTCCCTTAACAGCTGATCTGATCCTATATTCCATTGGAAAGTGGATCAATTTCCTAAAGTCATACATCCTCTTCATCGATTAAGGGGCGGATTAGTTCCCTTAACAGTTGGTCTATTACAATCTGTTCATGCCTTACCATGTCATTACATGTAAATTCATTTTCGTGTTCTTTCCAAAAACATGATACATGACATACAGAAAACATTCAAACAAGCATAAACCTACTGTTTTGTGATGTAGGCCCGAAGGCACACACATACTCCACTTACCTGGTCTCCTGAAAAACTTGGTTGAAATCTACCTCGGGAGTTTGCTCAAACCTAAAACCATAAACCGAGCATTAATTAAATCTTCACTAAACTTCATTCTAACCATCCAGAAATCTAAGGAAACTAATTTGGGAGCTCTGTTCATTGTGCATTCCCGACTTGCCCCAAACCTGAACTAACTCTCACTTACAGCATTCTCAAAACTCACATTTAAAATCCCCTCTAACATCGATAGTTACAATGTAGCAAGAAATCGAAGTAGAACTCACCTAGCTTGGAGAAAATGGGAGAGAAAATTGCTGAGAGAAACTCTGCTTAGCTGAGCTGAATGCCGAGAAAGGAAAATGAGAAACAGTGGCGGCTAAACCTTCATTAAACCCTCCATTTATAACACTGCTTCACAATTACTCAAATGCCCTTGGCTAACCAACTTTAACCTATTTAACCAACAAATCAAATTCACTAAATTCCATAAAAATAAAAGTTACAAAATGACGTTATTAATTAAATAAAGTGGTCAATACCGGTTGCTACAATCTACCCTCCTTAAATGAATTTTGTCCTCAAAATTTAGTGCTTAAACAGCTCAGGATAACGGCTCATCATGTCCTGCTGGCTTTCCCAAGTTGCCTCCTCAACATTTTGATTATGCCATAAGACTTTCACTAGCTGAACCTCTTTGTTACGCAGTACTTTTGTTGCATAGTCTAAAATTTCCATTGGTTTCTCCTCATAGGTAAGGGTAGGATGAATTTCAATGTTCTGCTGTTCCACAACCTGAGTTGGATCCCGCATACACTTCTTTAGCATAGAAATATGGAACACATTGTGAATTCCTTCCATAGAGGCTGGCAATTATAACTGATAAGCTGTCTTCCCAATCCTTTTCAAAATTGAGAAAGTCCCTATAAACCTGGGGTTCAACTTACTTCTCTTTCCGAATCTTACAACTCCTTTGAAAGGTGAAACCTTAAGACAGACTTCATCACCAACATCAAACTCTAATTCTCTACGCCTCCTATCGGCATAGCTTTTCTTTCGGCTTTGAGCTGTTAAGATTCTTTGTCGGATGAGGGTAATCTTCTCCACTGTTTGCTGCATAATATCAGGACCAATCAAACGTGCTTCTCCAACTTCATCTCAGTACAAAGGAGACCTACACTTTTGTCCATATAATGCCTCATACGGTGCCATACCTATGGTTGCCTGAAAGCTGTTATTATAAGAAAATTCCACCAATGATAAATACTTACTCCAAGATCCTTGAAAATCTAATATGCATGCACGAAGCATATCCTCCAACGTTTGAATAGTCCTTTCAGATTGTCCATCTGTTTGAGGGTGAAAGGCTGTGCTAAAGTTGAGCTGCGTACCCATAGCCTTATGCAGACTCTTCCAAAACTTCGACGTAAATCTAGAGTCTCGGTCAGAAACTATAGTGCTTGGAACTCCATGCAGTCTAACAATCTCATGCATATACAATTCAGCGAGTTGATCCATCGAGTATGTCATCTTTATTGGCAGGAAATGGGCGGATTTGGTTAGACGATCAACTATCACCCAAATTGCATCATGTTCTTTTACTGTTCTAGGCAATCCCACAACAAAATCCATCGTTATTTGTTCCCATTTCCATTCGAGAACTGGTAATGGTTGCAAGGTTCCTGCAGGTCTCTGATGTTCAGCCTTAACCTGTTGGCAAATCAAACACGATCCAATATACTCTGCCACACATCTTTTCATATTTGGCCACTAATAATGTTGCTTAAAGTCTCTGTACATTTTTGTACTTCCAGGATGAACAGAAAATCTAGAGGAATCAGCTTCCGAAAGGATCTCCTTTCGAAGTTCTTCATTTGATGGAACAAACCATCTATTCCGAAACTTGAGAATTCCATCAACAGAGCAGTTGAAATCTGACTTATCGGTAGAATCCATACATGACTTATACTTGTTACAATCAGCATCAAACATCTGAGCTTCCTTTATTCTTTCCAAAATAGTAGGCTTCAAGGTTATGGCAGAAAGCATAGCTGACACACTGGACACAGCTTCCAAGTTAAATCTTTGGAACTCCGCCTCTAAGGTTAACGGTATGTCAAGAATCAAGGCAGAAGCTGATGTTGTCACCCTACTCAAAGCATCAGCCGCAACATTCGCCTTGCCGGGGTGGTATTTAATCTCAAAATCATAGTCCTTGACAAACTCCAACCACCGACGTTGCCTCATGTTTAGCTCTTTCTGTGTGAAAATATATTTCAGACTTTTATGGTTCGAGAATATTTCACAAGATTGTCCATACAAGTAATGCCTCCAAATCTTCAATGCAAACACAACCGTAGCTAATTCCAAATCATGTGTAGGATAATTCTTCTCATGTGTTTTCAACTGTCTAGAAGCATAGGCTATTACCTTTCCATCTTACATCAAGACACAGCCAAGTCCAACCTTGGAAGCATCACAATAAATGCTAAACTTTCCATTCTCAACATGGAGTGTTAGTATTGGAGCATTAGTCAATCTCAGTTTCAAGGTTTGAAAACTTATCTCACATTCTTCAGTCCACACATACTTCACGTTCTTCCTTGTTAACCGAGTGAGGGGTGTTGCAATCTTCGAGAATCTTTTAATAAATTCCTTGTAATATCCTGCTAATCCAAGGAAACTCCAAATATCAGTGGCATTCTTCGGTTGGGGTCACTCCTTAACTACTTGAACCTTGGCTGGATCGACAGATATTCCATCACTCGAGATCACATGACCAAGAAAGTGAACTCTGTCCAACCAAAACTCACACTTGGAAAACTTAGCATAAAGTTGATGTTGCCTTAGTACTCCCAATACCAAGTTCAAATGCCTTGCATGCTCCTCCTCAGTACGTGAATAAATTAAGATATCATCAATAAACACTATGACAAATTTATCTAAATACTCGTGAAACACTCTATTCATTAGATCCATAAAGGCTGCTGGTGCATTTGTCAATCCAAAGGACATAACCAAAAACTGATAATGTCCATACCTAGTGCGAAAGGCAGTCTTCGGAATATCTTCATATTTGACTTTCAATTGGTAATAACCAGACCTTAGGTCAATCTTAGAGAAAATACGTGCACTATTAAGCTGGTCGAATAAATCATCAATCCTTGGCAATGGATACTTGTTCTTGATAGTTAACTTATTCAATTCCCGATAATCAACGCAAATACGCATTGATCCATCCTTCTTCTTAACAAAAAGAACTGGTGCACCCCACGGTGAAAAGTTTGGGCGTATAAACCCTTTATCCAATAGTTCCTCCAACTGTTTCTTTAATTCCTTAAACTCCGTAGGTGCTAATCTATAGGGATTCTTAGATACAGGCTCAGCGCTTGGGTAAACATCTACAACAAACTCAATGTCCCTATCTGGCGGCAAGCCAGGAAGGTCATCTAGGAATACTTCTGGGAAGTCTTGGACAACTAAGACATTTTGAGGGCTCGGTTTTCCTACTAGCTGCGTGTCTAGAACACTGGCCAAGAAGCATAAATACTCTCTGCTTGAAGAGGGTCTATAATTCATAGAAGTCATAACAGACATTCCCTTACTTTTCTTCAAAGCTTGAAAGATATGTTTCAAACCACCAGGGAGTTGAAAACTAACTACTCCAGTCCTACAATCGATTGTGGCATAATGTTTGAACAACCAATCCATTCCTAAGATTACATAAAATCCCATTATATCCATAATAATGAGATCAGCAGGTAGGTTCATGTTTCCTACTAACACGACACTATCAAGCATCACTTGGTTAGAGTGCATGCGTTCACCAGAGGGTAACGCGACGTTAAACACTTGCTCAGTAGGGGTAAACTGTACATCTAACTTGACAGCAAACGCAGACGCTATAAATATATGTGTTGCACTGGAATCTATTAAAGTAAAAGCAGGTATAGAGTTGAGCAATATGGTACCTGATACTACGGCTGGCTGATCTTCATCCCCTGACTCCATCATGGAGAATATCCTCGATTTTAACTTAGCAGGGCCATTCTTTAAGCCTGGGCAGTCTCTGTTAATATGGCCAACTTTGTTACAGTTGAAGCATCGGGTGACTCTGGGTTTCGGGCAATCCCTGTATGTGTGTCCAACTTCCTCATAGTTGAAACACTTTCCCGTCCCAAATCTGCACTCGCCCAGGTGACTTTTCAAACACTTCGAGCACTGGGGAAACTTCCTGGTGTCCTGCACCTTCTTTCCGGTTCCTTGGTTACTCTGGCCTTCACTAGGCCTCTTCATTCCTCTCTGCTGGTGTTGCTGGATGAACTTTCGTGGGGCCTCCTTTGGCCCAGCACACTTCATCTCCGCTTCTTCCACTTCCAACGCCGTGGACACAACTTCACTAAAGGACAAGCCTTTAATACCAGTAAACTTGACTCCTCTGTAAATCTCTGGTTTCAGTCCTTGCATAAATTGAAACACTTTATCTTCATTCCTGTGAACAAGGTGTCCAGCAAACCTTGACAGGGACTCGAATTGTCTGCTGTACTCAGCCACAGACCCCGTTTGCTTCAATTGTAAGAACTCCACTTTCTTCGAAGTCTGGACGGTGCTACTGAAATACTTCTCATAGAAAGTTTCCTTGAATTGCGCCCAAGTCATTGCCAGAACATCGGTAGTGGTCTCTATCGATTCCCACCAAAGCTGAGCATCACCTGCTAGATGGAATGTTGCCAAGGTGATCTTATCTCCCTCCCCAACATTGGCATACTTGAACATGCTCTCAATCTTCCTAAGCCATTCCTCAGCAACAATGGTTGGATGACTTTCCATCAAATGTGGGTGGCTGTAGCCTCCGAAATCTGTCTCCTAAATGCTCATTGCTGGAACCCGAGTTGACACTTCCTTGTACTTCTCAGTTCAATAGTACTCCTAACTCATCGGATTGCTAACGCACCAAATCTGTCTGTTGGCGCACCAAGTCTGTCAGCTGCCTAATTACACTAGGGTCCTCCTCACTTCTCAAATTTGGCATCTCTCTCGGTACTCTTGGTCTTCCTGGTCGTCTAGCCATTTTGCTATATTCCTGGACAAGGTTAATTATACTCATAAATATCTAATAGCTAAGGTTAACATAAATACTTACAGTTGTTGAAGTACTTCCATGCAACGATTGGCACTGATGAGTAATCTTTTGAATGGTTTAACTGAATGTCTCTGATACCATACTGTAACGCCCAGAATTTTATAAACCCGGTTCGCTACTCATAATACTAAACCGAACTATGACATTTTTAGAACATGTTAAAATTTCACACAACAATCAAATTTGACCTTCAAAACGTTAAGATTTTGCAGCGGAAATCCATTTAAATAAAACAACATATATCAAATAATTAAAATATTAAAGACAGTTGGTTGAAAGAAGACAAAAAGAAAGCAGTACACATCTATCGCTAAACAGTGTCAGTGGTAGAAATAGAGACAAAATAGTCTCAGCGGTAGAAGTTGAACAAAATGCATCCACCGCTCGCATCCACCGATCACAAAACGACAAAATTTACTACCCACATCTACCACTCACATCCGCCGATCACAAAACGACAAAATCTATTACTCACATCCACCGATCACAAAACGACAAAATCTATTACTCACATCTACCAATTACAAAACGAAAAAATCTATTACTCACATCAACCGATCAATAAACGACAAAATCTATTTCTCACATCTACCGAAAAAAAACATCCACCACTAGACAACATCCACCGGTGAACAGTAACACTCTACATCCACCGATAGACTACATCCACCGGTGAACAGTAACACTGCATCCACCGATAGACTACATCCACCGATAGACAACATCCACTGGTGAATAGTAACACTCTAAATAAAACGGACAACTCTGCCCACTAAAAGAACTTGTAAATTTTAACAGCAGCTATTTGAAAACAACATAAATCCACAATTTTATAAATCCAGAATAACAATCTACAACTAAAACCAAATCATGTTTTCATAATCAGAAAAGCTCCAAAATTATTAAAAACATTAAACTCTTGCTGTCATTAACATTCTCAGCATACTAAAACTGAACCATTGTCAACTAGACTTTCACACCTACTGACATTATTTAAAATGCTCCATCAGATTGCCAAGTCGAGGCATAGGTGTGCTCCATCAACTGCTCCTAGTCTTTAGTAAATTCAGAGAATTCTCCAGTAGTTACCTCAGCACCTACATCACAAAACTCATCTATTACCCTAATGCTAAATAAGTAGAGCAATAATGAAACGATAAGCTGAAACATAAATCCTAGTCATGCAGTTTCTACTTTCACATCTCAGTTGCATACACATTCTTTCTCTGATCTGATCCCTCGGTTCCATTCGGAGTTGGATCAATTTTCTCAAAGTCATACATCCTCTTCATCGATTAACGGGCGGATTAGTTCCCTTAACAGCTGATCTGATCCTATATTCCATTGGGAAGCGGATCAATTTTTCAAAGTCATACATCCTCTTCATCGATTAAGGGGCGGATTAGTTCCCTTAACAGTTGGTCTATTACAATCTGTTCATGCCTTACCATGTTATTACATGTAAATTCATTTTCGTGTCCTTTCCAAAAACATGATACATGACATACAGAAAACATTCAAACAAGCATAAACCTATTGTTTTGTGATGTAGGCCCGAAGGCACACACATACTCCACTTACCTGGTCTCCTGAAAAACTTGGTTGAAATCTACCTCGGGAGTTTGCTCAAACCTAAAACCATAAACCGAGCATTAATTAAATCTTCACTAAACTTCATTCTAACCATCCAGAAATCTAAGGAAACTAATTTGGGAGCTCTGTTCATTGTGCATTCCCGATTTGCCCCAAACCCGAACTAACTCTCACTTACAGCATTCTCAAAACTCACATTTAAAATCCCCTCTAACATCGATAGTTACAATGTAGCAAGAAATCGAAGTAGAACTCACCTAGCTTGGAGAAAATGGGAGAGAAAATCGCCGAGAGAAACTCTACTTAGCTGAGCTGAATGCCGAGAAAGGAAAATGAGAAACAGTGGCGGCTAAACCTTCATTAAACCCTCCATTTATAACACTGCTTCACAATTACTCAAATGCCCTTGGCTAACCAACTTTAACCTATTTAACCAACCAATCAAATTTACTAAATTCCATAAAAATAAAAGTTACAAAATGACGTTTTTAATTAAATAAGGTGGACAATACCAGTTGCTACAGATTGGTCTTATAAAGACCCAGTTTAGAACATAGCAAGCTGTAGAGACAGCTTCTGCCCAAAAATATTTTGAAAGTGAATTTTCATTGAGTATTGTTCTAGCAAGCTTTTGAAGAGACCTATTTTTCCTCTCAACAACACCATTTTGTTGAGGGGTGCTAGGAGATAAGAAGTTGTGCTCAATCCCTTTTTTGAGACACAAGAGTTCAAATTTCTCATTTTTAAACTCTCCACCATGATCACTACGAATGAAAACAATGAGTAGATCCTTTTCATTTTGAACACTCTTTCTAAAGCTAGAGAAGATGTCAAAAGTCTCATCTTTTGACTTTAGGAAGAATACCCAAGTGAACCTTAAGAAATCATCCACAATCACGAACGCATAATGCTTGCCGCCTAGGCTAGCAATATTTGAAGGACCGAAGATATCCATGTATAGCAATTGAAGAGGTTTGGATGTAGAGATCGTATTTTTGGAGGCAAAAGATCTTTTAGCCTGTTTGCCCATTTGACATGCTTCGTAAACTTTATCCTTCTCGAAGAATATTTTTGGAAGACCTCTAACTAAATTATTCTTAGAGATCTTAGCTAAGGTATCAATTTTTACATGCCGTAACCTTCTATGCCAAGACCAACTATCACTAGAGGATTTCACAGCAAAACACTTCTCATTCACACAATCAAAATCATCTAAGTTTATAATATATACATTCTCTTTCCTATAACCTGTGAATAATATCTTACTATTCAGACTATCTTTAATCACACAAGCATCAGATTTAAATATTACTTTATATCCCTTATCACATAGTTGACTGATGCTGAGCAAGTTGTGTTTCAGCCCTTCAACTAATAATACATTTTCTATAATCAGATTGGTAGGATTACCTATGTTGCCGATGCTAACGATTTTGCCCTTTTGGTTTCCTCCAAAAGTCACATTTCCTTTCCTTTTCTTGACAACAGCAAACTTTGAGGAGCCTCCCGTTATATGCCTTGAGCAGCCACTATCAAGGTACCATTGATTCTTCATGGGAGAGCTCTCATCCTACAAGAGAGAAATCAAGTAGTCTTCTTAGTTACCCAAATCTTTTGGGTCCTTGTGTTAGATTTGGTTCCTTTAGGAACCCATTTTAGTTTACCACAAGATTTAACATTGTTAACTTTTAAAGGACATACAAAAGACTTATGTCCTACTCCATTACATGCGTGACAGATAGTTGGTTTAACAAAGAAGTTTTTGTATATTTTCTTTATGCTAAGGCTTTCATATCCTAAACCGGCTTTGTCAAAGGTTACTCTTTGGCTACCTAACAGCATGTTTAAATTCTTACTACCATTACTGAACTTAAGCACAATGTCATTTAAATTCTCATTTCTAATCTTAAGATCACCAATTTCCTTTTCATGCAAGCTGATTTCCTTTACATGCTTTTCAGCCAATTTAGTATTTTCCTTTTTCAATAAATTGTATTTTGATTTAAGCATGCCATATTGTGTGATCAGATCATTGAAGGCATCGATTAAATCACCCTTATCATTTTCACTATCACTAGAGGAATGACTAACCTCATCTTCGTGTGCCATGAAGTATAGATTGGCGAATTCTTCATCTTCGGAGAAGGTGTCACTTTCACTGTCATCCCAAGTAGCCTTCATAGCTCTTTTCTTAAACTTATTGAGACCTTTCTTAGCTTGTGGACAGTCGGCCTTCATGTGTCCCGGCTTCCCACTCTCAAAACACGTGATCTCCTTTTCTTTTTGGGATTTCTCACCCTTTGAAAATCTCCTTCCTTGCATCCTTTTCCATTGAAGATACTTGCTGAATCTTCTAATAATGAGGGCTATGTCCTCCTCATCTTCTTCTTCCTCAGATTTTTCTTGTTTACTTAAGGAGGCTTTAAGAACTATGTCTTTCCTCTTGGAGACTTCCTCTAAGATCCTCCTTTTCATTTACTTTCATTGTTATCTCATGTGTCATGAGAGAACCAATGAACTCTTCAAGTTTGAGCGCCTTGAGATCTCTTGCTTCTTGAATGACCGTTACTTTCGGTTGCCATCCTCTTGGTAGACACCTCAAGATCTTCCTTACTAGTTCTTCACTAGAATATATCTTACCAAGTACTTTTAAACTATTAGTAATGTTAGTAAATCTAGTAAACATTGAACTAATGGATTCTTCTTTTTCTATAGAAAATAATTCATACTCATGGACTAACGTGATCATTTTACTTTCTTTTACTTGGTTAGTCCCCTCGTGTGTAACTTCCAATAAACGGCATATTTCTTATGCACTATCACACCCTTGAACTCTGTTAAACTCATCTCTATTAAGTGCATAGTACAGTGTATTTATAGTTTTAGCATTCAAACTTAGATTCTTTTTATCAGATTCAGTTAGTTCACTAGGTAGTTTAGGAATGCTAATTTCTTTATCAATTTTCATGGCCTTGAAAGGGCCATTTTCGATTATGTTCCATATCTCATAATCCATAGCTTGAACGAATATTCTCATTCTTGCCTTCCAGTAGACATAATCACTGCCATCAAAAAATGGTGGCCTAGAGATGGACTGACCCTCTATGTGTGTGGAGTTTGTGTTGAATGCCATTGCAAGAGTATCACAATATTTTCTAAATCACAACTTAGACAATATTAAACCCGCTCTGATACCAATTGTAGGATCGTAATTGTCTATGAGGGGGGGTGAATTGGACCTTCTTAATTAATTAAGTTTAACTCTCTTATCATGTCTAATTTACTTAAATTATAGCAGACAAGCAAACAAGTTAAAGTAAGAGAGAGAAAGAAATTGACACCGAAGTTTTTAACGTGGTTCGGACAATCTTGCCTATTTCCACGCTTCAAGGCTCCCCTTTGAAGATTCTTTACTTCTCCTCAAGAGAAATCTAGATCGAACTTCACGGGCGTCGATCTACTGGCTTTTATAATTCTGGATTGCTCTTCACAGGCGTCAACCCAGTGCCTTTACACTTTTACAATTTTTGAAAGTGTTCGCTCAAGATCTACAACCTTTCTAATGTGAAAGTCTCAAATTTAGATCTAAAGAGGGTTCCAGAGAATAGAAAGATATGTTAAGCTTCTCGGTTTTGAGAGGTTCTAAGATCTAGCTTGATGTTCGCGTGATGGTTAGATGGTCAAAAAAGTATTCTCTCAAGCTTCTATTCTTCTATATATAGGGCTTCGTCATCTCTGATTCACTTCTGGACGAACCCTTGTTTTCGTATAAAAATGTTACCGTTATGTAGAAATATAGCCGTTGGAGTCTGCTTTGGTCAACATTTAATTCGATGGTCTTTAATAGTCTGGTCGTTAAGACTCCGGACATTCCCCCTTTGGACGAATGAGTTTGGACGAATTTGTTTGGTCTGATGTTAGACGAATGCTCGTCGGACTAATTCTTCGCATGAATTCATTGTTCTGTCTTTGAACACTTCGGTTGTACATTTTGGATGCTTGCTCGTTGGACGAATACTTTGGACAATTATTCGTCGGACGAGTAACTTTGGACGAATAAGCTGTTCTCCGTTTGGACGAATTTGTTTGTCTTTCCATCTGGACGAATGACTTCGGACTAATAACATTTAACCAAAAATGTCAGAAATGTAATACCATTTTCAAAGGGCATTTCCAGATAAATGCAATAAACACAATAATCAATTATTCAGTTTATATATTTCATATTAATCACAATCATCAAAAATATAGTTAGACTTAAGCACTATTTAAGTCAACACTTACCGTTTACAAAATTGATTGGAATTAGGGCTGGATGGTTGCTGATTAAGCTGTAATTGGGGCAATTAGATTTAATTGATTGCTAATTAGTGTTACATTTAGAAATTGGAAACCCTAGATTAGCTTGAATTAGGGGAAAATTTTGATACGTTACAACAAGATAAAGCAGAGACTGGATTTCCTTATAGGCAGAGGCAAGGAGCTCACCGTGACAAAGAGACGGCTAGTTGAGTCCCACAGAGAGTTGAAAAAATTCCTCATGGATTGGGTAGAGCGAGACGACGACGATGTCCCACAGTAGTTTAGTTTATGTTTTGTATTTCATTTTATGTACTTTACTTTATGTTTGTACTATAATTAATGCTATGAGTATTATGATTGTATTTTCGTTTATGCTATGTGGTATATAGTTGTACTTTACTTTATAAATGTAATTGAGTGGTACTTAATTATCTGGAATTAGTTATTAGTTATAAAATTGTGATTTGAATATGCAGAAATTATTTGAAAATAGCTATGAGGGATCATAAAACAAAGGAAATTTTGCCCATTTTTACAACTTTATCTCACTAAATTACACAGTATAATAAATACACCAATTTCACAGTATAATAAATACATAAATTACAGCCCGAGTAGTCATACATTTCTGTCTCTGTCGTGTGTAGAAGATTCTTGCACATAATGAAAACTATAGTAGACAATAATGAAATTGTGTTTATGAGCGAAATGTATTAACATGTATCTGCGTCCCGTTAAATGTGTGAAAATCCATATGTGTCTTACAAAGTAGAAGCGGAAGTGGCACCTGAAGTGGCTCCCCCGTCAAGAAAAGTGCGACTATTATGCTCCTGATGCCGACATATACCATACGACATGGTTGAGTTCTTCCTGGTAATTGTCGAACTTGACGGTTCATCGATATCTCGCACTCTTTTCTTATTCGATCTACTAGGTTGACGTTTTCTTTTAGGCAGAAGGATTGGGTTCATATTTTGTACAGCGACCACATGTGTTGGCCGCTAAGGGGATGAAAGAAGTTTAAGTATATCTGTAGATAAGTTCCCGGGTGATAGTATTGATGAACATAATTTTATGGTACTAGTCTCACGAATTGAATGCAGGGAATGAAATGGACACACGAGATTCCAATAAGCTCCAACCTGTAACAGTTGCACACACATGTATTAATGTCGACAATATATTGTTCGTTGTTATTGCTGACCTCAAATCGTGCAGCTCCCGCAAACATAGCACTCGAATTTCGAGCTGCACGTTCTAGCTTTACAAGCTTTTTCCTTATCTGGGGACACAAGACGTCTATTGACGAGGACAACTTCTCATATTTTTTGACAATCCTAGTCATTAAGCACTTTTGGATTATTTCGAATATGGTCAGAATTGGTTTGTCCCTGACAGGTGATATAACTACATTAAATAACTCACATGAATTGTTTAATCCTAATTCACACTTGAGAATTGAAGAAAATGCACGACTAGCCCAATATCTAGGGTCTGTGCCTTGAAGATATATGTGAGCATCCAGGTTAATTTGATGAAAGTTCCTCATTTCACTCTCGAAATGAAAAGTTGTGGTTGTCCTGTCTGCATTCCACATTGTCTCTCTGTATACACTGCCCTCAAATTAGTTTTTGAAATTTGTGTACATATGCCAGAGGCAGTAGCAGTGTTCGGCTAACGATAATTCTTGTTACATAGCTGACAACAATCCTTGATATTTGAAAGAACAACATAGTCAACATAAAACAATATAACTACTATAACGCCCCAATAATTGAAAGAACAATTGGAAATGCATTATACCTTTTGTCAATCTGAAACAAATGTCCATCTGTATCCCGATTCAGTTTGCATGTCTTCCTTCAATAATTTCAAAACCACGTCCATGAGTCTATACACCTTGATTCCACATTGGCAACAACAACTAGATATATTTCATCGTTGTCATTAATGCTGACGACTATAAGTAATTGGCTGGGACATGAAGCATTTAGATGACAACCATCAAAACATATAATAGGTCTATCACATTGCAGCAAACCTGCTTTGCAAGCAGACATACATATATTAATTCTTTCGAATACACATGACTCATTATCGGCAGAGCCCACTAAGTAAGTCTGTAGGTCCAATGTGCTACCAGGATTTGATCTATAAATTTCTTCTGCATACGACCACAATAACTTGTATTATTTGTCGCTCTTCCCTTCATTAAATTTTCAAGCTTTGCTTTTCTTCTGGCAAGACTTGGTGTAATGTTGACATTCAAATCCTTCATCACTCTCTCGATAATGGATGAATTTCATGTGGGATGACTTTTGAACTTATCCAAATAATGATTTGCCACTCATTTTGCAGTAGCGTGTCGATTCTCAATTTTTCTTGAAAAGTTGTGATAACTTTTTATTTGAAGCATAAGCTCATTTTGCATCTTCGAACCATGTAGTCGCCAATCACATCTATTTTCACACATTGCTGTCAGTCGTTGAGATTCACTTTTAATAAATTTGATCTAATAACCATTATTCAAAATATATTCCACTATTTCTTCTCTAATTGCTTTTAAAGAACTATATTATTTTCCCAGATAAATTCTCATCTAATTGCCTTTAGAGTTTTTGACGTCGATTGCACCTCTATTTTTTCATTACCTTCAAGGTGATCAAATGCCCAATTATCACCATATATGGGCGTGGAGTACGAATACCAGTCCATATTGGCATCACAAGTTGTTATCTCGTCTAAATCAACCAATCTACTAGAATCAAAATCCATCGACATCGCTAATATAGAGAAAATTCGTCGGAGCAAAAAAAAATAAAGGTTTGAGGGTTGCAGCAGGGGGTGAGAATAAATGGTGTTTCTTTATATATTGTCAGAGATTGTTCTCCCGTTCCTAAGAACGGCCCCCATTCTCAGAGAAAATAATTTAGATTGGGGTGGCATTTTGGGGCGGCGACCCCTCGTTCTTAATCTTACCAAAAAGTTATGGCTAACAACACAGGGGGGGTGGTCTCCATGCCCCACATCGACCCTCTGTTATCAGGCAAAATAATTGAGATTGGGGGGCCGCGTCGGGGCGCGACCCCTCGTTCTTATACCTCATTTTGAGAAAGGTGGACCGATCCGGGGCAATGACCTCCTGTTTCCGACAACCTTGAAAAGGAAGAGGCAGGAAACAGGGGGCCGATCCGAGGCGGTGTCCTCTCGGTCTCGAGTTATGTGCGGTGCACGTTGAATGAGGGGGGTCTCTGTGACGACCCCGACCCCGACCAACGACCTGTGTCGTGCGCGTGCATACATACTACCCTCGCCCGTTCTCATAAATTTTTTCATTTTCATTTATCATTTCCTTTGCATTTCATTCGTTCATTCATTAGAGAACGGACTCGGGCAATTCATCCATATCTATCGACATTTAGGCTTTAACTTAAAATGTACCCAAAATGACTCGTCTAAGGTCGGGAATCATCAAAAGAGGCTTAGGAACATAAAACATATCATTTGGCACGAGTGGGGAGTGCCTTGCATTCGGCGAGCGCGCCTACAATGCGCCCTTGCGCGCACGTCGCCCACGCATCGTGCGGCCACGTTGCGCGCCC
The DNA here is from genome assembly GCA_022432975.1 of Begonia masoniana. Taxonomy (NCBI): domain Eukaryota; kingdom Viridiplantae; phylum Streptophyta; class Magnoliopsida; order Cucurbitales; family Begoniaceae; genus Begonia; species Begonia masoniana. Next base: position 17,903,522 of record CM039515.1, read on the forward strand.
CGGGCTCTCTTGCCGAGCGCGCACCGCTTGCGCATCGCGTAACCGTTGCGCACTCACTGTGCACCAACCGCGTGCCTCACCGTGTGCCCATCCACTAGCGCCCAGCTGCAACGCGCAGCGCCAGCCGATCGATCGCCTAGGGGCGCCGATCGATCGGCGAGCCCTCTAGTTTTTCACCAGATCGCGGACACTGTTGGGGCGACCGATCGACGAAGGGCGCCGATCGATCGGCGAACCCTCGGGTTCGCTCGCATTTTTCCAGCATCCTAGCCGATCGATCGGCCCTGTGTGCCGATCGATCGCTTGGTGCAGGGCAGCGCGCACCCGCGCACCCAGCGCACCACCCCGAGCCATTTTTCCTCCCTTTTTCACCTAATACACACTTCAATAATCTTCCTCAAAATATCCATCAACATTTCAACCAAAACACCCATCCATAAACCGAACTCCTCAACCTAAAATCATCAAAACCGACCCAAAACAACACATTTGTCTCCAAAACAATAAAACCAACTCTAAATCATCCAAATCCATATCAAAGCTTAAAAATCAAAATCAATATCATCAAAACATCAATCTATTCATCAATATCCATCCGTACATAGTGGAAGCTAACAAAGTCATCAAAATACATCAAAACATCCGTTTTTACACTAGCCAGACACCAAGCACCCTAAAATGAGTTTCTATACATTTCTTTCTATATTGTCACCCATCAGCCCATCATAAACCCCAAAACCACAAAATACTTAACCTATTGCTCTCACGGGTCAAGTTCGCACACCACTGCGCTAGCGCACTCCCACGGGCACCCTCCTTCAATCTGCTTGTGCGTCTGATGGAGGAAAGTCATCATCACCTTGCTCTTAGTCACCTACACCATAGAAAACAGTCTGTGAGCTAAAGGGCTCAACAAATCTACGTCAATGCAAGTGAATGCTATGCATATGCGGTTCGTGAATCATGCATCATTTTCGTTCATTACATTTCATATATGTCCCTGGGGCTTCGCTTTCAGTAGATAAATGCGGCACATCTGGTAATTGGATGGCCCCTTTCATCTACTCGGGGGGAAAACATGCTTCACCTGTAGGACAGCCATGTCTGAACCACCTCCCCGACGTGACCATAATTACATACATTCCTACCTTTTTGCTAGTCATCCTACCTTTTCGCTAGTCATTTCCTTTTCATGAAAACATACATGGAAATTCATTTTTCGCAGAAACCATGATGCATGGACATGTACGATGCTATAAACAAAACCAAAGCATAAACAAAAAACGAGAAAACATTCCACAATTCAAACTAAGCTAACTACCCAACCTAATTACCCAAAACATCCTACATCTCCAAATCCTCAATCAACATTCATTTTTATGGTGTAGGCCAAATTGGCCAAACGAGTTACGAAGACTTACCTCGGGTCCTTTGCACACCGAGCACTGTTAGTGAGCCTTGTTCACACCTAAGCCAATCCATAGCATTCATTATCAAAACCAGGCCTAAACATTCAAACTTCGAAAATTTACGAAACTCCTAACTAAAGGAAATTTCTTAAAATCCTAATAAACTTCTCTCGAGCATTTCGTCGAGCAATTTACGCTCACAAATCATAAACCTCCATTAATGGAGTTTTTCAAAGCTCCACATACCCGATTTCCAACCAAAACACTACATACTCCCATTATTTTGGCTAACTACGCTCAATAATCGTAAATACGGCAATACCTAACCATTTCTAACATCACCTGACTAATTTGACGAAAACCTAACGAAACCCTGAACGTTTAAACCTCTAAAAACCAGAAATAAGCCGTCCAAAACTATAGATTCTTACCTAGGATCGTGATTGGGGAAGAAAACGTAAAGAATCGAGTTAATAGGAGATGAAATCGGTGAAGAATCGTGGAGGAGCGTCGTCTGGAGAAGAGAATCGCCAGAGAGAGAGGAGAGGGAGAGAAAAAAACCGTTTTAGTGTTGAGGGAGGAGGGTTTTGTGATTTTAATACAATTAAACTTGTCAAATGACAAGTTTGCCCCTCCACTTAACTTTCCGTTTTTTCATTGTTCTACTATCGGTTCGGTTTCTCCAAAATTTTTTTATTTCACCAATAATTCAGATTTATTACTAGGGCACTAATAAAACTTTCCGTTCGTCAAACGGATTTATTTTATTATTTTTACGAATTAAACCCCTATAGGGTTAAAAACGAAAATTTGGGCATTACACTTTTGATTTGGATTTTTAAATTTTCATATTTCTCCTAAAATCCATATAAATCATAAGGGTTCCATTAAAACTTTTAATTCACAAAACGGACATATTTCAATTATTTACAAAAATGCCATTGCGCGGTAAAATTCAAAAACCCGTAAAACCGGCTATTACAGTCTCCACCCCCACATCGACCCTCCGACCCAATATGTCCAGTGTCACATAAGAACTGGACAGTTCAGGGGGCCGTTCCATTTAGATCGTCCCCGCTATCTCGGCATAAATTAAAAACGGGGGGTGATCAGCCTCCTGCTAGGCTTTGATTTGTTACATTTTGGATAGTTTAAGGTTTTAGTTGTTAAAATTTTTAGTTTAAAAGTTATTTCAAATTAAATCCATACTTTGAAGTTTAAATTGATTTTTACCCTATAAATAAATAAATATTTTAAAATTTTAATTTCACACTTGACGCGACGACAGGAGGACAGCGGGGATTGAGAGAGAGAGAAGAAATCAATAATTGTAGCATCTCTTATTGCTTACGTTCGTAGTGGAATCGGTCTGTTTCTGTTTGGTTCGGTTTGATTTTACCCTAATTAAAATTGAACTAAACAGTTCAATTTCAAATTTTTTGAAACCGAAATCGAACTGATCAGCCTTCGAAATCAGATATTTTTGGTTTTTCTCGGTTCAGTTTCAGTTCTCGATTTTTTTAAATTTTTTGGATTAAACTCAGTTTTGTGTTGTATTTTCTCCGATTTTTACTTTGTTTTGGCAGGTTTTTTGATATAAAATAAAATTTTCTATAAATATTAGAAATTTGGTTTGATTCGGTTTTGATCAGTTATTGAAAGAAGAAATTGAAAATCTCGACTTGGTCAATTCAATTTTGAAATAGGTTTTTTCAAAATAGAAACCAAACCGAATCAAGATTTTCAACTCGGTTCGATTTTAACCAAACTGATTTCCACATTTAGCTCCCAGTACAATATTATTTGTTTGGGCTGGAGACCAGATTTGTTTTTGGGGTTTGCCTAAAATCTATTGTACTAGATAGAGAGGGAAACCATACTTATAAACTATGCATTTTTTATCCTTTCAAACAGTTAGAGATTGTAAATTTGAAATTTTAAAATTATAGCTAAAATAATGTTACGTTTACATTCTTATTCTATACTCTTAAAATATTTGATGACATATAAAGTAATAATTAATACAATTAATATAATAAATTAATTATTTATAATTTATTACATTAATTTCACAATAATTACAGCGATCATTACTTGACACGTTAACAAGTATTTTAAGATGGTAAATATATCATTACTTTTAGGGTTAAGTGCAAAAAAAAACTTAAAGTATTAGAAAAGTGCAAAAATAAACCTAAAGTTTCAAAAGTGCAAAAAAAAACTTTGCGGTTAACCGTTGACCCCCCGCGCTGGGTGCAGCGGTTACCCGCCTCAAATTGGGCGGCTAACCGCATCATTTGAGGCGGTCAATCATGTTTAGAACAGCGCGGGGAGCGCGGGGGGGTCAGTTGTTAACTGCTAGACCCCGCCTTCGCGATTTTAAAACCCTAAGCATCTTCAGTCGGGCGTAACCTCTACGCAACACTGTTATCCCGTCGAAATCCACTTCCTCACCGCCGAAATCGTCCAAAATCCGACCGTAAATCTTCCAAATCTGAGGAGTTTGCTACGCCCAACTCCGACGCCCACTACGCCCAACTTGTCCAAAATCTGAGCGCCGCAAATTGTCAGAAATCTGACCGGATTTCATCAAAACCGACCCAAAATTTGTCAAAACCACGCCAAAATCGTCACAGCCGACCCATTTTTGCCCAGATTTTGCAAAAATTTGAGAGTGCATTTGAGAAAATCCCACAAATCTGACCTTAAACCCAAAAAAATCAGAAAACCCTTCCAGAAAATTGCCCAAATAGACCTGAAAATGCCCCCAAAACTTTTGTTGGTCGAAAGGTTCCCCGGATGACATTTCGAGAGGAAGAGCCACAGCCGGCGTCGATGGAATTTCAAAACCGGGCGTGTGAGGAGCAATTCGAGCGGGATACGTCAAACCACTCTATTATTTATGAAAAGACTGCCAACTTTAGCGGTTATGAGTCATTGGAGATCAGGGAGATGTTTGACAACATTTCCTTGTATGGGGTGTGCGACATGCAAGGAGATAGCTGTGACAGAGTGGTTCGCCTATTTTATGTGAACTTGGTTGGTACATGGAGGATGATGCGTGGAGTCGTACCTATTCAGTACGAATATTGTTGTCTCTACAAGCGTTATCAACGAATTAATCAGATTTTACGAAGAAGACACTAAGAAATATTATCACTCTTCCCAAGAGTGTGATTTTTCCCAGACAACAGAGGGAATGGAGTTCGTAAGGTAAATCCATTGTAATTCAAACATTGTAGGCTTTGTGAAGCCAAGATTGAAGTCCTTGAACATCAAGACTCGAGTTGTTCACAACCTGATCAGCCACACCCTAATTCCAAGGGATGGACACAGAGATCTTGTCAGTTGGATGGATCTCTATATTATGCAAAAGCTATATAGTGGTAGGACGTTTGACCTAGGATTCATGATTGTAAGTCACATGCACGAGGTCGGGCGAACAAAAAACAAGAGTCTGTCGTTCGGTTCATTGATTTGGAAGATCATAAAGCGATCTCAGCTTCATGTGCCCAGAGGAGAGCATATCAGATCAAACAAATCAGGCGATGTATTTGACAGGATTCGTCTTACTCGGATGGGTCTGGTTGAAGTCGACGGGTCTTGGATGCCCAAGGGAGATTCTAGAGCCTCTACATCTCGAGATGTTCTGATGGAGGACAACACCACCACCGAGAACGCCGACGCCACTACCATCGAGGACGCCATCGCCACCTTCACCGCACCGCCATTGCACCCCTACGAGGCTAGTATGTGGGAACAGAGGTTTGACAGAATAGATAACCATCTTGTCGAGATGAGGCGGAGGTTGGACATGATGCACGACATGTGGGATCAGAGGTGAGATATCATGCAGGAGAGGCAGGATTTGATGAGATTGTCCCAAATAAGGCTTGAAGACACCTTCGAGCGTTGGCGTGCAGGCGGAGGCGGTGAGGGCGATGATGCCCCACCTCTACCCTTACCGTAGTTTAGTTTATGTTGTATATTCGTTTTAATGTACTCCTTATATTTGCCATTTTTGTATAGTTTATTTTTATTTTGTAGTTTAGATTAGTTTAGCTTATTTGTGTACTAGATCTGGTTGTTGGAAATATTTTTATTATTTGAATATACAGGAATTGTTTGAAGATAGCTATGGGGGAGTCATAAAACAAATGAAATTCTGTTCATTTTTTAAATTTTAATTTTATATTTTATTATAAATTAATAAATTAATTTTATATTTAATCTTTTCAATTTGATTAATAAATTAAGTTATGTGTTTAATAATTAAACATTGTTTATTAACTTAATTTTAATAACCAATTAAATTAGTCAATTAAATAATTTACGTGTTTAATAAATTAAATTAAACGTGTTAAACACTGTAATTAATGTAAACGTGTTTAATTAATTAAAATAGTTAACATGATTAATATATTCTTTAATTAATTTCATTATTTAATGTATTTGATTAATAAATTAATTTACTTGTTTATTAAATTATTTAATTATTTAATTATAAAATTAAATCACGTGTTCAATGAAATAATTAATTAATTAACCAATTTCAAACATTACATTCAACGATTTCTACCTCGGCCTCGCGTCGCAGATTCTTGCGTCCCCTTAAATTCATTGAAACCCATAAAAGTGTCTTGTGCAGTAGAGTCTGAAGTGGATCCCCGGTGAGGACAAGTACGAATGTTATGCCCTTGCTGACGACTGTAACACCCGGCATTTTTGCCATGAAAATATTCCCAGAATTTATTTAGCGGGATAAATGATTTCATTAATACAATGAATGTTTTAATGAAATTATCGGAATGTTTAATGGGAAAAAACTGAATTGATTAACTAATTAACAAATTAGTTGAAAACCAATGAAAGGGCAAATTAGGAAACAATTAAGGTTGGTGGGAGGGAACTAATGAGTATTTGACACTTGGCAACTTGTTGAAGAAGCCATGTTCTTCTTCTCTTTCCTCCTACGTGAAACCCTCATTTCTCATTTGCTTCTTTCCACTGCTCTCTGTTTTCTCTCCTCCAGGCAACTGCAACCTTTCCAAAAGACTTCCATTCTCTTGTTTTCTCCAGTGAAGGTAATCATCTGCTAAATTTAACGAGTTTGGACGAGTTAAAATGAGAGTTTTGCTGAAGTAGGGTTAAGATGTTTTGGAGAAAACTCTCTGTTACTGTATGAAAACATGTTGGTTTGTTTTCTAAAAGTTTTTTTAATGGAGCTTGAAGCATATTTCACTAAGTTATTAGTTAGCATTTGTAGCTTGTTAATTTCCCTTTTCATACACGTCATAGGTTCGTGCATCACCGTGGTTTCACATGTGACAGCCCCGGACCCGATCGTGGTTCGAGAGCCATCACACCCGGACATTTTACAGAAAACAGGGCATATATTTTTGTTTTTTTTTTTGAACATTACACTTTTAAAAAAAAACAACTCCTTAAAACTTTTCAAAGGAGGAAAAACAGTCTCTGGATTTGAAAGTAAAACGGGAAACTGTGGACAGAATCGAAACGCAGAATGGGTGACAGAAGAAAAACAGAAAGAGATGAAAACAGAAGTAAATAATCTGGCGGAAGACGTTGGCTGGAGAAGCAAGCATTAAATGGAATCGGTGGATGTAAGCAGAAATAATACCGGAAGATTTAGGCAGATGACGTGGCCGGAAGATGTGGATGACGTCATCGGAAGATGTAGGCAGCAGATGAAATCGGAAGATGTGATGACGTCATCGAAAGATGTAGGTTAAAAGGCAAAATTTGACAACTTTTAACATGAATCCATTAAACAAAAGTCGTGAAAACAGAAGGTATGAAAGCTTTAAACTTCAGAAGACGATTCAAAACCTGATTTTGGACATATCAGGGAAACACGACAGAATTTGAAGGAAACAGATTGCATGGATGGCTCTAAAATCAGAGATAATCCATGCATATCCTAAAGGAGAAAATATTTCAAACAATTCCAGAATACTTCAGAACATAAATTCAACTGTCACATACAGAGGTTGTAAATACATCAACAACAGAACCTATACATTACAAAATTCCCAGCAGAGTTTTTAAACAAAACACAGGACTATAACAGAGTTTTAAAACAAAACACCAGAATTCCAGAAGAGTTTGCAGATATGAACTTTACTTTAAAGACTTAAACCTCGAGACAGAAAATTATGTCTGGCTGCAGCAACCACCCCGAGAGCTCGAACCACCAGCCACCTATTCATCAGATTGAGGCACAAAGTCTTCATTTTCGGGTTCAGTACCTACATTAGGGAGTTCACCTATGAGTCTAAAACTCAGTAAGAACATATATAAATGCAGTGATGCATATGCTATGCATGGACTTTCAGAAATACGGTGACAGTACAGTACATTACATTTCAGTGGCAGAGGGGTATAAGTGGGGCTTATAGGGGAACTGGCAGGTGCACGACAGGCACATAACAGATTACAGAAATAGGAACAGAACAGAACAGACAGAGCTGTACAGTAGGCCAGTCCCCGTCCCAAACTTAACCAATACATTTCAGTCAGGTTTTATCTTGCTTAGTTTCAAACCGTGTACAGAAAATAGTTTTGCATGAACTTTCGGAAAAACCGTGTATGCATGGACATTTACAGTACTTATAATTTAAAACAGCAGACAATAGGAGTAAATAGCAGAGAAGACGAGAAATACAGAAACTCAGAACAAAACTTTAACTTATCTACCCGAAACTTCCCGACAGAAATGAAAACCTAGTACCTCCGTGATGTTGGGACTTAAGGGCCAACCTACGGGTATGAACTTACCTGTTTGCTGTAGAGTTGATGTTCTTGATCGTCTCGGTAATGCACGAACCTGTACATGCACGTAAGGAAAATAAACAAGCTGTCAATGTGTAATACCTGGCTTTACGGGATATTATTATTTTAAAATATAATGGCATTTTTGGTAAATATGTCAAATCAAAACCGTTTTGCGAAAGGAAAGCGTCATTACGATCCTAACGAGTAATAGGAATTTTAAGGAATTTACGATAATTTTTAGAGTAATAATGCTATATTTCGAGTAATTACGTTTCTCGTAATATAAAAGACGTTTTAGTAAAAATAGTAAACGAGATCCGATTTGCGAACGGACAGTTTTAATGAAACCCAAATAATAAGTTGGATTTATAGGTGAAATAAGAAAATTTGGAGAAACCGAATAGTTAGCCGATTCACGAAACAAAGGACGAAACGAATAGAAAATTAAGTGGAAGGGCAAAATTGTCATTTAACCATTTAATTTTTATTTAAGGCAAAAAGCCTTAAACGATTTTCATTCTGAAAATCGTTCTCCAGAGAAAACCCACCCCCCCCCCCCCCCCCACTCGCGACTCCTCTCCTCCAACCGACGATCCCTCACGCCGGCGACTAATTCGTCCTCCGATCATCTCGTTTTCTTCGTGCTTCCTCCTCCAACCCCAACCCTAGGTATGATTCTATAGTTTAGGAAGGTTATTGTTTGGTTTTTACGGAGTTTAAACAATTAGGGTTTCGTTTAGGTTTTGTTAGAAATCGTGATTTAAGGTTCGAAATTGATATGTTTATCGTGATTAAGGATATAAAGGACGTATTAGACGTTATTGGACGAAGTTAAATTGATTTGTGGAAAAAGTTAAAATTGGAGGATTTTCGGGTTTTTAGGAAAACTCGTTAATTGGGGTTTTAAACTATCGGACATTAATCGTTGTTTAAATACTTCGATTAGTTAAGTTAAGATTTTAGGAAATTCCTTAGTTAAGGATTTTGTAAGTTTTAGACATTAAATTGTTTAAGCTCGTATTAACGACAAATTGGTGAAATTGCTTAGGTGAACAACGCTCGTGGACGGAGCTTGAGCTGCAACGGACACGAGGTAAGTTCTCGTGATCTTCTCTGGCCGATTGGCCTACACCGTACGTCAAAGTCGTCTCGAGGAGTTTTGGTGATGCGTTTGTTTAAATTTGTTTTTGGTTGGGTAGTTAGGTTGGTCGTTTATAGATTATGTTTGTTTATCGTCTTGATGGTACACATGCTGGTTGTTTACTTTATGCATTTGACTGCTCATGCATCACGTCTGTTAAAGCATATGTTTAAGAGAACGAAATGAATCTACGTAATCTGTTATCTGGTCACGGCGAGGTGGTTTAGACCTCGGTGACATTCTGTCTGCGACCTCATTAAAATGTAAAATGAACCAACGAAACCTACGTAATCTGTATCTGGTCACGACGAGGTGGTTTAGACCTCGGTGACAATCTGTCTGCGACCTAATGAATCTGAATCTGAATCTGTTATCTGCATGAATCTGAATCTGAATCTGTTATCTGCATGCTTTATGAATGACATACGCATCTGCACGCATCTGCATTTACTAGAGCTTACTAAGATTTTTATCTCATAGATGTCTGTATGGTGTAGGTGACATTGAGGCAGGTGAGGATGAGATCCCTCCACCTGAGGAATGAGGCAGTTGACGGAGGATGGCCTGCGGTGGTGTGCTGGCACAGTCGATACTTGACCTAACCCGTGGGGAAGTATGTATAAGTTTTGGGTTTTTTTGGATGTTTTGGGCTGATGGTTGTATAGACATTTTAGGATGCTTGGTTCTGTTGGTTGACCCGTGGGGAAGTATGTATAAGTTTTGGGTTTTTTGGGATGTTTTGGGCTGATGGTTGTATAGACATTTTAGGATGCTTGGTTCTGTTGGTTGATGTTTTGAAATGTTTTGGAAATTGATTTTGTGACTGTTTAGTGATTTTAAAACAGGAGGATATATTAGACTTTCAAACGGAACCACGCGGTTCGCTTTTACAAAAATGTATTTCGTTTTAATTTCGTTTCGAGTCGGTTTTGGGGCAGTATTTCAAAAGACGTATGAGTATCGGGTGTTTAATGTTAAATTGTATTGCGAAGGTGGATGTGATGTTAGTGGTGGTTGTGGAAGAAATTGAGTATGTTTATGCATGGGGAAAAGAAGGAAGAACCAGGGAATGGGAGCCGAGCTCTCTGGAAGAAATTCCAGAGAGCTTGGCGATCGATCGCCAGGGAGGGCGATCGATCTCCCCCTGTTAAAAATACTTCTCTAGATTTTCCAGAGATGTTGCCGAGCGATCGCTGGGCGATCGCTTGGCATGGAAGGTGATCGCCAGTGGGGCGATCAGCCAGGCGAATGTTCGCATGGCGATGATCGCCACGGGCGATCGATCGCCCATTTTGGGGCGATCGATCGCCCCTAGACTTTTGGATGACAAAAGTCGATTCTGTCCTCCTCCTGTTTCTGTTTTAATTTTTATATTATATTAAATGTTTTAAGTTTTATTTAATTAGTTTTATGTTTGTTTTAAAAGGTTTAAAAGTTAGATTTCAATTCCGATTTCGATTCTGATTTCGATTTCGGTTTAGGTTCCGCTTAGAGTTTATTTAAAGTATAGAGATAAAATATATATATATATATAATATGTACGGGAAATTGGGTACAGTGTTAGGGTCGTCACACAATGCTAACAAATAACTTGTAGGATATGCTCCTAACTCCATTCGGACCTTTAGAAAACAAACTAACATGTTTTCATGCAATAACAGTGAGTTTTTTTCAAAATATCTTAACCCTAAATTTCAACAAAACTTACATTCTCACTTGTCCAAACACATTAGCATAAGCAGATGTTTACCTCAGGTAGAAAACAGAAGAAAAACCAAGAAGATCGAAGGTGCTTTGATGGATGATTTTTCGTCTGGAAGAGAGGGAACAGAGAGGAATGGATGAATGTGGAGGTTCACGTAGAAGAGAGGAGAATAGGTAGGTTTTTCAGCAAGTTATTGACATTTGGCAACCATCCATTGGCTCCCTCCCACCAACCTTAATTCCTTCCCAATTTACCCCTCCATGCATCTCTAACTAATGGTTTTGTTTACTCATACCTTAGTTTTGTTTTTATCCCATTATCCAAATATACATATTTATATGTATCTATATATAAATTTCGTCGATTTGGTTCCCAACAAAACGCTCATTGCATTAATACCAAATTAATCCCACATAATGATTCGGGGAGAAATTACATAGGTAAAATGCCGGGTGTTACATCACGAGTAAGACTTGCTGCTTTTCGGATAACAAGTAAGTTCATATCCGTAGGTTGGCCCTTAAGGCCCTACATCACGGAGATACTAGGTATTTCTTATGTCTGGTGGTTTCGGGTAGAGAAAGTTAGAGTTAAGTTCTGAGTTATCTGTGTCTCTCATTATGTTCTGTGGTATTATTTCTGTTGCCTGCCGCTTTATGTTTAAGCCTGTAAAAGCTCATGCATACATGTTTTTTCCGAAAGTTCATGCAAAATGTTTTCTGTACACGGTTTGAAGTTAAGAAAGATAAAATTTGAATGTAATGTATTGGTTAAGTGCGGGACGGGGACTAGCTTACTGTTTCTGTTCTGTTCTGTTTCTGTTCTGTAAATCTGTTATGTGCCTGTCGTGCACTTGCCAGTTCCCCTATAAGCCCCACTTATACCCCTCTGCCAGTGAAACGTAATGTACTGTACTGTCACCGTATTCTGAAAGTTCATGCATAGCATATGCATCACTGCATTTTTATATGTTATTACTGAGTTTTAGACTCATAGGTGAACTCCCTAATGTAGGTACTGAACTCGTGGATGAGGACTTTGTGCCTCAAGATGGTGATTTGATGTAGTTGGCGGATGAGCTCATGGGTTGGTTGCTGCAGCCAGACATATTTCTGTCCCGAGGTTTAAGTTTTTAAAATAAAGTTCATGTCTGTAAACTCTTGTCACGACCCCGTTAAGGGCCGAGACTAATTCATATTTTCGTGGAACTTTCACTCTAAATAATCTCTCTGCACATTTTTTTTTAAAGAACTTTAAACCATTGTCATATCTGACAAACTAACTCTTCAACACTCGACTCATCTATAAAACTGTCGGCATAACTAGTCGCAGAGCAGAGCGACTAAACTCAGACATTGATTTCATAACACGATTGGGCAGTGGGAAGGTGCCCTCAGACCTCACGACTTCATCGTCGCGGGGCTGCATGGATTTGCAAACATCCACCGATCAACATGTGTATCCCACGTGCCACATTAAACTTAATCCGATCGCTAACGACAAAACTTATATACACTCATCCGATGAAATAAACAGCATCATCCGATCATAAAACGACATAGTTTAAACTACTCCTGCCAATGACGTCAGCCGGATGATTTTCTCATCCGATCAAAACAACACTACTCACATCATCCGATTACTCATCTTTATTCACATCATCCGATCACAAAACGACAAAGTTTAAACTACTCCTGCCGATGACGTCAATCGGATGATTTACTCATCCGATCAAAACAACACTACTCACATCATCCGATTACTCATCTTTACTCACATCAACCGATCACAAAACGACAAAGTTTAAACTACTCCTGCCGATGACGTCAGCCGGATGATTTACTCATCCGATCAAAACAACACTACTCACATCATCCGATTACTCATCTTTACTCACATCATCCGATCACAAAACGACAAAGTTTAAACTACTCCTGCCGATGACGTCAGCCGGATGATTTACTCATCCGATCAAAACAACACTACTCACATCATCCGATTACTCATCTTTACTCACATCATCCGATCACAAAACGACAAAGTTTAAACTACTCCTGCCGATGACGTCAGCCGGATGATTTACTCATCGATCAAAACAACACTACTCACATCATCCGATTACTCATCTTTACTCACATCATCCGATCACAAAACGACAAAGTTTAAACTACTCCTGCCGATGACGTCAGCCGGATGATTTACTCATCCGATCAAAACAACACTACTCACATCATCCGATTACTCATCTTTACTCACATCATCCGATCACAAAACGACAAAGTTTAAACTACTCCTGCCGATGACGTCAGCCGGATGATTTACTCATCCGATCAAAACAACACTACTCACATCATCCGATTACTCATCTTTACTCACATCATCCGATCACAAAACGACAAAGTTTAAACTACTCCTGCCGATGACGTCAGCCGGATGATTTACTCATCCGATCAAAACAACACTACTCACATCATCCGATTACTCATCTTTACTCACATCATCCGATCACAAAACGACAAAGTTTAAACTACTCCTGCCGATGACGTCAGCCGGATGATTTACTCATCCGATCAAAACAACACTACTCACATCATCCGATCAAAACAACACTACTCACATCATCCGATTACTCATCTTTACTCACATCATCCGATCACAAAACGACAAAGTTTAAACTACTCCTGCCGATGACGTCAGCCGGATATAACGCTCTTAAGAGAAAACCCCATCCTACTTAGAAATTGTATCAGTCATATTCTAGTATCTAATGACATGAGAAAACTAATCCTATTTTAACCTCAGTTTTCGTAATCCTTACTGACATCACATGAGCAGTAACCACGGGTCATAATCGCCTTTTCCAGCCACACACTGTCACCCTGAGCACATCCAGCAACCAGCCTTAGACTTCCTCATTGAATTTGGAATCCTCACCTGTTAATTCTTCACCTACATCATAAGGTTTAAACTATAAACCTAATGCTTAGTAAGGAATGCAATGCTAACACATATGCATGAATGCATAATTTAAAGAAACGCATGCTCATGAATCTTTCTTGTTCTTGTTCATATTCATGTTCATATTCATCATTCATATTCATCATTTACATTGTATGGATTAAGAAAGGGTTTGTGCCGGTAAAGGGGGTTCGACAGTGAAAGTGTACATAGTCCCTTGCGGGTCGTATTCTTGGTCCCTCTTTTGGATAGTGACATACACCAAACTGCCCCCAACCCTCTCATAATCCGTGTTGCATAAGTTTCATATTCATATTTTATTCATGAGAGAAAACATGCACTTAAAACAATTTCATATGCTTGAGAAACATTCGTGATGTATGAGCTAGGATACCCTTGGTTCATCATTCTACTGAACAGGTCACACATCTAACAAGGATCATTCTTTCAGTTCAAGTATCGTAACTAACAGACAAAAGCTCAGATAATCTTTAAACGTCGAAAAACAACTTCTAACTAGTACCCCTGTGATGTAGGGCCCTAATGGCCGGGCAATCCTACACATTCACTTACCTGGTTTCCTTAGCAAAACTTGAGCACCTCCTTTCAACTTCTTCACCTAGAAACATTTCACATTACAGTGTTAAATCAAAATCTTAAAAGTTCTAACCGAAAGTCATCCTAGATTCTAACTTATATATTTCTAAATCTTCTTAGTCGAGCGCCTAATGTGTACAGATTAAGCTTCCAAAAATATCTAAATAACTAGATTCAACTTAGCAGATAAACACAGATTATAAATGTTACTACAATAACCCAACCATTGAAGAATCCGAAACCTCAAGTTATAGCTGAAAACAGAGCTCTAAGAAACTATCCAGTAACTACATTGTCTAAGTCTCACCTAGAGCGTGGATCGTCGAAGTGAATACTGAAAAATCGATCGTTGGTGAAGGAGTAGCTGGCCGAGAGAGAGAGAGGGGAAGAGCTTTGGAGAAAAGGGAAAATCGCCGAGAGAGGAAATGTCGGCTACAGTGGGGTTTAATGAGGTTTAAGGATTTCCATTTTATATATATATTAACTAAAATCCAACTTAATTACAAACTTGCCACCCAACCTAGTTTCACTCAACTTGTAATAAATATGTCTTGATATTAAATTTAAAATCATAAAGGTTAATAAAAGGGTGACAATCAAAATAGTTAAGAAAATCACCTGGCCGAAATTGTCGGGTGTTACAACTCTACTGGGATTCTGCTGGTTTTGTTTTAAAACTTTGTTGGGATTCTGTTGGAAATTTGGATAATGTATAGGTTCTGATGTTTAAGTTTAAAAACTCTGTATTTAACAGTTGATTCTGTTTTGAAGTATTCTAGAATTGTTTGGAATATTTTCTCTTTTAGGGTGTGCATAGATTATCTCTGATTTTAGAGCCATCCATGAAATCTGTTTCCTTAAATTTCTGTCGTGTTTTCCTGATATCTCTATAATCATATTTTGAACCGTTTCTTTTCTGAAGTTTGAAGCTTTCATACTTTCTGTTTTCACGACTTCTGTTTTTATGTATTCCTGTTAAAAGTTGTCAACTTTATCTTTAAACTCTACATCCACCGCTGCCCTTTTAAATCACATCCCCCGGTGAACAGTAAATTTCTGTCTGTAGTTCACATCCCCCGGTGAACAGTAGTCTGTAGTTCACATCCACCAGTGAACAGTAAATTTCTGTCTGTAGTTCACATCCCCCGGTGAACAGTAAATTTCTGTCTGTAGTTCACATCCCCCGGTGAACAGTAAATTTCTCTTTTGTTTATTCACATCCCCCGTTCTCTTTTGTTTATTCACAGCCACCGCTACCACTGTTCACTTTTGTCTTATTCACATCCACCGGTGAACAGTAAATTTCTCTTTTGTTTATTCACATCCGCCGTTCTCTTTTGTTTATTCGCATCCACCGCTGCCACTGTTCACTTTTGTCTTATTCACATCCACCTGTGAACAGTAAATTCTGTTTGTATTCTAAATTTCTGTTTGTGGTTCACATCCACCTATGAACAGTAAATTTCTGTTTGTAGTTCACATCCCCCGGTGAACAGTAAATTTCTGTTTGTGGTTCACATCCACCTATGAACAGTAAATTTCTCTTTTGTTTATTCACATCCCCCGGTGAACAGTAAATTTCTCTTTTGTTTATTCACAGCCACCGCTACCACTGTTCACTTTTGTCTTATTCACATCCCCCGGTGAACAGTAAATTTCTCTTTTGTTTATTCACATCCACCTATGAACAGTAAATTTCTCTTTTGTTTATTCGCATCCACCGCTGCCACTGTTCACTTTTGTCTTATTCACATCCACCTGTGAACAGTAAATTTCTGTTTGTAGTTCACATCCACCTATGAACAGTAAATTTCTGTTTGTAGTTCACATCCACCTATGAACAGTAAATTTCTGTTTGTAGTTCACATCCACCTGTGAACAGTAAATTTCTGTTTGTGGTTCACATCCACCTATGAACAGTAAATTTCTGTCTGTAATTCACATCCACCGTTCTCTTTTGTTTATTCCCATCCACCGCTGCCACTGTTCACTTTTGTCTTATTCACATCCACCTATGAACAGTAAATTTCTCTTTTGTTTATTCACATCCCCCGTTCTCTTTTGTTTATTCACATCCCCCGGTGAACAGTAAATTTCTCTTTTGTTTATTCACATCCCCCGTTCTCTTTTGTTTATTCACATCCCCCGGTGAACAGTAAATTTCTCTTTTGTTTATTCACATCCCCCGGTGAACAGTAAATTTCTGTCTGTAGTTCACATCCACCTATGAACAGTAAATTTCTCTTTTGTTTATTCACATCCCCCGGTGAACAGTAAATTTCTGTCTGTAGTTCACATCCACCTATGAACAGTAAATTTCTGTCTGTAGTTCACATCCCCCGGTGAACAGTAAATTTCTCTTTTGTTTATTCACATCCCCCGGTGAACAGTAAATTTCTGTCTGTAGTTCACATCCACCTATGAACAGTAAATTTCTCTTTTGTTTATTCACATCCCCCGGTGAACAGTAAATTTCTCTTTTGTTTATTCACATCCCCCGGTGAACAGTAAATTTCTGTCTGTAGTTCACATCCCCCGTTCTCTTTTGTTTATTCACATCCCCCGGTGAACAGTAAATTTCTGTCTGTAGTTCACATCCCCCGGTGAACAGTAAATTTCTGTCTGTAGTTCACATCCACCTATGAACAGTAAATTTCTGTCTGTAGTTCACATCCACCTATGAACAGTAAATTTCTGTCTGTAGTTCACATCCACCTATGAACAGTAAATTTCTGTCTGTAGTTCACATCCCCCGGTGAACAGTAAATTTCTCTTTTGTTTATTCACATCCCCCGGTGAACAGTAAATTTCTGTTTGTGGTTCACATCCACCTATGAACAGTAAATTTCTGTCTGTAGTTCACATCCCCCGGTGAACAGTAAATTTCTGTCTGTAGTTCACATCCCCCGGTGAACAGTAAATTTCTGTCTGTAGTTCACATCCACCTATGAACAGTAAATTTCTGTCTGTAGTTCACATCCCCCGGTGAACAGTAAATTTCTGTCTGTAGTTCACATCCACCTATGAACAGTAAATTTCTGTCTGTAGTTCACATCCCCCGGTGAACAGTAAATTTCTGTCTGTAGTTCACATCCACCTATGAACAGTAAATTTCTGTCTGTAGTTCACATCCACCTATGAACAGTAAATTTCTGTCTGTAGTTCACATCCACCTATGAACAGTAAATTTCTGTCTGTAGTTCACATCCACCTATGAACAGTAAATTTCTCTTTTGTTTATTCACATCCACCTATGAACAGTAAATTTCTGTCTGTAGTTCACATCCACCTATGAACAGTAAATTTCTGTCTGTAGTTCACATCCACCTATGAACAGTAAATTTCTGTCTGTAGTTCACATCCACCTATGAACAGTAAATTTCTGTCTGTAGTTCACATCCACCTATGAACAGTAAATTTCTGTCTGTAATTCACATCCACCGTTCTCTTTTGTTTATTCCCATCCACTGCTGCCACTGTTCACTTTTGTCTTATTCACACCTACCGTTAGCCTATATTACCCGATTCTGTTATTCGCTGTAACTTTCTCCCAGTATGCCTTTCAGTCTATATTCCTCATTTATTTTCACTGCATGTATTTTATCCGTTTCCTCTGCATGCCCGTCGTCCATCTAGTCTTTTATTTAATGTTCCAAGTATTCTGATTTCCTTCTGTAATTCATTCTGCAGTCAGTTTAACTGTTTACCGTTTTGTCTTTAAATCCAGAGAAGGTTTTCTCTAGCTGTAAAGTTTTAAGGGTTTGTTTTAAAAGTCTAGTTTGTTTGTTTACAAAAAAAAAATATATAGTCCCCGTTTTGAATGTCCCGAAGTGATGACTCCTCGGACCCCGATCGGGTCGGGGGCTGTCACACCGACATATGCCACAAGTCATCATCAAGTTCTTCTTACTAATTTTCGAACTCGACGGTTCGTTGACATCCCGCACTCTTGTCTTTATCGGCCTACCAGGTTGGCGATATCTTTTGGACAGCATGAGTGCTGTCATAGCCGGCCACATTTGTGGGTCGTTCATGGGTTGAATAAATTGTGAATACATTTGCATAAAAGTCACCCAGTGATAGTAGAGATGCACGTACCTTTCCAGTTCCACTCTCATTTTATTAATGTAGGGAATGAAGTGGACACAAGGGATTCTAGTTGTTAGTGATTTTATACACCCTGCAATTGCACGTGTCGCTAACGAAGTAATAAAGTAAGTAAAAGTCGATCCCACGAGGATATTCTTAACTAAATTAATTTTGTTATAAAATTCTATAAAAATAAAAGTGAGAATATTGAAAATAGATGAGTAGCAAAGAATGATAAAATAAAATTACTCAAAATTAATAAAGACTAAATTTGAAATGAATTAAGAAGATAAATATGGTAAAAGCCTTGGTTATGGTTGATTTCCTCATTACATTCACTTTTACTACTGATGCTACGGGAATGCTACAGCATTTGTAACTGAATAGCTAGAATTAATAATTTCTAGGTTTCTATCGAATTGCCTAGTTAAATTCGTTTCAGAATTTCTTTTCGACTTTGAAAAGACAAAACTTAATTTGAATTTTCATGTAAATCTATTCTCAACGCCAAATAAATTAATGTTAGCGACTTCGCAACAAATTTAATTTATTTAATTACTCATGCATCTTACAATTCCTATCTACCTATCGATACAATAGGAACATGTGACATCAAATTTGTCTATCGACACAATTCGAATACGCAATTAAAATCATGAAAAATTGTTCGATGAAAAATACGTAACATTCATAGATCAAAATAAAAACATGTAATGAGTATTTTCTCTCCTAACCAAGATAAAAGAAACTAGCCTAAAATCATGATAATAGAAAAACTAATAAAAAAATTCAATCAGAGAAAAGTATGAAAATTAGAAGAAAAAGAAGCTTGGGTTTCTTTTTTTCTCCAGCAGCCAAGAATCCTGTCTTCTCTAATTATTCCTTCTCGTTCCGCGTTCTACTTGTGTCCTCTTTCTTCCTCCAGATCTTTTTTTTAAAGTCCCCCCTCTTCACTCCGTAATTCAGCAGCCAAATCCCCTTTTCTTTCCTTAATTTCTGTAGATTATTTTAGGTAAAAATAATCTCCTTTGGTGATTTTATTTTTCTCTCTCTTCATTATCTTCATTCTTTTAATTTACTTTTCTATTAAAACGCCAATCTTCCCTTTTGTATTTTCCTGCTAATAAATCTGCATTCAAATATAAAATTCGAATTAGTGATATAAATCTGCTTGTTTTTCCGAGAATATACATGAAATACATTAAATTCAATCAATGTCTTGATGCTGCAGCATCCTGCAGCAATTATAGTAAATTCCACCAATTTCTTCTTACATTCACTCAAATCATATAAGTTCTATCAATTAAAAATGATATAAAATAACTCTAATTTAAGAGTTATCACCAGTCAACTCCCATTTGGTTCACTCACACACACTCATTATTCATGTCGACCTTGTATTGTTTGTAACCGTTACTGACCTCAAATCGTGCATCTCCTGCTAACTGAGCACTCCAGTTTCGAGCTGAAATTTTTAGATCCTCAAGCTTTTTCTTTATCCGGGGACAGAGAATGTCTGTTGATTGGGCCATATTCTCAAACTTTTTGACAATGCGAGTCATCAAATCCTTTTGTATTGTCTCGAACATGGTGATAATCGGTTTGTCTCTGGCAGGTAATAGAACTGCATTGTATGACTCCGACAAATTATTCAAGCCTATATCGCACTTAGGGATCGAAGAGAAGACATAACTAGCCCAATACCTAGGCTTTTCCCTTCGAAGCCATGCGTGGGCTTTTGAGTTTAACATAAATAATTTTCTCATTTCTATTTTGAAATGATGATGGGTGAGGGCCCTGACCGCTTTCCACATCGCCTCTCTGTACGCTTTGCCCCGAAAGAGACTTTTGAAATTTGTATACATATGTCGTAGGCAGAAGCGGTGTTTGGCGAAAGAAAATTCGGTCTCAACAGCATTCCGCAACCCCTGATATTTGAAAGACAAACCGAGTCAAAATTAGCAACAATATAATTATCTAACAATTGGAAATGTATTATACCTTTTGTCGATCCGAAATAATTGTCCATCTCTCTCTCGATCCCATATTTAGGTCTTGCTTCAAAATTCACAAAAACCACGTCCATGTGTCCTCAGTTTCTTTTTCAATGTTGGCAACAGCAACAAGATATATTCTATCATTGCCATCAATATTGACGGTCGTGAGTAATTGGCCGGGACACGAGCCCTATAGATGGCAACCATCCAAACAAATGACAGGGCATCCGTGCTACAGCAAACCTGCCTTGCAAGCAAGCAGCCATGCACATATATACTCTTTGACATATCATTAAAGTACTTCCTGTATCGTAAGTATGCACTACTAATGTGCTGCCTGAATTTGATCTATATATTTCTGATAGTACGACCAGACTAGTTTGTACTCTTCATCGCCATCGCCTTCGTTAAGTGTTCGAGCTATACTCCTTGCTCTGGTGCACTCACACACACCCATTATTCATGTCGACCTTGTATTGTTCGTAACCGTTGCTGACCTCAAATTGTGCATCTCTTTCTAACTGAGCACTCCAGTTTCGAGCTGAAATTTTTATATTCTCAAGCTTTTTCTTTATCCAGGGACACAGAATGTCTGTTGATTGGGCCATATTCTCAAACTTTTTGACAATGCGAGTCATCAAATCCTTTTGTATTGTCTCGAACATGGTGATAATCGGTTTGTCTCTGGCAGGTAATAGAACTGCATTGTATGACTCCGACAAATTATTCAAGCCTATATCGCACTTAGGGATCGAAGAGAAGACATAAACTCGCCAATACCTAGGCTTTTCCCTTCGAAGCCATGCGTGGGCTTTTGAGTTTAACATAAATAATTTTCTCATTTCTATTTTGAAATGATGATGGGTGAGGGCCCTGACCGCTTTCCACATCGCCTCTCTGTACGCTTTGCCCCGAAAGAGACTTTTGAAATTTGTATACATATGTCGTAGGCAGAGCGGTGTTTGGCGAAAGAAAATCGGTCTCAACAGCATTCCGCAACCCCTGATATTTGAAAGACAACCGAGTCAAAATTAGCAACAATATAATTATCTAACAATTGGAAATGTATTATACCTTTTGTCGATCCGAAATAATTGTCCATCTCTCTCTCGATCCCATATTTAGGTCTTGCTTCAAAATTCACAAAAACCACGTCCATGTGTCCTCAGTTTCTTTTTCAATGTTGGCAACAGCAACAAGATATATTCTATCATTGCCATCAATATTGACGGTCGTGAGTAATTGGCCGGGACACGAGCCCTATAGATGGCAACCATCCAAACAAATGACAGGGCATCCGTGCTACAGCAAACCTGCCTTGCAAGCAAGCAGCCATGCACATATATACTCTTTGACATATCATTAAAGTACTTCCTGTATCGTAAGTATGCACTACTAATGTGCTGCCTGAATTTGATCTATATATTTCTGATAGTACGACCAGACTAGTTTGTACTCTTCATCGCCATCGCCTTCGTTAAGTGTTCGAGCTATACTCCTTGCTCTGGTGCACTCACACACACCCATTATTCATGTCGACCTTGTATTGTTCGTAACCGTTGCTGACCTCAAATTGTGCATCTCTTTCTAACTGAGCACTCCAGTTTCGAGCTGAAATTTTTATATTCTCAAGCTTTTTCTTTATCCAGGGACACAGAATGTCTGTTGATTGGGCCATCTTCTCAAACTTTTTGACAATGCGAGTCATCAAATCCTTTCGTATTGTCTTGAACATGGTGATAATGGGTTTGTCTTGGCAGACAATAGAACTGCATTGTATGACTCCGACAAATTATTCAAGCCTATATCGCACTTAGGGATCGAAGAGAAGATATAACTAGCCTAATATCTAGGCTCTTCCCTTTGAAGCCATGCATGGGCTTCCGAGTTTAACTGAAATAATTTTCTCATTTCTATTTCGAAATGATGATGGGTGGGGGCCCTGGCTGCTTTCCACATCGCTTCTCTGTACGCTTTGCCTCGAAAGTGACTTTTGAAATTTGCATACATATGTCGTAGGCATAAGCGGTGTTCGGCAAAAGGACATTCGGTCTCAACAACATTCCGCAACCCTTGATATTTGAAAGAAAAACCGAGTCAAAATTAGCAACAATATAATTATCTAATAATTGGAAATGTATTATACCTTTTGTCGATCCGAAATAATTGTCCATCTCTCTCCCGATCCCATATTGAGGTCTTGCTTCAAAATTTCCAAAAACCACGTCCATGTGTCCTCAGTTTCTTTTTCAATGTTGGCAACGACAACAAGATATATTATATCGTTGCCATCAATACTGACGGTCATGAGTAATTGACCGGGACACGAGCTCTTTAGATGACAACCATCCAAACAAATGACAGGGCATCCATGCTGCAGCAAACCTGCCTTGCAAGCAAGTAGCCATGCACATATATACTCTTTGACATATCATTAAAGTACTTCCTGTATCGTAAGTATGTACTGCTAATGTGCTGCCCAGATTTGATCTATATATTTCTGATGCGTACGACCGGACTAGTTTGTACTCTTCATCGCCATCGCCATCGCCTTCGTTAAGTGTTCGAGCTATGCTCCTTGCTCTTTTGGCAATATCATGCGTAATGTTGACAGTGAAATCCTTTCTGATTGTCTCGATGAAAGAACGGATAACCCACATAGATTGACTTTTAAATCTATCAAGATAATGAATTGCAAGATTTTTCGCTCTAGCATTTCGATTCTCAACTACCCTCGCACAGTTGTGAGAATTGACCAAACACTTTATTTGATAGGTCTCATTGCCTTGCATCTTCGAAGCATGCAGTCGCTACGGCATCCATCTACGCATCTAGCTGTCAGTCGCTTATTGTCACTTTGGACAAATGTGATGTCGAAACCCTCTTTCAAATAATATTCTTCTATTTCCTTTTTAATTTGTTTTATATAACTATATGTTCTTCCCAAACAAAAATCCTTTGAGTTTTCTTCACATACCGGTAAGCTTTCCACCTCATCAACGTCCGATCCGATCGGTGTTCGCAGCTCCTCGTCTAGAGTTACAGATGTCGAATGCGCCTCAATTTTTTCATCATTAGTATGCGAATACCAATCCATATCGACATCAAAATTTGTTAGCTTATTTAAATCGATAAATCTTCTTGGATCCATCGTCTTCAAAGGAAAATGAAGAATAAATAATAATTCAGAAATAATAAATTAGTAAATAGTAGCAAAATAATTAGAGGTGAAATACACATTTCAATAATTACTATAAAAAAATATCTCCAAAAGAATTTAAAAATATTAATAAATAATTCAGAAATAACAAAATAGTAAATAGTAGTAAAATAATATTTAATGAAATGCACATTAATATTCATGAATAATACCTTTTATTTGAGTATACCACCTATTAAAAGTATACTCTCGAAAGAAATTCCGAAATAAATCACTAAAAGAAATAGGAGAGTTGGAGAGGGAAAGTTGGAAGTGAGAAACAAGAGGAGGAGTGGGCGTGCTTAAATAGGCGCTAAAACGGTCGAACGTATTCATAGAACGGTCGACCGTTCTTGGCCTCTTTTCAAAAATTATTCTCCTACAGTATACTCCGTGCTCCGAATATTTCAGAGAATTCACGTGCTAGGCGGTCGACCGCTTCAAAGCAGTGGGTACCCGCATTACGCGAGGACCGTGTGAGGGTGGGGTGGGGGGTCTAGCAGTTAACCGCTGACCCCCTGCGCTCCCCGCGTTTTTCTAAACTCGGTTAACTGCTTCAAGATGCAGTTAGTCGCCCAATTTGAGGCAGGTAGGGGGGGTCAGCAATATAGCGCACGCCGGAGGGGGGGTCAGCGGTTAACTGTAAAAAAATTTTTTTACACTTTTCCGATACTTTAAGTTTTTTTTTTTTTTTTTTTTCACCCTTACTTTTATAATTAATATATTATTTAGAATTAAAAATCACGTGACAAATAGTTTAATACTAATGTTAAGGGACTTAGACTGATAGATTGGTCGTACTTCTTTGATCTTTTCCCCTCCACGTTTCTTCCTCACTCTATTTCCCTTCATCTTCACTTTTCTGCAACTGCCTCTTCATCAATGGAGGTGAGAGTTCTCCACGACAGTACTTGGACATTCACTGCGTTTCTAGCGTCTTTACTTCTCCTCGTCTCTGTTAATTTTTTCTTCTTCTTTTTCCCCAATTTTTGCAGGATTATCATGTCTGTAAGTGGAACGGACGAAATTCGACTCAGATTCCTGTATTTGGGGACTGGGATAGGGCGAACGAGCTTCCAATCACTCAGTATTTTCAATGCGCAAGGAAAGCCGGTTTGATTCGGTTTAGGTCGTCTTCTTCTGAAGAAGTTCCTCACGTCCCTGCTGGTTTATTCGCTGCTGATATGAAGAGAGTTGTTCGTTCTTCGCCTCCTACTCCGCTCAAGGTTCTCTAATCATCATCCTTTCCTTTTCGGTACAAATTTTGACTGATTTCGTACATTTTTTTTTTTCTCGGCAATCAAATAATATGAGAGTTAATTTGAAAATTTTCTCAAATACATTCGCACTATTTCCCTCTCGCCATCCATTCTTTCTTCTCCGCCCAATTTTTTTCAAATTGCTCTTCAACAAGCACTGAGGAAGAGTTCCTCAAAGAAATTAGCTATATTTTCCCAGCGACCAAACAGAGACAAATTACTAGCTGACAAATAGAGATTTTCGCAGACACGAGAGAGACAAATGCGGAACCAGATGAAAAAGAAGCAGAGACAACCGCAGCAACGTAAGGTGTGTGACGTGACGGAACCGGCGAGAAAAACGGAATCGCACGACGCCGTTCCGACACGTCCGCCACCGAAAGCTACGGTTCCGAAGCCAGTAGACGAAGATCTCTACAAAATCCCTCCCCAACTCCTCCACTCTTCTAAGCGGGTAAGCTCCCTCGCATTCCGCACTCCTTGGCTCTTAATCCAATTAATTAACACTAATCCATAATTAATCATAGACGTCAAATTTAACATTATTAATCATATATTCATGGTTAATTACAACAAATCACTCTAATTAATCAACAAATGACTTGGGAGTCTAATACTTGTGGTGTTTTATTTTAATTTTTCAGAACAAAATGGTGGATTTCTTGTCAAGGTGTTGGGTACCTGTAAGCAGCTCCTGAATGAATTGATATACGTGTACTGTGTTAACACTTCATTAATCCACTAATTAAATCTATTATATGCATCTCAAGAATTCTTTATTTATTATATGGTTTAGAATTTATTATAATTAAGAAATAGGATCACGTGCTGTTGTTGACTTGTGAACGAAAATTACAAAAACTGGACCCGAGAGTGGTGGGCAGAGAGATAAGAAAGGCCAACTGTCCTCAACCTTTTTCAACCTACAGACAAAGGGTTAGACAAAGATGGATACGTCTTTACTAGACTCGTCTTTTCTTAAAATATTAATTTAATTAATATCCTTCGTTATTAGATTTAGTACAAATACTAGATAAAATAGAGTTTTAATTATAAATTATATATTTTTATTGTACTCTCTAATTGGCATGGATTGAGCTCTTACGTGACAATCTGTTGTAAATATAGTTTTTTTTCTATCTATGCAACTTATTTTAAAATCATTATATTTATCTTAATTATTTATAATTTATTGTATTAATTGTATCAATCAATATTTTAGAGTATTCTTGTGAGATTACGTCTTCCCTTCCTCTCCTACACCAAACACGATGAACATACGTAGTAAAACCAAGCAAATTCACACAACAAAACCTCTAAATTCAAGACTAGAACTACCCAAAAAAAAAAAAAAAAAAGACGAAAAAGAATGAAGGGTTATCCTTATTTACAGAGTGTCTTCCCTTAGTTCATGGACTGCTGAGGCAACACAAAAGAACCACCCTTCAATTTCCTGAGCATGGCAGCCGCGTTCACCCTCACCCGCCGAGTGCCCCGCTCCGAAAGCCGAGAAACCGTTCGGAATCGAGCCTCCTCCTCTGCCACTTCCTTCCATCCCGACTCGTCTTTCGCACAAACTAAAAGAATAATCAAAACACACCTCTCTCTAACCTCATCCGACCAAGACTCCTCTCTGATCAACTCGAACAGCAACGGCACCGCCCCAAGCCTCACCATTTCTTCAACCCCCTTCTGACTCCCAATAACATGAACTGACAGCATGGGAAGCAACTCCTCCACGCCGACTCTGTTCAATATCTTCTCCAACACTACCCCAACTAATCCTTCTTCAATGGCTTTCTCTCTGTTTCTGACGTTTACACACAGAACATACATGGCTTGATTAGCTTCGCTAATGGCTACTTCCTCCCACTCCTTCAGAAGATCGATCAGGTTTTTCAGCGCACCGGAGTCTCCGATTAGAACGTCGTAAGTTTTAAGCATGGCCAGTGTGCCCAGGGCCGCAGCTGCAAAGCCCCTGCTCTCGAAAGTCCCGTGCAGTAACGATTCGTTGAGAATCGGGAGAATGGCCGGACAATCGGCCAGTTTTTTCTTATTGGAATTAGGAACTGAGATGTTATAAACTGTTGTGATCAAATCTTCCCTCAGACCCGGATCCACTTGAACGCTTCCGGATAAGAGTGGATTAAGCAGCTGGAAAATGTCATTGGAGGACTCGATCAGGAGCCCTCGAGCTGCCGTAATCTCTGATGTCAACTTCCTGATCTCCTTTGCAGCTTCTTTTTGAACAGATAGGGATGACGACGACATTTTCTCGAGCAATTCCGCTAGCCGAGCTCTATCCGCTCGGGGTGGGTCCACTACCTCCTCTTTGCCCTCGTCGGGGTCGAGATTTGGAGGCTCAATTCCGGTTCTTTTGCACCATTTTCTGATGATTTTTCGGACTAGAGAATTCGGAGTGAGAACCGTGTTATAAAGAAATTGCTTGGTTCTTGGGCATACCAAGTCAACTTCACAAAACCACCTCCGAATGAACTTCCTATCATAAGTCTGCAACATTAAAAACAGAGAAAAAAAACTACAAAGTTCATTTTAGAGGTAAAAATTAAAAGAATTGGATTCGAGAACACGAACAATTCGGACAACAAAACGAAGATTATAAGTAGATATTTGATAGGATTCAAGAATTTCAAACAGTT
Organism: Begonia masoniana; assembly: GCA_022432975.1. NCBI lineage: Eukaryota > Viridiplantae > Streptophyta > Magnoliopsida > Cucurbitales > Begoniaceae > Begonia > Begonia masoniana. The sequence goes on from CM039515.1 coordinate 17,931,331, forward strand.
TGTCAAAAACAATCTGTTTCTTGACGAAAATGGAGGAAAAAGAGAGCAAGAACATATGATTTAGTTCAATCTCTAAACAAATGTTTCCTAAATGTGCTCTAAAATCTATCAAAATTCAAGAAAACAACAGAATCAGAACCAAGAATTTTTTTTAATTTAAGAAAAAACAGAGAGATTTAGTTTAATCTCCAAGTAATTAATCACAACTAAAACAGAGTAATAATTTAAGAGTAAAAATGTGCTCTAAAAACCCATCAAGATTCAAGAAATAAAACGAGGAAATCTAATCAGAAGAAGGAAGAGAAGTTTCTTCAATCTAGAGAAAGAACGATCTGATTTGATCAAAAGAACAACATGGATCTGAGAAATTCTTGAATAATATGGTCTGAAAACTCAGAAAATTCAACCAAAAATCAAAAGAACATAGCTCGAAAGAACAGCAATAATGGACTTCTAACCTCGCCGCTCGCCACTATAACAGGATCTTTCATGAGTTCTCCTGAAATTGGGCATAGAAATTCTTCAGGAACAGCAACCGTACCTTTTCTTTTCGAATAGAACGATGTAATTTTCCTGAACCTCAACTCCTTTAAAGCAATCATAGTTTCAATGGCTTCCTCAACTATTCCCTTTCCATAATCGTCTCCCTCAATAATCTCCTTCGATAATCTCTGCAACTCCTCCTTCAATCCCCTCGCCTCTTTCGCTATGTCCGATGGGGTGATCTCCGAAATCCTTCTCTTCATTTGGGTCCAAACCAGAAGAACCAAAATCCAAGAACGAAGCTAAAATTTAAATACGAAAATGGTGGGAAAAGGGTATTCTCGCCTTCTCCATAATCATTATCCAGATACCCTTCTAACCTTAGTCTCCGTCTCCACTGCTAACTACCCGCGTTTGATAATTAATTCAAATTTTGCTCCCAAAACCCGAAACTAAACCAATTTGTTGGCATAACTAGGCCTTGTCTAGCCCACAGAACTAAATCTCAGGTTCAATTTGAAAGATTACAATTAGTTATGCGGTGTCACACAGGGTGTTACGTGAGACACCGATAATGAATGCAATGACAGACAATATAAATATGCGAAAATAAATGACACAGGAGGTTGGTAACACAGTTCGGTAACCAGTCTACGTCTGTGGGCCACGCCTAGATATAAAAATATTTTTTTTAGTTCACAAAGTTACAAGACAATCGGACTTATACAAATAAAGACTCTCTCTTATCTTTGTCGCCGCCTCTAGCTAACTTCCCCAAGGAAACTATTTTTGCGAGATCCCCTCGACTTTAGAAGGACCTCTCCAAAGATCTAGATAACAACAAGATCCCCTTGCCGTTGATTCCTCCCGGAACCCATGTTATAGCAAGATCCCCTCGCCCACGATCAAAGTGACAAGCTCCCATTGTCTAAAAACAGAACTCCTCCCGAGTTCGGATGCAGCCTCCTCCCGAGACTGAGCTTCAATGAAGAACAAAGAGAAATTGCCTCCTCTGACACCTCCTAGAACACCAAGTCGTTGTCTTCGGATGCAATACTCAACACACTCAATAAATCGATGAAATCCACAGCATAAGAAGAGTGTGTAAAACAATTACAGACCCATACGAAGAAACGTAGGGAGTGAAAGAAAAATGACAGCACGCTAAGATGAAGAAAACTTCTCTCGTGAATAACAAAAATTCCGTCCGCTGAAGAACAATCACCGACGACTCACAGTAAGTGTGAATGAAAGGATTAACAATTGCTGGACACGCACAATTGTCGGTGTAGAATAAAATCACCCCAAAGAATAAAAACTTTTAGCTCTCAAGAATAATGGCTTCAGCAACCTTCTTTAGAAAAACGAAGGCTTAAATATGATAGGTAACAACCATATCTTCGATTTAATTCAGTTACCAAAACAGAATTAACTCCGCAAGGAATAAGGAAAACAAATCTTAACAAATTCGGTTGAGTGACACACCGTGTGACACTTTAGGAAAGTATTGCTAACTTCCTTGATATGGCTCCGAAAATTTAGGTAAGCATTCCACGATTCATGTTATTTCGAAGCCTAATAGATTTAACCAAATCTCCATCAAATCGGCTTACCAAAACAAACTTTTCTAAAAAGCAAGTGCCTTTAGCTTTTTGAATAACTTTCCTAATATTCTTGTTTCCTTATTTTTCTCTTCAACATAATCTTCATGATTGCAATATGTATCCATCCAATAATCTGAATATAATATTTCTTGATTACCAAGAAATAAATTATCAATTTAGAAAATAATGGAATAAAATATTATCTCCATAATAATATATTGCCAAAAAATCAATGCCAACATATATGCAATATCTTTGCATTTACAATCTCCCCATTTGGCATTTTTTTGGCAAAATCAATGAGACCAATAACTTCAATAACTCCCCCTGGATGATAGCTTCAATCATCATAAAAATACTTCAATCATCATCATATAAAAAATATGGTATTAGAGCATACTCTCCCCAAAATACTCCCTCTTTTTGCCATAAAAAGACAAATATATATATAAGAGAATAATGACCACAATAAAAGCATCATAATCACGAAATAATCAGCATAAAAACCAGCAGCACCATAGGGAGATAACTAATATCAGGAAAATAGAATAACCAGATGTAACAGATCATCCATAGACTTAATATCCAGAGGCAAGAGAACATTTTAGAAGTTCATAAGAAATCCATCATTAATTAGAAATATTATCAAAAGAAAGACCAACTCGATTGAAGTTGTTGGCAACCGCTCGCTAGAATTATTTTCCTTGGACAGATTCTCCTTCAACATGAAATATTAGAGCTTCCTCCTCTTCTACTTCAGTGACATCCTCAGTGACATCAATTGAAACTCCTGACTTTTCAACAAGTTTGGTCTCCTTAACCTGTTTCTTCACATTAGCAACTTTATTTCTTTCGAAAATATCACCAGCAGCTTCCTTGGCAGACAATTTTCCGACAAGATCATCAAGCATCCAATAACTAATATCTTCCATTTTCTATTTTCAATTACCATTTGTTGATCATTCAAAAATCTCAGCTCACCTTCAAGTATCTTGATAAAACAAGATAACAATACAGAATCATAAGCATTTTCAGAATTAGAAACATTGTCGACAGCTGGAACACCCTCAGGAACAACATTCAGAACATTAACCTGATCACCTGCCAGAAGCTTGTAGCTATTCCTTTCATTCTTGAAATCAACATGATTCATAATAAATTTTCAGAGAAGTAAGAGGACAGTATCGCATAGCAATCTTGTGCAGGATAGCATACTTGATAGTAAGTTGCAAGGCAGAAACATCTTTATCACGGGACCACACACACCTGACACTCCTAGTGACATCAGTAATTATCTTGATAAAATTGGTAGAAAAAATTCACAGAAGTTTTGGAGTTTTACCTTTCCATATCTCATAGGGTGTCATAGAAGTTTTGGCTCAGAGATACACCCGATTTATGGTATAACAAGCAGTGCTCAAAGCTTCAGCCCAGAACTTTTGAGGAACATCTCTTTCATGTAGCATTGCTCGAGTTATTTCAGCCAATGTATGGTTCTTCCTTTCAACGATCCCGTTTTGTTGAGGAGTTTTAGGTGCCGAGAATTCATGAGCAACCCCTAGATGTTTACAAAAATCCGAGAATTCAGAATTTTTAAACTCTCTTCCATGGTCACTGCGGATGCGAATAATCTTCAAGATAACACAATCTTTTTCATGTTGGAGACGAGTACACATTGACTTGAAGGCTCTGAAAGTGTCGGACTTTTCTCTAAGAAATTCCACCCAAGTGTAGCGTGAGAAATCATCAACAGTAACGAAAACATACCGTTTTCCTCCAATACTTTCAACCGGCATTGGCCCCATTAGATCCATGTGAAGTAATTCAAGTACCCGAGTAGTTGAGGATGACTGTGACATCGGGTGTGACACCTTGGTTTGCTTTCCGATTTGACATGGTCCACATAATTTGTCTTCATCAAATTTTAATACAGGAATTCCCCGGATAGCACCTTTTGAAATAAGTTTTTCAAGCATTCTAAAATTAACATGTCTCAACTTTCTATGTCATAATAGTGTCTTCCATACTTGACCGAAGGTAGGTAGACGAGGAAGAAATAAGATAGCAATTGTCGGATGACCTAGCTCCTTCGATAACACATTTGTTGTTTTGATCGGTCACCACACATTTTTCTCTTGTGAATTGCACATTCAATTCTTGATCATAAAGCTAGCTAATACTGATTAGATTAGATTTCAGACCATTTACCAATAACACATTACTCAACTTTGGTAAACTAGGAACATTTAACGTTCCCCTTCCAATGACATCCGTTAAGACACCGTTGTCGAATGTTACTTTTCCCACGGATTCGGGTATAATATCTGTCAAATATCTTTCTTCACCTGTCATATGTCTAGAACATCCGCTATCAAAATACCATGCATTCGTTCTGATTGCCTAGTGAAAGATGTGTAACATTAAACCTCAAACTTGATTTCATCACCCATTTCTGATAAGGGAATCTGTAAGAAGAAGCATTTCTAACAGTACCAAGTCTTAGATCTGCAAGATAATTGAAGCATTTAGGACGAATATGACCACGACGTTGGCAATAATGACACACAGAACCATATAAGTTACTTTTTCTACTTGCAACATGATAGAAGTTATAGGAATTTGATTTTCTGTCAGTTCTTGACATTCTGTTTGCAACTTTCTTTCCTTTGTAATCAAATCCCTTGTCTGACACCGGCTGTGACACCGTACTTTCCCTTACGAATTTCATCACAGAGCGATTTTCTTTTACAGCAACAGTCTGTGCAACAGAGCTTTCACCTTTAAAACCCAATTCAGATTGATTTCTACCTAATTTGCTGACGTTGAGAATATCATCTAGTTTAGAAGAACCCGAATTTAGCATTTTGACATTCTTCTTCATGAGACTTATCTCATTGGTTAGATCTTTAACTTCATCCTGACTTGTTTCCAGCTTGGTCTCTAAATCATCAATAACATTTTGAAGATCATTCTTCTCATCTTTCAGATTTCTAATATGTATGTGTAGAAGTTGATTTACTTTAACAAGCTCGGTCCATTTCTCATGCAGAAATTTGTATTCTCCAATAAGATCTTCTTCTGAGATTGGTTCTTCGTCTTCATCACTACTATTAGAAAAACTGTCTGTGACACCGGGTATAACACCATCGTTTTCTTCTCGTTCTTCCTTTCCAACAAGCGCCACATGGTTACTCTGAAATTCGTCTTCCTTCTCTAACTCATTCTCACTCCAGGTTGCATTCAGAGAATTCTTCTTTTACTTTAAGGTATTAGCACATTCTGCTTGTATATACCCGAAACCTTCACACTCTCTGCACTGAATGTCTTTGTTCTTAAATGGTTGATCAGATACATAAGTTTCTTCTTTGTGCTTCTTGTTGCTTGAAAAACCATTTTTAAAGTTTGTGACACCCTGTTTGACACCGCGAGTATTTCTTCCAAATCTCTTCATAACTCTGCTGAAATTTTTTGATAGCAGGGCTAGAGACTCCTCCAAGTCATCTTCATCATGCACGTTGTAATTCTGTACCTCTGTTTTAAAAGCAACTCCTTTTGCCTTCTTTATTTCGGTGTCTCCTCCAAGATTCATCTTGAAAGTTCTAAGAGATCTCATCAACTCTTCTAGCTTCATTTTAGAGACATCTTTGGCTTCTTCTATGGCAGTGACTTTATAGGCAAACCGTTGTGGCAAAGACCTTAAAATTTTCTTCGGAAAACATCTCACTGAGAGCAAACGCTTCATTAGCTATGTCACATAATTTGGCGTTGAACTCGCCAATAGTCTCATCTTCCTGCATCCTTAGATTCTCAAATCGAGTGGTTAACATTTGCATTTTGGACAACTTTACCGTAGATGTTCCTTCATAGGTGGTTTGAAGAATTTCCCATGCCCTTTTTGCAGATTCGCATGTGGAGATGAGTCTGAACTGAATTGGATCCAGACCATTAAAAATAGCATTTATAGCCTTTGAATTGCTAAGTGCCAAAGCATCTTCATTTACGTTCCAATTTTCTTCGGGTTTTGAAGATATAATACCTTCTGCATCGGTGTTCATAGGGTGATTCCAACCTGTTAAAATAGATCTCCAAGCCTTCTCATCAATAGATTTAATGAATGCCCTCATCCTTGCTTTCCAATAAGCATAATTACTTCCATCCAACAATGGCGGACGCATTGTAGAACCTCCTTCTTTCATAGAGTCCATCGCACACGAACTATAATCTTGTCCCGCTGATCTCGCTTAAGAAATAGAAGCGACCAGCTCTGATACCAATTGAAAGATTACGATTGGTTATGCAGTGTCACATAGGGTGTTACGTATGACACCGATAATGAATGCAATGACGGACAATATAAATATGCGGAAATAAATGACACAAGAGGTTGGTAACGCAGTTCGGCAACCAGCCTATGTCTGCGGGGCCACGGCCAGATATAAAAACATTTTTTTGAGTTCACAAAGTTACAAGACAATCGGACTTATACAAATAAAGACTCTCTCTTATTTTTGTCGCCGCCTCTAGCTAGCTTCCCCAAGGAAACTGTTTTTGCGAGATCCCCTCGACTTTAGAAGGACCTCTCCAAAGATCTAGATAACAACAAGATCCCCTTGCCGTTGATTCCTCCCGGAACCCATGTTATAGCAAGATCCCCTCGCCCACGATCAAAGTGACAAGCTCCCCTTGTCTAAAAACAGAACTCTTCTCGAGTTCGGATGCAGCCTCCTCCCAAGACTGAGCTTCAATGAAGAACAAAGAGAGATTGCCTCCTCTGACACCTCCTGGAACACCAAGTCGTTGTCTTCGGAAGCAATACTCAACACACTCAATAAATCGATGAAATCCACAGCATAAGAAGAGTGTGTAAAACAATTACAGACCCATACGAAGAAACGTAGGGAGTGAAAGAAAAACGACGGCACGCTAAGATGAAGAAAACTTCTCTTGTGAATAACAAAAATTCCGTCCGTTGAAGAACCATCATCGACGACTCACAGTAAGTGTGAATGAAAGGATTAACAATTGCTGGACACGCACAATTGTCGGTGTAGAATAAAATTGCCCCAAAGAATAAAAACTTTTAGCTCTCAAGAATAATGGCTTCAGCAGCCTTCTTTAGAAAAACTAAGGCTTAAATATGATAGGTAACAACTATATCTTCGATTTAATTCAGTTACCAAAACAGAATTAACTCCACAAGGAATAAGGAAAACAAATCTTAACAAATTCGGTTGAGTGACACACCGTGTGACACTTTAGGAAAGTATCGCTAACTTCCTTGATATGGCTCCGAAAATTTAGGTAAGTATCCCACGATTCATGTTATCTCGAAGCCTAACAGATTTCATCAAATCTCCATCAAATCGGCTTACCAAACAAACTTTTCCAAACAGCAAGTGCCTTTAGCTTTTTGAATAACTTTCCTAATATTCTTGTTTCCTTATTTTTCTCTTCAACAGAATCTTCATGATTGCAATATGTATCTATCCAATAATCTGAATATAATATTTCTTGATCACTAAGAAATAAATTACAATTTAGAAAATAATGGAATAAAATATTATCTCCATAATAATATATTGCCAAAAAATTAATGCCAACATATATGCAATATCTTTGCATTTACACAATTTATGAAACTCAAACCTTGGATCTGATTCATGTCTTGGTCCAACTGGTCTTGTTTAGGCCTTGCTCGGCCCACAAGAAGTCTAAAATGCAACGCCAACTATGCAATGGCGGTCTAAGGGACGCCGGACAATGGGCAAAGATCTTGGTTTCTCTCTCTCTCCCCAACAAACATTTTCAGAGGCAGGACGATGCTTTAGAAGAATAAACTATGTGGGTAGTTGATGATTGTCAAATAACTCAAAGTTTGAATTCCATGGAGATGAATCCTACCCAGACAATGACCTTGATTGATGTGAGAGAGAGAGAGGGTAAAAGCAGGAACAATGAAGAAAATCTAGTGGTAAATTAATTTAAGAAAGCCTAATTTCTACGAGCTGAAAAAGTCAGATACTCGATTTTCTACCAGAAATCAAACCACCCGAAATGTAATTGGAGCGACGCTTTCAGGTATGGAAACTTTCAGCCAATCTTACTACCAAAACAATAAAAAAAGATCTGCCAAGACTTACCAGTTCTTCCCCCTTGGTTAGAAAGAGAAGCCAGTCGTAGAGAGAGAAAGAGAGACTGGTTCAACACTGTTGATAGCTATATATAGGCAAATGTGGATAGCAAGATATCTCACCCTTGTAACACAAACGAGTATTCGTAGAGAGAGCTTCGTTCAACAATGGAGAAGATGATTCAGCTTCTTCCAGTTTTTGCCCTACTGGCTTTATCTTTCTCCATTACTACTTCAGCTAACGACCCTGGTTCTCTTCAGGACTTCTGCGTCGCCATTAACGAGACAGACCCAAGAGGTTTTACACTCTTTCTCTCATGATAACTCAAAACCAGACGATGGTTCATTTGCTTAACTTCTGTGTGTTTTCGTTGCAGTGTTTGTCAATGGAAAATTTTGTAAGAACCCAAACTATGTCATTGCTGATGACTTCTTCTTCTCCGGCCTGGACAAGCCCGGAAATACATCTAACCCCGTCGGCTCAAAAGTCACCGCCGTGAACATCAACAATCTGCCGGGACTCAACACGCTCGGCATATCCCTCGCTCGAATCGACTACGCTCCGGGTGGTCAGAACCCACCGCACACCCACCCTCGCGCCTCCGAGATCCTCTTCGTCGCTGAAGGCGAACTTCTCGTCGGATTCGTCACGTCCAACCTCCAAAACAATCAAAACCGTCTCTTCACCAAAGTTTTAAACAAAGGAGACGTCTTTGTTTTTCCGGTGGGACTCATCCATTTTCAACTCAACGTTGGACACACAAATGCTTTGGCTTTTGCTGGGCTGAGTAGCCAAAACCCAGGAGTTATTACGATTGCAAATGCTGTGTTTGGGTCGACTCCTCCGATTTCTCCTGATGTTCTTACGAGAGCTTTCCAGGTTGACAAGAACACCATAGCTTATCTCCAGAAGCAGTTCTGGTACGATAACAATTAGGGTTTCATTATCTTCTGCAATTGCATTACGTGGTTTTGTTGATGCATGTGTTTTTGTATTTTAATTCCACCATATGAATGAATCATTATGATTCACATATAGAATAAATTGGTGTATGTGGTACGTCTTTCCCAATCTATTTGCACGGTTTTCAATCCTCTCTCTCTCTCTCTCCCCCCTCTCCCCCTCCTCTATAACAAATTAATTTATTTTTATAATGAAAACTAAATGAAATACTCATACCTAATGTGATCCGATAAATGAAAGTAACAGAGTAACCACAACTTTTTTTTTTTTAATTAAAAATAAGAACGATTAGAGTTAGTCTCTTAACTTTTAACGTGTTATTTTCTTATTTATTTAATATTCAATTAATAAAGTAACACCCTACCAAACAACTTTAGAGGGTGACCCCAGATTTACTTAAGATGTTATAACGACTAGTTTGTTTTGGCCCTACTAACTCAATGTGTCAATGGATTGACCTTACTCCAATAAAGTAACACCCTACCAAACAACTTTAGAGGGTGACCCCAGATTTACTTAAGATGTTATAACGACCAGTTTGTTTTGGCCCTACTAACTCAATGTGTCAATGGATTGACCTTACTCCAATACCAATCATATTTATTTTTTTGTTTTAATACTCGTTCTATAAAATATTTTTAAGAACGGGGATTTTCTCATAACCTTTATTCATCGCCTTATAAGACACTCCAAAACAATATCAAAGCTCGAGTGCACCAGAATTCGATATCACGTGACTCAAATTTTTGCATACTTAATAGGTAAGTATATTTTATGCCCTATATAGACAAAGCTCATTTACCCATGACCAAGCATATGATTTAATATTTTATTCTTCTTGTCAGCTTTTCTACATATTAGAAATTTTATATTGCAATACTGAACTTTATTTTAAAGATTGTGATTGATTTTAGAAAACAGACTTTAAAACTTAACAATTAATACAAATTATCTATAGTTTGATAATTATTTATCTGTCATTGTGTCATTGTGTCATTGTGTCATTGTGTAGCTTGGTCTTGGATGAAAAAGGTTGTGTCATCCAATTCATTCTTGATAACAAATTTTCAAATGGCTAATTCAAAACCAACGAGGTTCTAGAATGCGTGAGGTAGAGATAATATACTGCTCTTTCATTAGAATAATCATAAATATTTAATTAAAAATACAAAAGCTGTGTTGACAATTCTACAACAAATTTTTAGAATATTGTTTGTCACTTTTTTTAACAACTCTTTGAATTAGAAACCATTTGTAAGAAAAATACAATTGTGAAATTTTGCCTCAGAAAGTAAAAAACAACCAACGATAGAGTAATTGTGAAGGCTAAGTCGACCACAGACGTTGTACAATTATACTTCACTCGAGTACTACATATATTTGTAATTCATAAGTAATATTATCATTTCCGCTTAACCCAAAATCAAGTGAGTAGAACCCGTAAAAAAATCATTTAGATTTTGCACAAGTGTTGGCTACTACTTTTCGACTAGAATAAATTAAGAATAAAACATAAAACTCAAATTTACCTCGTATTTATTTTAATTATTCTTAAAGATAAAATAAATAAATAGAAAACTCTGTCCTTGGAACAAATGTGGGGTAAGTAGAGAAAAGTATGCAAAGACTTCCATAACTCAGGCCTACCATTTTAAGTTATTTGCATCAAATTAAAATTCCAAAGAAAATTCCTCTCTCTTACAAAGCAAAGGCTATATAATTAGATCTTTGTGTAACGCCCCCGAAACCACCTCGGCTCGGTGCGCTACCTAGCTAACTCAACCCGTGTTAAAACGGCGTTTTGACTAATTCAATTCTCCTAACACGTCTAACCTAAGACTACGCACATTATAGGAAAATTCTCGGGTGTTACACTTTGAATCCAAAGCAAGAATGGTGGTGAGATTCATTGGATACATGTAGTTTGTTGAGCTGGACAAAATCTGCTTCACTAATATGCAATTTGTTAGTATATTGTATTTCTAGCATTTTATTATTTTGATTATTAGTCTATTTGTTAGTTTAGCACTCTGTAAATATTACTTCTCATAAGTATCATTTCTATTAGCTTCTAGGTTAAATACAAGATGTTTTGTAAAATATTGGTAAGTTACAAACAATAGAATTAACAGCAAACTTCCTCTTCTTCTTCTCTTTGTGTATTTCTCAACGCTTCTACTTTTCTAACTTGGTATCAGGAGATTCATAGCCTTCTCCACAGTTACGATTTCCGCCTGGAAAAACAGAAAACAGCGACTCAACTTCCGAGCGCCCTTCAAGCCAACGCCGCCGTCCAGAGGTCATTCTGCCCTCCTCGGCCACCGTTCAGCTCATCGCCACATTTCTCGCTGAATTTCTCGCCGTCGTATCCTAACAATCAGGTGATTCGTGCTTCGGGTTCTGCAACAAATTCCTCCACAGGCTGGCGTCCACGACCCGGATCCAACAGGCCCAAGTGTCAGATTTGCTTCAAGGTGGGCCACTCTGCTTCGGTTTGTTACCACAGGATGAATGGATCCTATTGGCCCAACCAATACCAAAATCCATACCCGACCCAAACCTATCATCAACCCGGCCCCAATCCTCACCCATACCCGACTGACCAATCTCCACCATATTCATACCCGAGCTCGTTTCCCTCATACCTGCATCCCACCCACCCGAGCACCACCCACCGTGTTTCCTTCTCTTCTCTGGCTCAGGCGAATTCGGCCGGCATCCTACCGCTGCTAGACACTTCTGCCTCAGCTCCGACTATCCAATGGGCGTTGGATTCCGGCGCCACTCACCATTTGACACCGACTCCCACCGTTCTGCAAAATCCGTCACCGTATATTGGCTCAACTCACATGTTAACAGTAGACGGTAATCCTCTTTCCATTTATAGTTCTGGCTTTGCTATTCTTCCCACTAGTGTTCGCCTCTGTTTTTAAACACCGTTTTCCATACTCTTTTGTTGTCCCACAATCTTCCTAGCGTCCATCAATTATGTCACGACAATCATGTTTTTGTTGAATTTCACTCCAATTATTTTTTGGTTAAGGATCGGATTTCACACCAGACACTTCTCTCGGGTTCGGTCAGTTATGGCATTTACAAAACCCCGGCTGCATATCCTGTTTTGGCTGCTTTCACATCGGCCACTGCTTCTACAAAACATGCCCAGCTTTTGGACTTATGGCATTCTCGCCTCGGCCACCCCTCTATCTCTATTTTAAATTCTATTTCACGTATCTGTAATTTCCATTTTGATTCATCTACTGCATCCCACTTGTGTACTGCTTGTCAATTAAGCAAAATGCATCGTTTACCTTTTTCACTATCTTTGTCTCATGCCTTGGCTCCATTTGATTTAGTGCATATGGATGTTTGGGGTCCCTCCCCTATAAACTCCATTACGGGCGATCGCTATTTTCTACTCTGTATTGATGATTACTCTCGGTTTACATGGCTTTTCTGTTTAAAATTATAGAGCAATGTTCATCAAGTATTTTTGCATTTTCATAAATTCGTTCAAACTCAATTTGGTGTCTCTATTAAATCTGTGCAATCTGATTGGGGTGGTGAATTTCATTCTTTATCATTCAGTTTTCAAATCTCTTGGCATTCATCATCGCATCTCTTGTCCGTACACACCAAATCAAAATGGCCGTGTTGAGCGGAAAAATCGCCACGTTGTCGAAACTGGTTTAGCACTCCTTTTTCACTCCTCCATGCCTCAGCGGTTTTGGCCCTATGCCTTTTGAACCGCCACTATGTTAATCAATTTCTTACCTACTTCCGTTTTACAAAACAAATCTCCTTATGAGTGTCTCTTTCATTCCGTTCCTCCTTACTCCTCGCTCCGTGTGTTTGGATGTCTTTGTTTCCCCTTTTTACGTCCTTTCCACCGGCATAAATTAGAGCCCCGCTCCCTTCCTTGTGCATTTCTCGGCTATAGTAACCATCACAAGGGATATCTCTATCTTGATCCTCTCTCTAGTAAAATTTTCGTTACATGTCATGTTAAATTCGATGAAACTTCTTTTCCTTTCTCTTCCCATCCTACTCTTCCTTCTCTCTTCCCATTACACCGTTTCTCATTCCGTCCTTACCCACCTATCCAGTTTCTTCACCCGAACGGACTCCTATTCCCCATTCCATTCACCCTCCCACCCACATTACTGACCCATCTTCGCCTACTATACCAGCTATCACCTCTTCCCCTCCTCCTCGACCAGTTCAAATAAATTCGCATTCTATGCGCACTAGATCCAAAGCTGGTATTTTCAAACCACGTGTTTTTTCTGCCCAAGCTGATGTTTCTCTTGAACCAAAAACCTTCCTACAAGCATCTAAAAGACCCCATTGGATGACAGCCATGCACGATGAAATGACAGCTTGTAACGATCCCAATACCTATCCCCTTAATTTCCCATAAAATTTTTCTTTTTATGACAATCATAAAATTTTGACTTCTAAACCTCTAAATCAAATGAAATCGTTTTAGAAATCTTTTAATGAAAGTATATAAAACTAAGGGAAACCACAGTGCAGAAGCCGAGGGTAAACATGTCCGAAGCAGGAAAAACAAAGGGGCGATCGATCGGCCCTTGAACAGCCGATCGATCGCCCCCTTTCTGGCGATCGATCGGCTAGCGCTCTGGAAAACCAGAGCGCTTAGCCCTCCAATAGCCTATCGATTGGCCCCTTTTGGCCGATCGATCGGCTAGCGCTCTGGAAAACCAGAGCGCTTAGCCATTCAGTTGCCGATCGATCGCCCTTACCAATTAAGCCCTCCTATATATTTATCGACTACATCAATCTATTGTATTCCCAAAATACCTACATGCCATCCCCCATGGGTCAAAATAAGCGTCGACTGCCCAGCACGCTCCCACGGGCATCCTCCTTCAATCCGTGCGTTCGTCTGGTGGAGGGACGTATTCCTCATCTGTTTCAAAATCACCTACACCATAGAAATAACCTATGAGCTAAAAGGGCTCAGTAAATCCTCGTAAATGCAAATGCGTGCCATGTGTATGCAGTTAATAAAATCATGCATTCATTTTCATTCTTTAGTTACATAGCATGGGCGTCGCCGGGGGTTTACTCTCACCAGATGGAGATGGCACATCTGGCGGTTAGATAGCTCTTTCCATCTACCAGGGGAAAAACATGCTCCTCTTCTCAGGACAGCCATGTCTGAACCCCACCCCGATATAACCGTAATTACATACATTCATATCTTTCTTTAGTCGTTTCTTTTCATGAAAATGTATGCAGAAATTCATTTTTCGTGCTAGCTTGTAAAACATGATGCATGAACATGGAGTTGTACAATAAAAGTAAGAAAAGCATAAACAATACATAGAACCTAAGAAAAAACGTTCTAACATAACAATTATCCTAGACTACCCATCCAACCTACACTAACAATCGCTTCACCGATATCCTCGAACAATTAACTCTCCTATGGTGTAGGCCGGATCGGCCAAACAAGTCACGAAGACTTATCTCGCGTCCGTAGCACACCGAGCTCCGTCCACGAGCGTTGTTCACCTAAACCAATTCATAGAAACCATCATTAAAACCTAGCCTAGAACATCGAATTTTGAAGACTAGCGAAACTCCTATCTAAGGAAAATTTTCCAAAAACTCTAATTTAACTCGTTGAGGCATTTCATCGAGCAATTCGTGCTCGTGAATTCCTAACCTCCATTAATGGAGTTTCTAAGTTCTCCAACTACCAAAACTCCAATATTCATCAATAAACTGACTAACTACGTACAATAATCGCTAATACGTCTATTTAAGTCGTAATTATAGTAAACCTAACCGTTTTTAACATCATCTTTCAATTTCACAAAACTCTAAACAAAACCCTAACTAGTAACAACTCAAAAACGGCCAACTAACGGGTATAATGCTCTAAGCTTACCTAGGGTTTGAAGATGGAGAAGAAACGTGAAGGGTCGAGTCGTCAGAGAAGAGCTTTCGTCACCGGAAGAGAGAACGCGTGCGAGAGAGGGAAGAAAATCGCCTGGAGCTCCCCTATTTTTTTCTTCTTCTTCGTGAAGCAGAGAGAAATGAGAGGAAGAGAAAGGATGTTAAGTGTTAATAAAGTTTTTGGTTAGCAAATTACATTTTTGCCCTTTAACCAATTCTCTATTAAACATCCACTTATTTCATTAATTGGTCTATAGATTTGGTTTCTCGTTATTCTTTTTATTTCACCCAAAATTCTTATTTATTATTGGGGTTCTACCAAAACTTTCCATTTGTAAAACGGACTTAATTTGACATATTTACAAAAATACCATTATATAGTGGAATAATAAAATCTCGTAAAACCAGGTGTTACACAGCTCTTCACCATAATAACATTTGGCAGCTTGTTTCTTTACCTCCCAGTGCCAAGCTCATTAGTTGCAAGTGGATTTTCAAACTGAAGCTTAACTCAAATGGGTCTGTCTGTCGCTAGAAAGCTCGTCTCGTGGCAAAGGGTTATGATCAAACTGAGGGTATTAATTACGATGAGACTTTTAGTCCCGTTGTTAAACCTACCACAGTTCAGACAATTCTCTCGTTAGCAATCTCTCTGAACTGGTCTATCCGACAACTGGATATACACAACGCCTTCTTACACGGTGACTTGACTGATACAGTATATATGCAACAACCCCAAGGTTTTATTGATTCATCTCAGCCTTATGCAGTATGTTTATTGAAGAAAGGTCTGTACGGTCTTAAACAGTCTCTTCGAGCATGGTACACCAAATTACATACTGCCTTGCTTGCCTGGGGTTTCTCCGCATCAAAATCTGATGCATCCTTGTTTATTTACCGGAAGAATTCGGTCACGTTACTTATGCTGGTATACGTTGAAGATATTATTCTTACAGGTGACTCGCCCTCTATCTTGGATCAGTTTCTTTGTTATTTAAATCATCAGTTCGTAGTTCGCGATCTCGGCCCGCTTTCCTATTTTCTCGGCATTTCTGTTACACGGACTATTTCTGGTATGCATTTCTCTCAATCTAGATACATCACTATGTTGCTTTACAGGGCTAAAATGGCTTCGTGCAAATCGGTTCCTACTCCAATGGTCTCCGGACCAATTATGTCCCTCAACTCCAGCACACCGTTACAGGATGGTTTTCTCTATTGCAGCATAGTTGGTGGTCTTCAATACTGTTGTCTTACCAGACCAGACATTGCCTTTGCGGTCAACAAAGTTAGTCAATTTATGCATGCCTCTACTGATGTTCACTGGCAGTGTGTTAAAAGAATTTTACGGTATCTTCAAGGAACGTCGTCACTTGGTATTTCCTTCTCTCCTTCCGCACGTTTTAATCTTAATTGCTATACTGATGCTGATTGGGCTTCCTATCCGGATGACCGGAAAAACACAAGTGGCTACTGCATATTTTTGGGCTCCAACATTATCTTATGGTCCTCGGTAAAACAAAAAGCCGTATCCCACTCAAGCACCGAATCCGAATACAGAAGCATTGCAAATGTCACAGCAGAAATTCTTTGGTTGCAATCTCTCCTAAATGAACTTGGCATTGTCTCTCCAGACATTCCTCTAATCTATTGTGATAATCTAAGTGTGACATATTTGGCATCTAATCCGGTTTTGCACTCCAAGTCCAAGCACGTTGCCATTGATTTTCATTTCGTTCGTGAACAGGTGCACAAGCAATCACTACTCGTTAAATTTACTCCCTCTGAATATCAACTAGCTGATGCTCTCAGTAAGCTGCTTCTCCCTTCCAGCTTTCGTAACTTCACATCCAAGATCTTCGTCCAACGGCCTAGCTCTTGAGGGGGGATGTTAGCATATTGTATTTCTAGCATTTTATTATTTTGATTATTAGTCTATTTGTTAGTTTAGCACTCTGTAAATATTACTTCTCATAAGTATCCTTCCTATTAGCTTCTAGATTAAATACAAGATGTTTTGTAAAATATTGGTAAGTTACAAACAATAGAATTAACAGCAAACTTCATCTTCTTCTTCTCTCTGTGTATTTCTCAACGCTTCTACTTTTCTAACTCGATTCGCCCTCTCGGACGGATGGAACGGGTCCCGGAACGGGTCCCGGAACGGGTCCCAGAACGCGTAACATCTCCATTCGAACATAAATTTGAGGCAGGTGTGCATAATTCGAGCCCGTTGTACAACCCCTGGCCACAACACGCTATTTTCGACATGGTGAATCCTACTCGGTTGTTTAAAATGATTTGAAAAATTACAATCTCGAAAATATTAAAGGAAGCAAAAAATGAATTACACATATTATGTACCAAATGCTTGAGGATCTGAGACGAAATCGTCATGCATTTGCTTTGTGTTGGCGGCGATGAAGATGTCCGAGCCGATTTGTTTGTTGATTCCTTTCACCATTTGAAGAAGTTGTTGTAGCTCAGGGGAGCACTGCCCATTCAGGCTTTGCGTAGCTAGTTCGGCGGGCACGCATCTGAGTGTTCCAGTCCTTGTCACAAGAACTCTTCGTGCTCCCAACTTGTATAAATTCTGATTCTGATTTGCATTTTCAATAATTTATTTAAAATAGAATTGAATGCTTACACCTCTAAGTCTAAACAAGCACATTAAATGTCCTTGTACATGAATGTATATATATTGAGCTCGGGGGTAACTTATGAGTAAGAGTTTTTGATATTTCGAGATGAGAAATTTGACGTAATCGGGGAGAGAGTATTGGCGGGACCTAGCCGAGAAAGGTACAAAGTAATAGTTGTTGACGAAATCGTTACGGCGATAAGGACGAGAGACCCATTGACGAGTTGCTTGGCCTTTTGAGCTCCGATCAAACCACTCAAACGTCTCTGTTAACTTCGAACAACTCAAATTGCCTATACATTCTGATAATGTTAATATGAAAAATGAGCAAAACTTGAGCATCTTTTAAGTTTTAGGTTTCAATTTTGGTAGTGAGAGGAATGAATTCGAACTTACTAACTGAACTTTGGTGTCGTTGAGGATACCGATTCCAGCAGAAGCAAAATTTGCTCTGTCAAGAAGTCTCCTTCCGGTGAGCTCGGGGCTTAAGTACGGCAACAACAAATTTGAGCCAATTTCTCGACCTAAAATGCAAACATTTTACCTAAATCGAAAAATAAAACCGATGTCATCCTATCATTTTATCGCATTTTCCGAGACGAAGTTGGTAAGTTGGTAAGTTGAGGGAGAGAGGGAGAGGGAGAGAGGGAGAGGGAGAGAGAGAGAGAGAGAGAGAGAGAGCCCTAACAGATAAAATTAGGAATGTTGAGGCCATTAGAGAAACGTCCTGTGGGTAGATGAGAAGGAAAATCAACGCCATAAGGAGGCGAATTAGCTCAAGAAGTGGTTGCTAAGAAATTATTATTGCCATTATCAACCAGAGAATCTCCAAAAACAAAGACAGCTCTCGGTTTTGCTCGAGAAATCAAGATTTCCATAGACATCGTTAAGCTCAAAAGCTTCCACAAATTTAAAACTAACGAAGAACACATTGGAATACTTGATAACCAGAGCAAATGAAGAAGACAAAAGCTGAACATAAGTGCAATGTTGGAGCTTGTTGATGAAGGGAGAAAGGTAGGGTTTATATAGGTAAGCAATTCCCTCAACTTTAAAAAAATAACAATAATATAATATTGGGTTAAATCTATTTTCACCCTCAAAGTATAATTTTTTTTAAAAAAATACTTAAAGTATTAACCCTAACAAAACACCTTAAACTATAAAAAATTTAACAAAAAACTCTGGCGATCGATCGATATCCTCCCGTTCTGTATTTTACACAGAACGGGGGGACCGTTCTTTGTTCTAAAAGGGCATGTATTATATTCTTAACTTTATAAATTAATTTAAAAAAATAAGAACAATATTCAATTTACTTAAAATTTTTACCACATGTTTACCACATCATAGGAAGATAATCTGAAAGTGTTTTTGATTTTATAACATTTGTATGATTTATTATAATTATTTTATTAACTAATTAACTAAAATTACAATATATCGTACAAGTATTATAAAATCACAAAAATTTTCAGATTATGTTCTCATGATTTGGTGAATATGTGGTACAAATTTTAAGTAAATTTAATATCGTTTGTTATTTTTTAAAATTAATTTATAAAGGTTCCCTTCACTTTATAAAGGTTTCTCTTTACTTTATAAATTAATTTAAAAAAATACCAAACGATATTTACTTTATATGAAATTTTTACCACTTATTCACCACATCATGGGAATATAATATGAAAATTTTTGTAGTTTTATAACACTTGTACGATAAATTGTAATTTTAGTTAATTATTTTATAAAAAAATTATAATAAATCATACAAATGTTTTTAAAATCACAACAATTTTCAGATTAAAATCACAACAATTTTCAGATTATCTTCCCATTATGTGGTAAACATGTAGTAAAAATTTCAATTAAGTTGAATATCATTTGATATTTTTAAAATTAATTTATAAAATGAAGAAGGTAATCCATAATCCCAAATACAGAACAAAGAAGATATCGGTAGACCACCAGGGATTTTTTTGTTAGGTTTTTGGCAGGAACACCCCATAAAATAAAAAGCCTAACAACTAAAATCTTAAACTATAAAAAATGTAACAAATCAAACTTTGTCAGGTGGCCGATCACCCCCATTTTTAATTTACGCATAGAACAGGGGGCCGATGGGGGACGGTGACCACCCGTTCTTAAAAATAGGGCTGAGAATAGAGGGTCATTGCCCCAGAACATGAGCCGATCCCCGACAGTATATAAATAATCCTATTTTCTCAAAAAATCTGATTTTCTCTCGGTCCTAACCGCGATTCCAACACAAAATCCGACCATTTCACGCCCATACTGTGTTGACTTTCCCATCCCTAATTCTTGCCTTCCAATATCATCAAAAAATTCAACAAATCCGAGCCCTAAATCATCAAAATCCCCAATTCAACCTAAGTCGCCAAATTCCACACAAATGACACCCAAATTGATGATTAAACGAAAAGCTACCTTGTCACAAGGAGGTCCGTCACAAGGTGGCCCTAATGAACGGCCTCTGCCAAATCGTCCATTGATGTCACAAGGAGGACCATTTCAAGGGGGTCTGACAAATTCGGCCACCGTCGTCACAAGGTGCTTCGTGTGAAGCGCGGCAACCGCCAACTATGTATTTTTCGAATGAATTTTAAAATCAGATATGTAAGGAGCAGTTTAAGCGGGATATGTCAAACAACTCGGTTATTCATTCAAAAACCGTCAACTTTAGAGGTTGGGAGTCATTGGAGATCAAGAAGATGTTCGACAGAATCGCCCCACACGGAGTGTACGGATTGAGGGGTGACAGTTGCGATAGAATTGTTCGTTTGTTTTATGAGAACTTGATCTTTACCGGGAGGTCAGGATGTTTGAAAACGTACATCCTTGGTACAGAGATTTTGATACCTCCAGAGACAGTTAATGAAGTGCTTGGGTTTGCCGAAAAAAGGGAATGAGGTGGAGAGATACTACTATGCTTTCAGAGGGTTCATGAAGCCAAAATCTAAGGATTTGAACGTCAGAGCTTAGGTTATTCACAATCTGATAACCCACACCATTCTACCTCGAGATGAACATAAAGATCTCAGGAGCTGTATGCATCTCTATGTGATGGAGAAGCTGTACAACGGGAAGATGTTCGACCCTGACTTCATGATTTTAGGTTACATGCATGAGATCGGTCGGACATGCAACAAGAATCTGCCGTATGACACGTTGATACAAAAGATCGTCTAGCAAGCTAGTCATCAAGTATTTTTGGATAATCTCGAACATGGTTAGAATCGGTTTGTCCCTGACATATAATAGAACTGCATTGAATGACTCAGATAAATTGTTTAATCCCAATACATACTTGGGTTGAAGAAAATGCATGACTAACCCAATATCCAGTATTTGTGCCTCGAAGATATGCGTGAACATCCGGGTTAATATAATGTAAGTTCCTCATTTCTATCTCGAAATGAAAGTTGTTGTTGCCATGGCCGCATTCTTCATTGCATCTATGTATACTCTGTCCAGAAATTATTTTTTAAAATTTATGTACATATGCTAGAGACAGTAGCGGTGGTCGGCTGACGGTAATTCCTGCTGCAGAGTAGGCAACAACCCTTGGTATTTGAAAGAAGAAGAGAGTCAACATAAACTAATATAACTACCACAACGCCCTAATATTTGAAAGAACAATTCGAAATGCATTATACGTTTTGTCGATCTGAAACAAATGTCCATCCATATCCCGATTCAGTATGTAGGTATTCCTTCAATAATTTCAAAAATCACGTCCATGAGTCCATACACTCTGATTCCACATTGATAACAACAACAAGATAAATTCTATCGTTGTTATCAATACTGAGGACTATCTATAATTGCCAGGACACGAGCCCTTTATAGGACAAATATCCAAAAAGATAATAGGTCTACCACACTATAGAAAACTTGCCTTCCAAGCAGTCATACACATATACATTCTTTCGAATACACAAGACTCATTATCGACAGAGTCCACCAAGTAAGTCTATAGGCCCAATGTCCTACCCAGATTTGATCTAATTATTTTTTTCTGCGTATGACCACAATAGCTTGTTTTGTTTGTCGACCTTCCCTTCATTAAGTTTCAGCGCTTCGATTCTTACTTTTCTAGCAAGACTTGGTGTAATGTTGACATTCAAATCCTTTCTTACTGTCTCGATGATGGAAGGAATTTCTCTCATAGGTTGACTTTATAGGGTCTGGGTTTGTAAATCTCTCGTTGGGAGGTGGGTGATGTTCAGATGAATGCAGAATGGTGGAGGGAATGCCCAGCGCTGGTCCGAGAGGTCAATATTAGGCCTTCGGGAAAAAGACAACTTCGTTACCGAAGATGTCCACCAACGACGGGGTACAGTTTTCATCACCTTCTGCTATTTCCTCCTCTGAAAGAGTGAGGGAGAAGGGAGGCTTAAGAACCAAACAAGCAACCTTGAGCTTGACTTGACAATGGAGGCTTCAACTCCTCGGTGAGGTTCAATGAGCGTTCAGTGCTTTGCACCCACGAAGGAAAATCCTTCTTTGAAGAAAACTTTCTTCATTTTCCAAATATTTTATAGATTAACCAAACCTTTACAAAGCTTAGAGTGAAGCTTAAATACAGAGGGAGAACGATCAGGAAGAGAGGAGGAAGAAAAGCTGAAGAAGTGCTGCAATCTACCAGTTTGTAGCCATTGGGCACTGAACAGGGTGAACCAGACCGGATCGGACCGGACCGGACCAGGCTGGGTGCGCACACTGCTCGTCGGTGCCCGCGCTGGCCGGCTGGAGCTGTCTGGTTGATGCACGAACTGTCGCTCGCTGGGGGGCGCGCTGTTCTGGCGATGAGCGCTGCGCGCCACTGGTTGTGCGCCATGGCTGATCTGTGCGCGCGTGGCCTTGTCTTGTGCACCCACCCTGTGCACGCGTTGCCTTGTCTTGTGTGCGTGTTCTGTTGCTCAATTACTGATGCACGCAACTGTTCGACAAAATGCCACAAAGAAAATAGCTTCTTGCTCGTTGCCTTTAACCTTTCCAAGCCCTTTGGAAGACTATTACAAACATATATTCTAAAAGAAATAAGGCTAAAGTTTGCCAATTAACAAAGTTTTAAACAAAACTAAAGTTTTCTAAAATATACAAATTAAATACAAAGCTTGGTCACATAATTTGATAAGGGAAGACAAATTCCCTCTTTAAGTATCCAACCCAAGCTTTAAAGATGCCTGCAATACTAGCAAATTTATTAGAACACAAAAAGCTCGACCAAGGGTTAGGCCGAGTTTGATGATCTCCGATCCAGGGCATATCATCTTCTCCGGGTTATTCAAGATTTGACCTCAAATCTTAAGTTTTGGTTCGTCCCGGAGGAAGTCCTACACAAATAACACAATAAAACTAGAAAAACAGATTTGGTTTTTAAAAAGAAAATCATGTTGTCGTAGAGATTTTAATTAACAAAGTTTTAAACGAAACTAAAGTTTCCTAAAATATACAAATTAAATACAAAGCTTGGTTACATAATTTGATAAGGGAAGACAAATTTCCTCTTTAAGTATCCAACCCATGCTTTAAAGATGCCTGCAATACTAGCAAATTTATTAGAACACAAAAAGCTCGACCAAGGGTTAAGCCGAGTTTGATGATCTCCGATCCAGGGCATATCATCCTCTCCAGGTTATTGAAGATTTAACCTCAAATCTTAAGTTTTGGTTCGTCCTGGAGGAAGTCCTACACAAATAACACAATAAAACAAGAAAAATAGATTTGGTTTTCAAAAACAAAATCATGTTGTCGTACAGATTTTAAGCTTTGAAAAACAACAAACATGGTTCAAGTTTGAGAAACAAACCAATATGAAAACTGAACAAGTTAAACAACTAAAAAGAACATTAAAACACAACAAAGAAAACTTTCTAAACATAACATATATAGCTAAGTATAAGTTAAACAACCTAACTTAACTAAACAGAAAAACACAGCAAAGATCAAGAAAAACAGCAAAGAAGGAGACACTAAATAGTGAGCATAAAACAGAAATCGAAAATGCACAAAAACCAAAAAACAAACAAGAGCAAGACAAGCTAAACATGCTAAACTTAAGCAGCTTTTAGATCATAATTTGGCATGCTTCTAGATGGTTTTCAACAATAGAAACAGAAACAGACAACAAATTGTAAACACATTGAAGCAAAACAGAAAATTAACAACAAACAAGGAATGAAAATCAAACTAATCATGCTGCTCATTTAAACAGGTTACATACTCATAATTCAAGGCATGATTTGGTTAACTTTCACAAAAGAAAAATAGAATTCAAATAATAAACAAAACATTAGAAAACACAAACAAATAGATTATGCTTTTCAAGAAAACAATCTGAAAATTAAACAGATATGGGCCATGGTTAATTTATGCTAGCTAATCAGAAACATGCAGTTAAGATGACGAAATTTATATCGGTTCATAAAAAAATTGAAATCCTCAAGAAAACAGCAAATTCCAAAACATAGACACAACACAACATGCTGAAAAATAGCTTTTAACAAATCACAAACATAAAATGAACATGCTTTTAAAGAAAACATTCTAAAAATTAAACAGATACAAGTCATGGTTAATTCATGCTAGCTAATCAAAAACATGATGTTAAAATGACGAAAATCATATTAGATAATATCACAGCAATGTAATGCAAAGAAACAACAAATTCAAACACATACACAACACAACATGCTGAAAAACAACTTCTAACAAATCACAAACATAAAATGAACATTAAACACAAAGTGCTCTCTGTCAATAGACCCGAAGAGTCTCCCAACAGACCTAAACCTATCACAATAAACTAAATAGCACATGCACAGCAAATAAAAGCAACAAAACACAATGCTCCAGGTCAACAAATCCGAAGAGTCTCCCAAGAACAAAAAAAAATAAAATCAGCAAACACTAAAACAACAAATAGAAAATAACTACTCTCGGTCAATAGTTCTGAAGAGTCTTCCAACAGACCTAAATCAAACTGAAAATGCAAAATAAACAGCAATACTAAGACTAGGAAATGCAAGCTAAAAGTGGACAGGAAAGTACCTCTTAAGAAAAGTAATTAAAAGCTCCAAACTTGCCAATGAAGAAGGTCTCTTACCTTGGGAGATGGGTACAAAAACTGCATAACAAGTGTTACGAAAGAAACACACAAAACAGTGGATAACCATCTTAAAACAGAACATGCTAACATCCTAAAACAACCTAAACAGATGAAGAAAAAAAAACTAAAACCATAAAATGAAACATGTTAAAGTTTGCTGGTGGCTGCTGGGCGTGCGCGCTGCTCGTCGATGCGCGCACTGGCTTTGTTTGGCTGGTGCGTGTGCTGGCGCTCGCTGGTGCGCGCGTTGTTGCGGCGATGCCTGCGGCGGCGCCTAATGTCTGCGCACCACTAGTTGTGCGCCATAGCTGATCCGTGTGCGCGCCATGGCTGATCCGTGCGCACGTGGCCTTGTCTTGTGCGCCCACCCTGTCCGTGTGTTGCCTTGTCTTTTGTGCGTGTTCTGCTGCCCGATTACTGATGCACGCCAGCTGTTCGACAAAATGCCCTAAAGAAAACAGCTTTTTGCTCCTTGCCTTTAACCATTCCAAGCCCTTTGGAAGACTATTACAAACATACATTCTAAAAGAAACAAGGCTAAAGTTTGCCAATTAATAAAGTTTTAAACGAAACTAAAGTTTCATAAAATATACAAATTAAATACAAAGATTGGTTATATAATTTGATAAGGGAAGACAAATTCCCTCTTTAAGTATCCAACCCAAACTTTAAAGATACCTGCAACACTAGCAAATTTATTAGAATACAAAAAGCTTGACCACGGGTTAGGCCGAGTTTGATGATCGCCGATCCAGGGCATATAAGTTTTGGACCTATTCAAATAATGACTTGCCACCCATTTTATACTAGGGTGTCGATTCTCAATTTTCCTTGAACAATTATGAGAATCGTTGAAACTCTTTATTTAAAACGTAAGCTCATTTTACATCTTCGAACCATGCAGTCGCCAATTACATCCGTCTTCACACACAACCATCAGTCGCCGAGATTCATTTTTAATGAATTTGATCTCATAACCATTATTCAAAATATATTCTACTATTTCTTCTCAAATTGCTTTTAAAGAACTATATTTTTTCCCCAAATAAAATATTATTGAAATTTCTTCCCTTGCCGGTATACTTTCCACCGTATCATCTCCGAGTCGACCGGTGTTCGAAGCTCACCGTCTAGAGTTTTTGATGTCGATTGCTCCTCTATTTCTTTATTACCTTCTAGGTGATCAAATGCTTGAAGATCACCATATATGAGCGTAGAGTATGAATATCAGTCCATATTGACATCATAAGTTGTTGTTACATTTAAGTCAACAGATGTACTCGAATCAGAATCCATCGACGTAGCTAATACGGAGAAAATTCATCTGAAAAAGAAAATGGTGGAGATGTTTTATGGTTTTGGTTAGCTGGGGGTGAGAATGAATGGTCATTTCCTTATATATTACCGGAAGATCGACCCCCCCATTCCTGAGAACTGTCCCCCATTCTCATGCAAAACGTTTCGAGGCGGCGACCTCCCGTTCTCAATCTTACCAAAAAATATGGGAAACAATGGGAGGTTGTTTCAGGGCGGTGACTATAACGACCTCTTTTCCCAGTAAGATATTGTCCGCTCTGGGGATTTGGCCGTAGCCCAATATCCTCCCCTCACAGATTTGTTTGGTGAGGACTTCCTAGTTGGTCACCCAACATGGTACTGCTCTCACCGGAGCACTTTTAACTTCAGAGTTCTTATGGGATCCGTTGTCAATTGTACTCCAAAACGCGTCTTACTATCTTCGGAGGGTTTCCTTATATATGTTTTATTTTCATATACCTCTCCAAGCAATGTAGGATTGTGACGATCCCCTTTTTATGACCTGGGATTTGCCTACATTTAGCTTTGGTCCCTGACATGCCAAGGAGGCCGATCACCCGTTCACAAACAAAGGTCCAAACTTTACTCAATCTCCTTACTAATGCCCTTGTTTCTTTTGCAGGTGTTGATCCCGTTGAAGATGCGACATGGGAGCCAAGCTTGTGGACATGGATCAACCTCTTCACACCTTGACTTGGGATGCACAAATGGATTCAACTCAAGGCCCAAAGAAAATTTGTCTTCCCGGCCTCAACACCGTGTAACTATTTATTTGTTTTTCTTTTGGCAAACATTAGCCTTTTTTTTGTGTTGGCAAACAATTAGCCATTTGAGTCACATGCATGCATTTAGATTGTGTGGTTAGCATTAGATTGAATGGTTAGGATTAGATGTATGATGGTGGCTAATTTGGGTTAAGTTCATGGGATGATCCTAGGCCATGAAGGAAGATTGCATGTAAGGCTCCATCAATTGCACCAATGAGGATTTAGCTTAAAGGAGACATGGATTTGTGACTTGGCAGCAAGGACAAGAAGTAGTGCTCACAAGGATTGATGATGCGGTGACTTTTGCAAGGAAGGAAGCTTCACCATTGGATGAAGCATAAGCACAAATGATCTCGGCCGTCCATCTCCATTTGATCAATGGTCATTGTAAAACCCTAGTCAGGTTTCTATTTAGGCATAGCTATTGGAGTTTGTGGAGATCTTTTGCCAAATTAATACAAAATTCTTTTTTTTCTCTCTAGCTTTAGAGTGAGTAAAACCCTAGTGGTTGTCCACAGTTTTTGAATCGTGTGGAGAAGCCCTCAATTGCTCACAAGCTCAAGGTTACTTGTGTGAGCTCTTAGTATCTTCTTCAATCCATCTCTTGAGAGTTTAAAGGTTGAAGAAGGTGAGAAATCTTCCCCAAGCTGGTGGTTTTCCCATGGGAATACCTAAACCCAAGAGCATAACATAGGATAGATTTTTGGGCCCTTTAAGGTGTGATGACCCGGATGTGTAAGTATGTGTACGATGGCTGCACGAACCGGAACTTGGATGGCGGTACGTCCACGTGGGCAAACCGGAAGGTGACGGGTCGTTGAAAGGGGGGTCGTCACAATCCCACAGCTTGGGGAAGTATATGGAAATGAAACATATGTAAAGAGACCCTCCCAAGATAGCAAGACGCGTTTTGGAGCACAATTGACAACGGATCTCATAAAAACTCCAAAGTTAAATGTGCTTCGACGAGGGTAGTACCAGGTTGGGTGACCGACTGGGAAGTCCTCGCCAAACAAAGCCGTGAGGGGAGGATATTGGGATATGGCCCCATCCCCAGAGCGGACAATATCTTGCTGGGAAAATGGGTCGTTACAAATTGTATCAGAGTCTGTACCTAACCGAAAATGTGGCCAATGAGGACATTGGACCCTCGAGGGGGGGTGATTGTGATGACCCGGATGTGTAAGTTTGTGTACGATGGCTGCACGAACCGGAACCCGGATGGCGGTACATCTGCGTGGGCGAATCGGAAGGTGACGGGTCGTAGAAAGGGGGGTCATCACAATCCCACATCGCTTGGGGAAGTATATGGAAATGAAACAAATGTAAAGAGACCCTCCCAAGATAGCAAGACGCGTTTTGGAGCACAATTGACAATAGATCCCATAAGAACTTCGAAGTTAAAAATGCTTCGGCTAGAGTAGTACCAGGTTGGGTGACCGACTGGGAAGTCCTCGCCAAACAAAGCCGTGAGTGGAGGATATTGGGATATGGCCCCATCCCCAGAGCGGACAATATCTTGCTGGGAAAATGGGTCGTTACAAATGTATCAGAGTCTGTACCTAACCGAAAATGTGGCCAATGAGGACATTGGACCCTCGAGGGGGGGTGATTGTGATGACCCGGATGTGTAAGTTTGTGTACGATGGCTGCACGAACCGGAACCCGGATGGCGGTACATCTGCGTGGGCGAATCGGAAGGTGAGGGTCGTAGAAAGGGGGTCATCACAATCCACATCGCTTGGGGAAGTATATGGAAATGAAACAAATGTAAAGAGACCCTCCCAAGATAGCAAGACGCGTTTTGGAGCACAATTGACAATAGATCCCATAAGAACTTCGAAGTTAAAAATGCTTCGGCTAGAGTAGTACCAGGTTGGGTGACCGACTGGGAAGTCCTCACAAAACAAAGCCGTGAGTGGAGGATATTGGGCTACGGCCCAATCACTTGAGCGGACAATATGTTGCTGGGAAAATGGGTCGTTACATAAGGGGTGTAACACCCGACATTTTCGGCCAGGTGATTTTAACGGAATTAACTGTCACCTTTTTATTTAACCTTTTTACTTATTATTTTCAATGCCTAAGCTTATTTAATTTCCTAATTGTGTGATGGCAGAACCGTAATTAAGAGGGATTTTATTTAGTATAAAAAGAAAATGGAAACCTTAAAACTCACTTAAACCTCACTGTAGCCGACATCCCCTCTCTGCGATTCCTCATCCTTCCGAGCTCTCCATCTCTCTGCCAGCGACTCCCTCTCATCGACGATCGACTCCTCCAACCTCCACTCCGATAACCTACGTTCGAGGTAAGATTTAGTCAATGTAGTTGCCGTGTAGTTATTTGGAACTCTGTTTTCAACTAGAACCCAATGTTTCAAGATTCTTCAATGGCCGAGTAATAGGAACATTTATAATCGGTGTTTGGTAATAGCATTTCTGAATCGATCCTGGACATTTAATTAACCGACCCTGATTAATCGTTAGTTTAACCTAGCTGTTTTGGTTTTGGATTTCAGACTGCACACAGAGAACTAGACTAAAGGATTCGGGAATGACTTTAGTTATTAGATTCTAGAATGACTTGTGATTAGGACTATTAGGATTTTCATTTTAACTACTGCAATGTAAATGTTTTAGGTGAAGAAGTCTGAAGAAAAGGAGTTCAAGTTGCTAAGGAAACCAGGTAAGTGAATGTGTAGGATTCCCGGCCAATAGGGCCCTACATCACAAGGATGCTAGGTAGAAACTGATACGATGATTAGAAGTTATTTAAGCTACTGTCTGTTACTTATGTTGATGTTTGACTTAATGGTATGATTTCACGTCGGATGAATGCAATATTCTGTAGCTTGATGAGTTAAGAGTTCTCGTGTTCATGCATCATGAATGTTTTATGCATATGAAAATGTTTTTAAGAGCATGTTTTCCTCATGAATAAGATAAGAATATAAAACTTATGCAACGTGAATTAAGCGAGGGTTGGGGCGGTTTGGCATATGTCACTGTCCAAAAGGAAGGACCATGATTACGACCCGCAAGGGACTATGTACACTCTCACTATCAACCCCCTTTACCGGCACAAATTCTCTCTTAATCCCCACAACATGAACGAAGAATATGATTGATGAACATGAATGATGAATATGAATGATGAGCATGAATGATGATTATGAATGATGAATACGAATGATGAACAAGAATAAAGATTTTGAGTATGAATATGAACAAGAAAAGATTTATGAGCATTTGTTTCTTAAAATGAGCATTCATGCATACTTGTTAGTATTGCATTCCTTACTAAGCATTAGGCTTATAGTTTGAACCTTATGATGTAGGTGAAGATTTAGGAGGTGAGGATTCCAAATTCAGTAATGATGTCTAAGGCTGGTTGCAGGATGGTGCTCAGGGTAGAAGTCTGTGGCTGGCCGGCGAATATGACCCGTAGTTATGCTCATATGTGTCAGTAAGATTTATGATGAACTGATGTTTAAGTAGAATGAGATTTTCTTTAGAATATTAGATTCTGTGATTGTCTAGTTTGGTTACCAAAATTTGGGGATGATTATAAGAGTATAGAATGATCTGTTTTAATTAAGTCTTCCGCTACATGTATCCTAGATGAGTCCATGTTTCATGTCTGCCTATGTTTATGTCTACAAGTTGAGATCTGTGAAGGTTAGGTCACATTTCTGTCAGTATGAGTTGCTTGAAGATTTTCGGGTTTTACTGCTGTGTGATAGGAGTCGGATGAATGCATCATCCCGCTGACGTCATCGGCAGAAGTTGGATGATGGAAGTTGATCGATTGAACCTTCCGGCTGACGTCACCGGATGATGTCGAGTATTGTACTCACCGGTTGATGTTGAGTATTGTATTCACCAGATGATAGGGATCAAGTTGGTTGTTGTTTTGCGACCGGGCGATGTCCATAGAGTCACGTGTAATACATGTGTTCACCGGTGGATGTCACCTGCCGGATGATGTTCAATTGATATTTCTAATGTCGGGCGATGTACAAATCATTTTGTCGCCTAGCGACCGGTAGATATTGTGTATTTCAAATACCGGGTGATGTACAATGGATTACGTGCACTGCACGTGCCCATCGGTAGATGACCTCTACCGGGCGATGTCCATTGAGTCACGCGAAGTGCACGTGATAACCGGATGATGTAGATTTTCACTACCGGCAGAAGCGAGCTCTGTGCTTGTCGTTTAGCGATCGGCAGGAGCAAGTGAATAAGTAATGAGTTCTGTCGTTTTATGATCGGCAGATGTGAGTTATTTCTCTATCGGTAGATGCAGTTTAAGAGTTGAAGTTCCTGCTCATCGGCTGAAGCATTTTGCACTGCTCGCCGGCAGATGTGTAATGTATTTCATTGCTGAGCGATGTTTAACGAATCGCAGGTGATGTCTTGAGCCAAGTCATGTTTTAAAAAAAAAAATATATATAAAGGGGTATAACTTAAATAAAAATAGTAAGAATATATGGACAAGTCTAAAAGAGTCTCGGACCTACTGGGGTCGTTACAATTATGGTATCAAAGCATAACCGGGTTCTAAAATCGATTCTGCAGACTGCCTCCCAGCACAGATTGCCACCTGAGTACACTCCAGCAACTGTAAGTGTTTATGATTTTAGTAAATGTCATTAAGTTAAGATGTATTTATGAATATTTGGTCTAGGAATCTCAAAATGGTAAGAGGTCAGCAAAGAGAGACCAATGAGGATAGCAATGCCATTGCTCAGTTGACAGAGTTGGTCATGCGCCAATCTCGCCAGATCGAACAGCTGATGACTGCTAGAGAAGAACAGGCGAATTCTAGTACTAATGCAACTCATGATCATGGTGGCGAGCATTTTCATCGACTTCGACCCCCGACATTCAATGGTCGAGTTTCGGATCCCTCTTTATGCTGAGGAATGGATTCGAAAGATGGAAGACATGTTCAAGTATGCAAAGGTTGAGGAAGGGGATAGAGTAACATATGTTGTTTTTCACCTGGAATTGGATGCAAGGCATTGGTGGGACTCGATCCAGAACACCACTAATGCAGGAGCTATGACCTAGGAAATGTTTAAGACTGCTTTCTTTGACAAGTATTTCAATAGGACCGTTCGGGCCAACAAGAAGAAGGAGTTCATGAGTTTACGTCAGTTTGGCTCTGTGACGGATTACATATGTAAGTTTGAGGCTTTATCTCGGTTTGCACCCAGACTGATAGAAGATAATGAGGATAAGATCCACCAATTTGTTCAAGGACTGAAACCGAGTCTGTATATGAGAGTAAAGACTGCTGGAATACATAATGTACCTTATGCCGAAGTGACAGCTAAGGCTCTAGAACTGGAAGAGGCTGAGATAGCGACATATGCGCAGCGTGAACAGCCAAGGAAGTTCACTAAGGAGGCTCAGCCGCCACCACGTCAGAACAAAGGATGGCAACCGCAACAGAACAGGGGACCACAACAACAACAGCAAGGTATAAAGAGACCCTTCAATCCAAATGATGACCAAGGGAAAGGGAAACGACCATTGGCTTCTCTATGCCCCACCTGTCAGAAGAACCACCCCGGCGAATGCAAGTTACTTTCTGGCTGCTGTTTTAGATGTGACAAGGTCGGACATGTAGTCAGAGACTGCCCCATGCCACCAGACCCCAATCGAGCAAGAATAGCACCCAGGGTTTGCTATGATGGAGGATGAAGATGCTGTGCAGCATACGGTCATAATAGGTACAATTATGATTTGTGGTATTTCTGCTTACACACTTATAGACACGGGGGCCACCCACTCATTTATAGCAACCCTGTTTGTCTGTAAGTATAAGTTAGGATACTCACCAGCTGGTAGGCCATATAGTGTCATGTTACCGTCAGGAAATCCTTACATTCTGAACAGATAGTGAAGGGTGACATTGTGTCCTTAGGAGATAAGAAGTTATATGTAGAGCTGATTGTAATTGACATGAAGGGATATGAAGTTATATTAGGAATGGATTGGTTATCCAGACATTATGCCACGATAAGTTGTAGGTCTGGATTGGTTGAGTTTCGACCTCCAAATGGAGATCGGTACACCTTCCAAGCTATCCCAAAAATAAGTAAAATACCGATTATCTCATCTCTAGAGACTCAACGGTTATTGAAAGATGACTGTGAGAGTTATCTAGCTAGTGTAATCGATATTCGGGTAAAGAATAAAGTAGAACTTCAAGATATTTCCATAGTTAAAGAGTTTCCTGAAGTATTTATGGATGACTTGCCCGGATTACCACCTGATAGAGAAGTTGAATTTGTAATCGATACATATCCCGAGGCATTACCAATATCCAAGAACTCTTACCGCATGGCATCGGTTGAGCTGAAGGAATTAAAAGTCCAACTGCAGGAATTAGTTGACAAAGGGTTTATACGCTCCAGTAGTTCTCCCTAGGGTGCACCTGTTTTATTTGTTAAGAAGAAAGACGGTTCTCTTAGAATGTGCATAGATTACAGAGAACTGAATAAGTTTACAATTAAGAACAAGTAACCCTTGCCCCGGAGTGATGACCTGTTTGACCAATTACAAGGAGCTAAAGTATTTTCAAAGATTGACTTACGTTCGGGCTATTACCAATTGAAGGTTAAAGAGAGTGATATACCTAAGACAGCCTTCAGGACCCGTTATGGACATTATGAATTCCTTGTAATGTCGTTTGGGTTAACCAATGCACCTGCAGCCTTTATGGAACTAATGAATCGAGTGTTTCGTGATTACTTGGACAAGTTTGTAATTGTATTCATAGATGATATCTTAATTTACTCACGGACTAAAGCTGACCACGAGGAACACTTAAGAGTAGTTTTGACAACATTAAAACAGCAGCAGCTCTATGCCAAGTTGTCTAAGTGCGAATTCTGGTTGGATAAGGTCAACTTCTTAGGCCATGTCATCTCTGCTAAAGGTATATCAGTAGATCCAACCAAAATTCAGGCAGTTAAGGATTGGCCACAGCCAAGGAATGCCAGTGAAGTCCGCAGTTTCCTTGGTCTGGTAGCTTATTATAGGAAGTTTATTAAGGGATTTTCTATGATAGCTAAACCTTTAACAAGTTTGACTAAGAAGGACACCAAGTACTCTTGGACTGCAGCCTGTGAGGATGGCTTCCAGACACTTAAGCTGAAGTTGACAACAGCCCCACTATTGACTCTCCCAACAGAAGAAGGAAAGTTTAGTGTTTATTGTGATACATCCAAAGTTGGTCTGAGGTGTGTTTTGATGCAAGAAGGTAAGGTTGTGGCGTATGCCTCTAGGTAGCTGAAGAGTTATGAACAGAATTACCCCACTCACGATTTAGAGTCAACCGCAGTTGTTTTTGCACTAAAAATTTGGAGACACTATTTATATGGTCAGCAGTGTGAGGTGTTTTTTGACCATAAAAGCCTGAAGTACCTTTTCACCCAAAAGGAATTAAACATGAGACAAAGACGTTGGTTGGAATTTGTTAAAGATTATGACTTCGAAATTAAATATCACCCGGGTAAGGCCAATGCTGTGGCTGATGCATTAAGCAGAATGTCAAAGACAATGCAGCCCGCAGTATCAACCATGTCTGTACCATTATGGAAGGAAGTTCAGAAGTTCGAGTTGGAAATAGTTCCTGAGTTGTCAACCTTACTTGCCGATTTAACCATTCGACCAACTATTTTGGATAAGATCAAAGAGGCACAACAGAAGGATTCGAAGGAGAATAATAGTATGATGAGTAAGTTAAAAGACGCCTCCTCTGAGTTCAGTCTCTCCAGCGATGGTATTTTGAAATTTAGGAATCGATGGTACGTTCCAAGTGATAAGGAGTTGCGTGAGTTGATCTTGGCTGAGACACATTCATCTATCTTTTCTGTACATCCTGGTAGCACCAAGATGTATCGGGACTTGAAGTTACATTATTGGTGGCCAAATATGAAGAGGGATATTGCCAAGTATGTGGAGTCATGTTTGGTTTGCCAACAGGTTAAGGCAGAGCATCAACGCCCAGGAGGTACTCTTCAACCCTTACCGATCCCTGAATGGAAGTGGAAAAACATTGCCATGGATTTTGTGGTAGGATTACCAAAGACAATCAAAGGACATGATAGAATTTGGGTTGTCTTTGACAGAATGACAAAATCAGCACACTTTATACTAGTAAAAATGACTTTTACAATGGAACAACTTGCTAGCCTGTACATTCAGGAAATTATCAGACTGCATGGGATCCCCTTGTCTATTGTCTCCGATCGTGATCCTAGATTTACCTCAAGATTTTGGCAAAGTTTACAAGGCGCACTAGGAACAAAGTTATCCTTCAGCACTGCTTTTCATCCTCAAACCGATGGTCAATCTGAGAGGACTATTCAGATACTAGAAGATATGTTGAGAGCGTGTGTGCTGGATTTCCAGACATCTTGGAGTCGATACTTACCCTTGGTGGAATTCTCCTACAATAATAGTTACCAGTCCACCATCGGTATGGCACCTTATGAAGCACTTTATGGCAGAAAGTGTAGATCACCTTTGTACTGGGATGAGGTCGGTGAAGCAAAACTCCTAGGTCCAGAGATCTTGCAATTGATGTCAGACAAGATTACCATTATCAGAAAAAGAATGATTACTGCACAAAGCCGACAGAAAAGTTATGCAGACCAAAGGAGGAGAGATCAGGTGTTCTCTGTTGGAGATGAAGTTTTTCTAAAAATTTCACCATTTAAAGGAGTACTAAGATTTGGCAAGAAGGGAAAGCTTAATCCGCGATTCGTTGGACCATTCCCTGTCTTGGAGAGGATCGACAGCACAGCTTATAGACTGCAATTGCCCCTATCACTGGAAAAAGTTCACAATGTCTTTCACGTATCAATGTTAAGAAAATGTATACGGGATCCTACACAAGTTGTTAAGCCAGTGGATGTCGAAATTGAGCCAACATTAATGTATGAAGAGAAGCCAGTGCAAATTTTGGAATCTGCAGTGAAAACTCTGAGGAATAAGGAAATTCCCTTGGTTAAGGTCTTATGGACAAATCATGGAGTGGAAGAAGCCACTTGGGAACGACAGCAAGATATGTTGGACAAATATCCAGAGCTCTTTGTTTGATCAATTTTCAGGGACGAAAATTTTGTTTAAGGAGGGGTGGATGTAACACCCGACATTTTCGGCCAGGTGATTTTAACGGAATTAACTGTCACCTTTTTATTTAACCTTTTTACTTATTATTTTCAATGCCTAAGCTTATTTGATTTCCTAATTGTGTGATGGCAGAACCGTAATTAAGAGGGATTTTATTTAGTATAAAAAGAAAATGGAAACCTTAAACCTCACTTAAACCTCACTGTAGCCGACATCCCCTCTCTGCGATTCCTCATCCTTCCGAGCTCTCCATCTCTCTGCCAGCGACTCCCTCTCATCGACGATCGACTCCTCCAACCTCCACTCCGATAACCTACGTTCGAGGTAAGATTTAGTCAATGTAGTTGCCGTGTAGTTATTTGGAACTCTGTTTTCAACTAGAACCCAATGTTTCAAGATTCTTCAATGGCCGAGTAATAGGAACATTTATAATCGGTGTTTGGTAATAGCATTTCTGAATCGATCCTGGACATTTAATTAACCGACCCTGATTAATCGTTAGTTTAACCTAGCTGTTTTGGTTTTGGATTTCAGACTGCACACAGAGAACTAGACTAAACGATTCGGGAATGACTTTAGTTATTAGATTCTAGGATGACTTGTGATTAGGACTATTAGGATTTTCATTTTAACTACTGCAATATAAATGTTTTAGGTGAAGAAGTTTGAAGAAAAGGAGTTCAAGTTGCTAAGGAAACCAGGTAAGTGAATGTGTAGGATTCCCGGCCAATAGGGCCCTACATCATAAGGATGCTAGGTAGAAACTGATACGATGATTAGAAGTTATTTAAGCTACTGTCTGTTACTTATGTTGATGTTTGACTTAATGGTATGATTTCACGTCGGATGAATGCAATATTCTGTAGCTTGATGAGTTAAGAGTTCTCGTGTTCATGCATCATGAATGTTTTATGCATATGAAAATGTTTTTAAGAGCATGTTTTCCTCATGAATAAGATAAGAATATAAAACTTATGCAACGTGAATTAAGCGAGGGTTGGGGCGGTTTGGCGTATGTCACTGTCCAAAAGGAAGGACCATGATTACGACCCGCAAGGGACTATGTACACTCTCACTGTCAACCCCCTTTACCGGCACAAATCCTCTCTTAATCCACACAACATGAACGAAGAATATGATTGATGAACATGAATGATGAATATGAATGATGCGCATGAATGATGATTATGAACGAAGAATACGAACGATGAACAAGAATAAAGATTTTGAGTATGAATATGAACAAGAAAAGATTCATGAGCATTTGTTTCTTAAAATGAGCATTCATGCATACTTGTGAGTATTGCATTCCTTACTAAGCATTAGGCTTATAGTTTGAACCTTATGATGTAGGTGAAGATTTAGCAGGTGAAGATTTAGCAGGTGAGGATTCCAAATTCAGTGATGATGTCTAAGGCTGGTTGCAGGATGGTGCTCAGGGTGGAAGTCTGTGGCTGGCAGGCAAATATGACCCGTAGTTATGCTCATAATGTGTCAGTAAGATTTATGATGAACTGATGTTTAAGTAGAATGAGATTTTCTTTAGAATATTAGATTCTGTGATTGTCTAGTTTGGTTACCAAAATTTGGGGATGATTATAAGGGTATAGAATGATCTGTTTTAATTAAGTCTTCCGCTACATGTATCCTAGATGAGTCCATGTTTCATGTCTGCCTATGTTTATGTCTACAAGTATGAGATATGTGAAGGTCAGGTCACATTTCTGTCAGTATGAGTTGCTTGAAGATTTTCGGGTTTTACTGCTGTGTGATAGGAGTCGGATGAATGCATCATCCGGCTGACGTCATCGGCAGGAGTTGGATGATGGAAGTTGATCGATTGAACCTTCCGGCTGACGTCACCGGATGATGTCGAGTATTGTACTCACCGGTTGATGTTGAGTATTGTATTCACCGGATGATAGGGATCAAGTTGGTTGTTGTTTTGCGACCGGGCGATGTCCATAGAGTCACGTGTAATACATGTGTTCACCGGTGGATGTCACCTGCCGGATGATGTTCAATGGATATTTCTAATGTCGGGCGATGTACAAATCATTTTGTCGCCTAGCGACCGGTAGATGTTGTGTATTTCAAATACCGGGTGATGTACAATGGATTACGTGCACTGCACGTGCCCATCGGTAGATGACCTCTACCGGGCGATGTCCATTGAGTCACGCAAAGTGCACGTGATAACCGGATGATGTAGATTTTCACTACCGGCAGAAGCGAGCTCTGTGCTTGTCATTTAGCGATCGGCAGGAGCAAGTGAATAAGTAATGAGTTCTGTCGTTTTATGATCGGCAGATGTGAGTTATTTCTCTATCGGTAGATGCAGTTTAAGAGTTGAAGTTCCTGCTCATCGGCTGAAGCATTTTGCACTGCTCGCCGGCAGATGTGTAATGTATTTCATTGCTAAGCGATGTTTAACGAATCGCGCGTGATGTCTTGAGCCAAGTCATGTTTTAAAAAAAAAATAAATATAAAGGGGTATAACTTAAATAAAAATAGTAAGAATATATGGACAAGTCTAAAAGAGTCTCGGACCTACTGGGGTCGTTACAAGGGGAGCACAAAATTTTCACATTTTCATCTTCTTTTTTCACGGTTTTGTTCATCACTCATACTCACACATTTCACCTTCACAAATCATTGCAATTCATCATCATCTTCATCTCCATTTCTTACTTGAATTGGCCACACATGCACACTCACCTTTCACCTGAGCACTCTCTTTCTCTTTGTGGGTTTTTGGTGGCTTCCTTTTAGTGGCTACCCCATCAAGTGGTATCAGAGCTTAGGGTGCTTCCTCTGAGTGATTTTAGTGCATTGGACCAACTTTTTTCATAAAGGTTGGCGGGTGTTTTCACCTAGCACAAAATCGGGCAACACACCCCTCTTTTACACATTTCCGATTCTGTTTTTAGTTGCTGTTTTGACATAGTTTAACCTATCATTGTCAGCATGTTTTTACTGTTTTGTTTAGCTTTTGTTCTTAGGAAAATAACCCTTAAAAATAGGTTTCACTTATTGCACACATTGCATGAGAGTTGGCCAAGGTAAGCTCTCGGTTTCCATTTCTTCTTGTCGGTTTCTTTGTCATCTCTTTCGGTTTCTTTTGTGTTTTCTTTTTGCAGCAAGTTAGTGCATCTATTTCATCTATTTTATTTCGTGTTGCCATCTTAAGTATTAATATAAATCAAGATTGAAATCGGTTTTGTGCAAGATTGTGAGACCCATTTTGACTGATTCTAACTGACTTTGTTTTGTGTTATTTTGTGTTGTTTTTTTATTCTATTTTTGTTCTACTCTTAATCTTGGATTATTCTGAATATATTATGATTATCCATGTTTAATTTAGGTGCTTGATTAGGAAATTGAACCGGTCAATTTAATGCTTTAAGTTGCATATTAGGTGTTTGTTAAAAT
This sequence comes from Begonia masoniana, assembly GCA_022432975.1. Taxonomy (NCBI): domain Eukaryota; kingdom Viridiplantae; phylum Streptophyta; class Magnoliopsida; order Cucurbitales; family Begoniaceae; genus Begonia; species Begonia masoniana. The sequence goes on from CM039515.1 coordinate 17,970,887, forward strand.
ACCTCAATAGAACTTTTTACTTAATTTTCGTGTATTTGCTCAATTTGTGTTATTATCACTTTAATATTATTTTATATGCATGATATAACTTTCCTACAACTTAATTGATAAACCAATTAAATTAATTTGCATTTAAGTTAGTAGTGTTTGGGCACAATTTCCTAGAAAACTAACTTTGATTCACTTTTTAGCAATTCTAGATCACCTACTTAATCCCTTAAATTTACCAAATTTACACTCTATTGTCTTGTACTAAATTTATATCAACTAACTAAGACATAAAGTTATCAAATTGGGTAAACTTTAGGTCACTTTAAGAAAGTTAAAAGTTCAATCTATAACATTAGAAAAGTTCACCTTTAAATTGTGTGTTATTTTGAAATTTTGTTTATTGCTTTTTTTAGTGTGATTAGGTTTTCCTAATATCTTAAGTAGATAATCATTTTCCCTAATCCCCTTTAAAGTCATCATCTTTAATTTAAAAAAGAAAACAAAATAAAATTCAAATTTCAAATTTCCCCCCAAATTTCCCTAAGACTTAAAGCTTACACCTTTTATATCATAAACTTTAAATACTTAAACACTTAACCTAATTATCCCTTCCTAACACATAAATGGTTAAGACAAGGAGCGGAACTAACTGAGAAATCATTCAAAGCATGGACAACACTCGTGGTAAGGAAGTTCCATCTACCGAGTCCTCCACCCACCACTAGGATGAATCAAGCATGCAAGGTCAAATGGAAGGCTTGATTAAAGCGGTGACTTCCCTAACCCAACGAGTTGAGGACATGGACTTAAGATTCAATCAATCTCGCGAACCAATGACACACAATCCTTGTAGGGGCTTCTATTCAAGGGACACCTCCCTAGAAACCCCAATACAACGAAGGGTGCAACGCACCCATGGAAGAAATCATCAACAAGAATCTCGAGATCACCAAGAGGAAGATGAATGGGTTGAACAGCCCCGAAGAAGAAATCCTCGCAAAGATCCTCGAGACACCAAGAGGAAGATGAATGGGTTGAACGACCCCGAATAAGAAATCCTTGCCAAGATCCTCGAGATCACCAAGAGGATGATGAATGGATTGAACGCCCAAGAAGAAGAAGATTCCGAGGATATGACTATTCGGAAAATAATGAATTGATGTTGGACGAAGAGGAGAATTATCGTCCAATTAGCCGTAAAGATGACCATGATCTACGAAATGCCAAATTGTCTATCCCGCCATTCAATGGGACATGTGACGGAAACACATTCATAGATTGGGTAGACAAAGTTGAAAAGGTCTTTGAATGCCATGATTACTCCGAGAGAGTGAAGATACAGTTGGTCTCTCTCGAGTTATCGGGACATGCCGCCCTATGGTGGGCCGGCCTCAAGGCTAAGAGGTTACTTGAATATGGAAAACTTATCACTATATGGAGGGAGATAAAAACCCTCATGAGAAGGAGGTTCATACCAAAGCACTACAAGCATGAGCTTTACCAACAATTGCATAGTCTCTGACAAAATAGCCAGTCAGTGGACAAGTATCTCGCAGAATTTGAGACCCTCAAGATGCATTGTGGTTTAGAAGAACCCGAGGAACAAGAAGTGGCTAGGTTCATTCTTGGACTTAATCGGGATATTGAAGACATTATGGAGTTGCAACAATTGGAGACCATAGATAAGGTCATCCAATTAGCTCTCACCATGGAGAGACAACTCAAGAGGAAGAAGACAAACCATTATCCGTCTAAATTCACACCTAGACCCCAAAATTTCAACAAGACTACCACCACTACTATGACTCGAAATGATGGAAAAGAGCCTCTTAACCGTAATTGGCCCCCTAAAGAAGTAAGTGGTGCGACCAAACCCATAGGGAAACTTCAAGGGCCCAATCAAGTAACTAAGCCCAACAATCAAAAGGTTCGAGACGTCCAATGCTATAAATGCTTAGACAAAGAACATTATGCCAATGAATGCCCTAACCGTAGGGTAATGGTAATCAAGGAATCCACCGGCGAGTGGGAGAGCAAAGATGATGAAGGGCAATGCGATATGGTAATAGAGGAGGAAGTGATGGAGGAGAGTGGCACCGACGATGATGAATGTCTGCCTCAAGATGGACCTCTACTTATGGTTATTAGAAGAGCCCTTATCTCAAAGAACACAAAAGATGCCTGTCAAAGGGAAAACATATTCCATAGTCGATTTGCGGTAAAAGAAAAAGTGTGTTCACTCATCGTTGATGGAGGTAGTTGTATGAACGTTGCTTCTAAGGAGATGGTCGACAAGTTAAAGTTGCAAACTGTTGAGCACCCTCACCCCTACAAGTTGAGGTGGTTGGATGATTATGACAACATTAAAGTGAGCAAGCAAGTGACCATCGACTTTACTATTGGAAAGTACAAGGACTCGGTCCTTTGTGATGTCGTTCCGATGAACGCCAGTCACCTGCTATTGGGTCGACCCTGGTAGTAAGGCCGTAAGGTGACACATGATGGATTCCTCAACAAGTACACGTTAAAGTTTGGGGTAGAACGATTAAATTACTACCTATGACTCTGGAGCAAGTGGCACAAGACGATGCCAAGAGGAAAGAAGAAAAGAAAAAGGAAGTTCTGTTAATGTCAAAGCACGAGTTGAGATCATCTATTGTCAAAGGAGAAACGCTTATTTTGGTACTGTTTCGAGATCGGGTTATGGAGTTGGGTGAGATTCCCTTAGTCGTCCAAACTCTATTTAAGGATTTTCAAGAGGTTTTTCCCGAGAAGTTGCCACAAGGATTGCCGCCTTTACGTGGCATCGAACATCAAATAGACCTTCAACTTGGTGCTATGCTTCCTAACCGACCGGTCTACCGTATGAGGCTTGAAGAAGCAAAATAATTACAAGAACAAGTAAGTGAGCTATTGGACAAAGGATACATCCGAGAATCCATGAGTCCTTGTGCTGTTCCTACGTTACTTGTCTCGAATAAGGACGGCACCATGAGGATGTGTGTCGATAGTCGAGCGATAAATCAAATTACCATCAAGTATAAATTTTCGATACCTAGGCTCGAGGACATGTTGGAAAAACTCAGTGGAGCGTCCATATTTTCAAAGGTGGATTTGAGAAGTGGTTACCTCCAAATTCATATAAGAAAAGGTGACGAGTGAAAGACCGCCTTTAAGACAAAGTACAGATTGTTTGAGTGGATGGTTATGCCATTCGGTCTCACAAATGCCTCTAGTACTTTCATACGGTTGATGCACCACGTCCTCAATGATTTTCTTGGCAAGTTTATTGTTATCTATTTTGATGACATCCTAGTCTATTGCCTTGACCTTTCCCAACATTTAAACCACCTAAGCACCTTATTCCAAACATTAAGTAATGCAAAATTGTTTGAAAATTTGAGCAAATATTCTTTCGCCCATGAGAAGGTACACTTTCTTGGATTCATATCAAAGAATGGGATGGAAGTTGACGAGGAGAAAGTCAAAGCCATTAAGGAATGGCCTACTCCTAACGGAATTTCTAAGGTTCGTAGCTTTCATGAACTAGCCTCTTTTTATAGGAGATTTATCAAGGATTTTAGCTCTATTGTAGCTCCCATTACTGATTGTATGAAGAAGTGAGTAGAATTTGCATGGACTCCTGCCTGTCAAAGGAGTTTTGAGCTGATTAAAAAGAAGTTATGTCATTCCCCCGTTTTATCCCTTCTGGATATCAATAAGGTCTTTGAAATCAAAAGTGACGCATCCGGAGCGGGTGTTGGAGCTGTATTGATGGAAGAGGATAAGCCAATTGCATATTTTAGTGAGAAATTAAAGGGGGCAGCTCTTAATTACTCAACTTATAACAAGGAATTCTATGCTGTCATACGAGCATTGGAGCAATGGCAACACTATCTCTTATCCAAAGAGTTTGTGATACACTCCGACCATCAATCTCTTAAGCATATTAAAAGTCAACATAAACTCAACAAAAGACATGCAAAGTGGGTTGAATTTTTGGAGCGATTTCCTTACAACCTTAAGTATTTGAAAGGAGAAACTAATGTTGTCGCTGACGCTCTATCCCAAAAAAGAATCCTATTAACTGAATTGGGAGTTAGATTTTTTGGATTTGATTGGATCAAGACCATGTATGAATCGGATTCTGACTTTGGTTCACACTACACTCGTTGCTTGGAACAAGCCAAAGAAGGATATTATATTATGGATGGATTCCTACTAAGAAGAGGAAAATTATGTATCCCTAACTGTAGCTTAAGGCTAAGCCTTGTCAAGGAAGCCCATAGCGGAGGCCTTGCAGGCTATTTTAGGGAAAAGAAGACCCTTAGTATGCTTAAGGAGCATTTCTTCTGACCGCATATGATGCGAGACGTGCACCGATTGATTGAGCAGTGCATCGTATATGCCATTACTGGTTCCAACTCACCCGTGGGTTGAAATTAGTATGGATTTTGTTTTGGGATTACCGGGGGCCGCCCGAAGTAAGGATTCCATTATGGTGGTTGTTGACCGATTTTTAAAGATGGCACATTTTATTGCGTGCAACAAGATAAATGATGCGGCCTTAATAGCCAATCTTTTCTTTAAGGAGATTGTCCGTCTCCACGGAGTGCCTCACTCAATTGTGTCGGATAGAGACAAAAAAATTATTAAGCATTTTTTAGAAGGCACTATGGAAGAACTTGGAGACCAAGTTATGCTTTAGTACGTCTTTTCATCCCCAAATTGATGGGCAAACAGAGGTCGTAAACCGGACCTTGGGTACCCTCTTACGAATTGTCGTGGGCAAGAAATTATCAAATTAGGACACTGTGCTACCACATCTTGAATTCTCCTACAATTGAAATTTTCACTCCACCACCTAGCAAACGCCTTTCGAAGTAGTCTATGGATTCAATTATTCCACACTGTTGGATCTCGTCCCTATACCCACCAAGGTTCTTGTTAACCCATCCAGAGCTAATAAGGCGGAGCAAATTAAGAAGTTGCATGAAAAAATACGTAAAGCCGTCGAGAAGAGTAATGCAGGATATGCTAAACACGCAAACAAAGGTCGTAAAGAAGTCGTGTTTGAAGTAGGAGATTTGGTTTGGTTGCATCTACGCAAAGAGCATTTTCCAACCAAAGGGCGATCTAAATTGCTCTCTAAAGCGGACGGTCCCTTTAAGATAGTGGAGCGGATCAATAATAACGTCTATAAGTTGGAGCTACCTGGCGATTATGGAGTATCGGCGACATTCAATGTCCAAGACCTGTCACCTTACAAGGGGAAACATCTGGAGCATGAGAAAATTGAAACATTGGATTTGAGGTCAAATCCTCATTCACCCAGAGAGGATGACATGCCAAGGAGGCTGATCACCCGTTAACAAACAAAGGTCCAAACTTTACTCAATCTTCTTTCTAATGACCTTGTTTCTTTTGTAGGTATTGATTCCGTTGAAGATGTGACATGGGAGCCAAGCTTGATAGACATGGATCAACCTCTTCACACCTTGACTTGGGATGCACGGATGGATTCAACTCAAGGCCCAAAGGGAATTTGTCTTCCCGACCTCAACACCGTGTAACTATTTATTTATTTTTCTTTTGACAAACCTTAGCTTTTTTTTTTGTGTTGGCAAACAATTAGCCATTTGAGTCACAAGCATGCATTTAGATTGTGCGGTTAAGATTAGATGTATGATGTTGGCTAATTTGGGTTAAGTTCATGGGATTATGCTAGGCCATGAAGGAAGATTGTATGCAACGCTCCATCAATTGCACCAATGAGGATTTAGCTTAAAGGAGGCATAAATTTTTGACTTGGCAGCAAGGACAAGAGGTAGTGCTCACAAGGATTAATGATGTAGCACAATGAGGGCACCTGATGACTTTTGCAAGGAAGGAAGCTTCACCATTGGATGAAGCACAAGCACAAATGATCTCGGCCGTCCATCTCCATTTGATCAACGGTCATTGTAAAACCCTAGCCACTTTAGGTTTCTATTTAGGCATAGCTATTGGTGTTTGTAGAGATCTTTTGCCAAATTAATACAAAATTGTTTTTTTCTCTCTAGCTTTAGAGTGAGTAAAACCTAGTGTTTGTCCAAGGTTTTTGAATCGTGTGGAGAAGCCTTCTGTGACGACCCCAATCCTGTTGAGGCCGCCACGGCCTATGCCGTGACATTCATTACATCTACTCACATTCGTTCGTATAAAATTTTTCATTTTTCTCCGTAACACATTAAAGAACGGACTTAGACAATCAATCCTCCTTTATCGACACTTAGGGTCTAACTTAAAACGTATTTAAAACGACTCGTCTAAGGTCGAAAAACATCATTTGGGGCTTAGGATTTCAAAACATGAAGGGTGGCATGCATGGGGCGCGCCCAAGCATTCGACGCCCGCCCCTCGCGCACCATGCGCGCATGCCGCGCGCACACGGCATGCTCCCTGCGTGCACTGCGCACTCATTGCGCTCCCATCGCGTGCCATTGTGCACAAATCGCGTGCCTACCCGCGCCTCGCTGTGCGCCTACCCCCACCTGGCATGCTCGCTGCGCGCCCAGCGCCAGCGAAGGCCGATCGATCGGCTGGAGGGCCGATCAATCGGCGATCGCTCTGGTTTTTCACCAGAATGCACAATGTTTTGCTGATCGATTGGCCATGGGCGCCGATCGATCGGCGTTCACTCTGCCTTGCATAAATTTTTCAGAGCATTTGCTGATCGATTGGCCATGGTGCACCGATCGATCGATTGAGCTGGGTAGCGCGTTCTTGCTTGCTCTGCTTGCCCCGCCGGTGCGCCCAGCGCGCCCAGCGCACCTCCCTTCTTTCTTCTACATTTCATCAACTTTTACCTAATAATTCATCCACATAATTCCTAAAATCATCCATATGTCTATCTCCACGTAACATACCACATTCACGTGCGAATATACGTACTCAAATCATCAAATCCGACCCAAAAACCTAACCAATATCATCGATGAAAATGTACGCAATGGAAACTCGTAAAGTCATCCAAAAGGGTAAACCCATCTATAAAACCCTTCAGAAAACCATTTTCAACATCAATATTTTCGAGCTAGTTGCTAATCATCCTAAAATAAACTATCTATACACTTATCCATATCATCTTTACCTAATCTTTCTAAAATACCTATACATTCGTTCTTACGGGTCAAAACAGCTCCGACTGCACAGCGCACTCTCACGAGCATTCTTCTTTAGTCTGTACGTTCATCTTGTAGGGGAATGTCTTCCTCACCTACTTTGAGTTCACCTACACCATAGAGATGCCTATGAGATAAAACTTTGAAAGCCTACGAAAATGACAATGCGTGAACATGTATATGCAATTTTATGAATTCAGTCCATCCATCATTTTTAGTCCGTGACAGTCTTTGGTTATCAGAGCATCACTCGGCAGATGGATAGGGCACATCAAGCGGTTAGATAGCCCACACCATATGAAGGGAGGAAAACCCGCTCACCACGGAACGCCAGGTCTGAACCTCTCCCCGATAACCACCATGGAGGTTGTTTACATGATACTTTCATACTTGCATTTCCTTTTCATGAAATCAATGCATAAATTCATTTTCATGTCATTTCATAAAACAATGATACATGGACAATTAATATGCATAACATAAATATAAATATCATAAGTACCATCAAAACCACACATAAACATAACCTATAAAACAACTAAACCTAGGCTACCCATCCAAAAGCATATAAACATTTCATTGCACCAAGTTTCCTCAACAATCATAACCGACATATGGTGTAGGCCTATCGACCACAGTAAGTCACGAGAACTTACCTCGGGTCCGTCGCAATTAAGCCTTGGAAATCCTTGACTTTGCTTTGTTCACCTAAGATAATTCCACAATTCTTGGCATTAAAACCGATCCTAAATAAACAATTTTCAAAACTAAACGAAACTCCTAGCTAAGACAATTTCCTAAAAATCTCAATTTACCTCTCTCGAGCATTTCATCGAGCAATTCGCGCTCACAATTTTTACAACCTCCATTAATGGCTTTTTCAACCTCTCAACCACCAAAAATCCAACAACAACCATTAATTCCACCTAACTATCACCAATAATCATAAATACTCAATTATCATTTATCAATACGATAAAATTAACGATTCCTAACATAACCTATAATTTTAACAAAAACCCTAATCAAAACTCTAACCGTTATCAAGCCCTAAATCGAAAACTAAATCCGTGAAATACTAGAATTTTACGTAGAGTGTTAATTGTGGAAGAAAACAGGAAGAATTGCCAGAGTTTAGAGGAGAATCAACGAGCTGTGAAGAAACCGTCGAGGAAGGGAAAACCAAAATCACCTCAGGTTGTCTGGGAGGGGTTTTTGCAGAATGAAAATACGTTGGGGGGGGGGGGGGGTTGGTTTGGCTTTTATTAAAATTTAACATTGCAAATTACTATTTTGCTCTTTTCTTAATTCTTTACTTAATTCGTTATTTAGTCTATCGATTTGGTTTCTCGGAAATTTTTCTATTCCTCCAAATATTCCAATAAATTACTAGGGTTCTAATAAAACTTTCCGTTCACAAAACGGGCTTAATTTACTATATTTACGAATATATCCTTATATAACAGATAATCCAAAAATCTCAGGTGCACCCTCCATTGCTAACAAGCTCAAGGTTGCTTGTGTGACCTCATAGTATCTTCTTCAATCCCTCTCTTGAGAGTTTAAAGGTTGAAGAAGGTGAGAAACCTTCCCCAAGGTGGTGGTTTTACCATGGAAATATCTAAACCCAAGAGCACAACATAAGATACCTGTAAGGGGTGCACGAAATTTTCACATTTTCTTCACCATTTTCATTTTCTTTTTCCACGGTTTTGTTCATCACTCATACTCACACATTTCACCTTCACAAATCGTTGCAATTCATCATCATCTTCATTTCAATTTCTTACTTAAATTGGCCACACACGCACACTCACCTTTCACCCGAGCACTCTCGTTCTCTTTGTGGGTTTTTGGTGGCTACCCCATCAGTCCCGATGTTTGCGCTGCAGTTGTGCTCATACATACACATTCGGGTCATCAATATCACCCCCCCTCGAGGGCCCAATATCCTCGTTGACCACATTTTCGGTTGGGTACAGGCTCTGATACCATTTGTAACAACCCTTTTTCCCAGTAAGATATTGTCCGCTCTGGGGATTGGGTCATAGCCCAATATCCTTCCCCCTTACAGATTTGTTTGGCGAGGACTTTCTAGTCAGTCACCCAACATGGAACTGCTCTCACTGGAGCACTTTAAACTTTGGAGTTCTTATGGGATCCATTACCAATTGTGCTCCAAAACACGTCTTACTATCTTGGGAGGGTTTCATTACATATGTTTCATTTCCCTATACCTCTCTAAGCGATGTGAGATTGTGACAACTCCCTTTTTACGACCTAGGATTTACCTATACTCGAGTCTGGGATTTGCCTACAGTCGGCTTAGGTCCTGAGGTTTGCCCCGCAGTCGTACTTATACGTACACATTCGGGTCATCAAAGTGACCCATCGTTCCCCGATACATCTAAAATAGGTAGACAGGAACAGAGGGCTGTTGGGGGATGAGGACCCCCTTCCTAAAATATACAAATTAAATACAAAGCTTGGTTACATGATAAGGGAAGACAAATTCCCTCTTTAAGTATCCAACCTAAGCTTTAAAGATACTTGCAATACTAGCAAATTTATTAGAACACAAAAAGCTCGACCATGGGTTAGGCTGAGTTTGATGATCGCTGATCCAGCGCATATCATCATCTCCGGGTTATTGAAGATTTGACCTCAAATCTTTAGCTTTGGTTTGTCTCGAAGGAAGTCCTATACAAATAAGAGAATAAAACCAGAAAAACAGATTTGGTTTTCAAAAACAAAATCATGTTGCCATAGAGATTTTAAGCTTTGAAAAACAGTAAACATGGTTCAAGTTTGAGACACAAACCAATCTGAAAACTGAACAAGTTAAACAACTAAAAACAACATTAAAATACAGCAAAGAAAACTTTCTAAACATAACAAAAACACATAGCTAAGTATAAGTTAAACAACCTAACTTAACTAAACGGGAAAAACACAGGAAAGCTCAAGAAAAACTGCAAACAAAGAGACACTAAACAGTGAGCATAAAACAGAAATTGAAAATGCACAAAAACAAAAAAACAAACAAGAGCAAGACAAACTAAACATGCTGAACTTGAGCAGATTTTAGATCATAATTTGGCATGCTTCTAAATGGTTTTCAGCAATAGAAACAGAAAACAGAAAATTAACAACAAACAAGGAATGAAAATCAAACTAATCATGCTGCTCATTTAAACAGGTTATGTACTCATAATTCAAGGAAAGATTTTGTTAACTTTCACCAAAGAAAAATAGAATTCAAATAATAAACAAAACATTAGAAAACACAAACAAATAGAACATGCTTTTCAAGAAAACAATATGAAAATTAAACAGATACAGGTCATGGTTAATTCATGCTAGCTAATCAGAAACATGAGGTTAAGATGGCGAAATTTATATCGGTTCATAACAAAATTAGAATTCTCAAGAAAACAACAAATTCCAAAACATAGACACAACACAACATGTTGAAAAACAGCTTCTAACAAATCCCAAACATAAAATGAATGTGTTTTTCAAGAAAACATTCTGAAAATTAAACAGATACAGGTCATGGTTAATTCATGCTAGCTAATCAGAAAGATGAGGTTAAAATGACGAAAATCATATAAGATAATATCACAGCAATGTAATCACAAGAAACAACAAATTCAAACACATACACGACACAACATGCTGAAAAACAGCTTCTAACAAATCACAAATATAAAATGAACATTAAACACAAAGTGCTCTCGGTCAACAGATCTGAAGGGTTTCCCAACAGGCCTAAACCTATCACAATTAACTAAACAGCACAAGCACAGCAAATAAAAGCAACAAAACACAATGCTCTAGGTTAACAATTCCAAAGAGTCTCCCAAGAATAGAAAAAAAAAATCAGCAAACACAAACAAAAAAATCACAAACAACTGCTCTCGGTCAACAATTCCGAAGAGTCTCTCAACAGATTTAAATCAAATTCTTAAAATGCAAAATAAACAGTAATACTAAAACCAGGAAATGCAAACTAAAAGTGGATAGGAAAGTACCTCTTAAGCAAAGTAATTAAAAGCTCCAAAATTTCCAATTAAAAAGGTCTCTTATCTTGGGAGATGGGTACAAAAACTGTACAACAAGTGTTACAAAAGAAACACACAAAACAGTGGATGACCATCTTAAAACAGAACATGCTAACATCCTAAAACAACCTAAACGAACAAGCAAACAAAACTAAAACCATAAAATGAAACATGTTGTTAAAACACTAAACAGGCAACACCAGATAAACAAACATGCTGACTCAATAATTTTTTTTTTTAAAACTGTCCTAAACAAGTTTAAAAACATGCAACACAATGAGTGAAACTTAAATGGACATGTGACCGAAACAACACAAGAAAAACAATAGAACAAACAAAAATAAAAATAAAAACTTACGACATAGGAAAAAATAGAGAAGAGAAACACAAGAGCTTCCAGGTTAGGCTCTGATACCAACTAATAGGGTCCGGGTGTGTAAATCTCTCGCTGGGAGGTGGGTGATGTTTAGATGAATGTGGAATGGTGGAGGAAATGCACAACGCTGGCCCGTGAGGTCAAGATTAAGCCTTTAGGAAAAAGACAACTTTGTTGCCAAAGATGTCCACCAACGACGGGGAACGGTTTTCATCACCTTTTGCTATTTCCTCCTCTTAAAGAGTGAGGGAGAAGGGAGGCTTAAGAACCAAACAAGCAACGTTGAGCTTGACTTGGCAATGGATGCTTCAACTCCTCGGTGAGGTTCACCGAGCGTTTGGCGCTTTGCACCAACGAAGAACAATCATTCTTTGAAGAAAACTCTCTTCTTTTTCCAAATATTCTATAGATTAACCAAACATTTACAAAGCTTAGAGTGAAGCTTAAATACACAGGGAGAATGATCGGGAAGAGAGGAGGAAGAAAAGCTGAAGGAGCACTGCAATCTGCCCATTTATAGCCGTTGGGCGCTGAACTGGGTGAACCGGATCAGACCGGGTCGCGTGAACACGAAAAAGTGTGTTGGTGGCTGCTTGGCGTGCGCGCTAGCACTGTCTGGCTGGTGCGTGCGCTGGCGCTCGTTGGGGCGCGTTGGTGTGCTTGCGCTGTTGCGGCGATGCGCGTGGCGGCGCCTAATGTCTGCGCGCCACTAGTTGCGCGCCATGGCTGATCCGTGTGCACGCCGTGGCTGATCTGTAACGACCCCAGAAGGATCGTCACATAATCCGTATCTTTCTTAATCATTTAATTCTTATTACTCACACTTTATTCATTATTGGTAATATATTTTTTTTGAAACATAACTTAGCTCAAGATGTCATGCGCGATACACAGACATCGCTCACCAAAGAAATACATTACGCATCTGCCGGCAGGCAGTGCAATGTGTATCAGCTAATGAAGAGAAACTTAAACCCTTAGACTGCATATACCGATAGAGAAATAAACCACATCTACCGGTCACTAGATGACAAAACCATGTTTATATCATCCGGTGAAGAAACTCTTTACATCATCCGATGAAATAAGGGGCATCATCCGGTGAACATGTGCTCTTCACATGAATAATTAAAACATGACCCGGTCACTAAATGACAAGATAACCCTCACATCATCCGGTAACTAGACAACAAAATTATACTTACATCTTCCGATGGCTTAAACACTCGACATCTGCCGATCACTGGACGATGAAATAACACTTACATCATCCGGTAACTTAAATACACTTCATCTGCCGATCACTAGACGACAAAATTATACTTACATCTTCCGATGGCTTAAACACTCTACATCTGCCGGTCACTGGACGATGAAGTAACACTTACATCATCCGGTAACTTAAATACACTTCATCTGCCGATCACTAGACGACAAAATAGCACTTTCATCATCCGATAGGCATAACCTTCACTGATTTCAACTTCAATGGCATAACATTCATACTAATGAAAATCAGTAACTCACCCAGAATTCATATAGCGGAAGACTTCAGCAAACAGACCGTTCAATACTCCTTAAAATTATTTCCAGATTCAGTAGTCAACAGACAACTTCGAAAGAAGACTCAATATTATAAAATAGACTCATCCTACTCAAACTATCATATTCATTATCGTAACTAAAATCATAAAAACATTAACCAGGGGTCTCATTTGCCATCCAGCCACAGAAATTGCACCCTGATCACCTTCCAGCAACCAAGCTCAGACATCTTCATAAACTTTGGGATCCTCACCTGAAATCTCGTCACCTACATCATAAGGTTTAAACTATAAGCCTAATGCTTAGTAAGGAATGCAATACTAACAAGTATGCATGAATGCTCATTTGAGAAACAAATGCTCATGAATCCTTTCTTGTTCGTATTCATATACAAAATCTCCATTCTTATTCATCATTCATATTCATCAATCATATTCATCATTCATATTCATCAATCATATTCTTCGTTCATGTTCATCAATCATGTTCTTCGTTCATGTTTTGTGGATTAAGAGAGGATTTGTGCCGGTAAAGGGGGTTGACAGTGAGAGTGTACATAACCCCTTGCGGGTCGTAATCATGGTCCTTCTTTTTGGACAGTGACATACGTCAAACCGCCCCCAACCCTCACTTAATTCACGTTGTATAAGATTTACTTCGTTATCTTACTTTATTCATGAGAAAACCATGCTCTTAAAATATTTTCATATGCATAAAATAGTCATGATGCATGTACATGGAAATTCTTAAATCATCAAGCTACAGAACAAAGCACTATCCAACATGGAACCTTACCATTGAACTAATCATCAACATAAATGATAGTCAGTAACATAAGGAACTACTAATCATCGTATGAGTTTCTACCTAGCATCCTTTGATGTAGGGTCCTAAAGACCGAGAAACCTATACATTCACTTACCTGGTCTCCTTAGCAATTTGAGCTCCTTTCTCTTCAAACTTCTTCACCTAAAACATTTACATTGCAGTAGTTAAAACAAAATTCTATTAGTTCTAATCACAAGTCATCCTAGGATCTAATAGCTAAAGTCACTCCCGAATCCTTAGTATAGTTCTTTGTGCAGTTTGAAATCCAAAACCCCAAAACAGACAGATTCGATTAGCGATAACTCAGGGTTGGTTGTCTAATGTCCAAAATTGATTCGGAATGACATTACCACTTTCAGATTTTAAAATATCCTTACTAATACTCGGCCATTGAAGAATCCAGAACCTCAACACATAGCTTAAAACAGAGCTTAACGACTAAAAGATAGCTACATTGCCAAACTCGTACCTCGAGCACAAAGTAGCCGAGAAGCAGCAAGGAAACCGATCGTCGAAGGAGGGATTTCCAGCTGACAGAGAGCGAGAGCTCGAGAGGGAAAGTCGCCGAGAGTAAGAGATGACGGCTACAGTGGTTTAAATGAGGTTTGAATCCTTTCCTTTTTCTTTAAATACTGGTCTCAATCCTCCATTATTACAACTTTGCCACTCAACCTAGTTTAAATCCACATGTAATTAATTAAGCTTGGCATAAAACTCTAAACCGTGAAGATTGAATATTCATGACCGTTAATACAGTTAGAAAGTCACCTGGTTGAAGTTGTCGGGTGTTACATGATCCATGCGCGCGTGGCCTTGTCTTGTGGGCCCATCCTGCGCACGCGTTGCCTTGTCTTGTGCGCGTGTTTTGCTGCTCGATTACTGATGCACGCCAGCTGTTCGACGAAATGCCTCAAAGAAAACAACTTTTTGCTCCTTGCCTTTAACCTTTCCAAGCCCTTTGGAAGACTATTACAAACATACATTCTAAAAGAAACAAGGCTAAAGTTTTCCAATTAACAAAATTTTAAACGAAACTAAAGTTTCCAAAAATATACAAATTAAATACAAAGATTGGTTACATAATTTGATAAGAGAAGACAAATTCTCTCTTTAAGTATACAACCCAAACTTTAAAGATACCTGCAACACTAGCAAATTTATTAGAACAGAAAAAGCTCGACCAAGGGTTAGGCCGAGTTTGATGATTGCCGATCTAGGGCATATCACTTTTGGACCTATTCAAATAATGACTTGTCACCCATTTTATACTAGCGTGTCGATTCTCAATTTTTCTTGAACAATTATGAAAATCTTTGAAACTCTTTGTTTGAAATATAAGCTTGTAACACCCGGTTTTACGGGATTTTGTAATTCCAGAATATAATAGAATTTTTGTAAATATGTCAAATTAAATCTGTTTTGCGAGTAGAGAGCATTATTATAATTCTAATAATTAATAAGGATTTTAAGAAAATTTCAGAAATTTTAGGAGTTGTAACGCTAAATTATGAGAATTACGTTTCTCGTAATATAAAGGATATTTTAATAAAAATAATAAACAGGGTCCGATTTGCGAACAGACAGTTTTAATAAAGCCCTGATAATAAGTTGGAGTTATTGGTGAAATAAGAAAATTTGAAGAAACCGAATCGTTAGTTAATTAACGAAACAAAGGACGAAACAAATAGAAAATCAAAGGAAGGGCAAAATAGTCATTTGGCAAGTTAATTTTTAATAAAAATCACAATACCCCTCCTCCCTCCAGAACACTTCGCGCGAACTCCCTTTCCCTCTTTGGCGATTTCTTTCCCTCCCGCGGCGATTCCTCACATCGGCGACCAACGCTCTTCCGAACAATCTCCATCCTTCACGTTTTCTCTTCCAATCCCGACCCTAGGTATGATTCTATAGTTTTGGAAGGTTATTGTTTGGTTTTCACGAAGTTAAACAATTAGTGTTTTGTTTAGGGTTTTGTGAAAAACGTGATTTAGAGTTTGAAATTTATAGGTTTACTTTATTTATGAGTATAATGGACATATCGATGGTTATTGGATGAAGTTAGTAGAATTATTGATGAATATTAGAGTTTTGGTTAGATTGGAAAACTTAAAAACTCCATTAAAGGAGGTTGGGAGTTTATGAGTACGAATTGCTCGACAAAATGCCTCAATGAGCTAAATTAGAGTTTTAAGAAATTTCTTTAGTTAAGAATTTGTTAGTTTGGACGTTTAACAGTTTAAACTCGTTTTAACGACAATTGTTGTGAATTGCCTTAGGTGAACGAAGCTCGTGGACGGAGCTAGAATTTCAACGCACGCGAGGTAAGTTCTCGTGACTTACTATGGCCGATTGGCCTACACCGTACGTCGAAGTCGCGTCGAGGATCTTTGGTGAATTGCTTGTTTAAATATTTTGGTTGGGTAGTTAGGAATAGTTCTTTTATAGGTTATGCTTTTATTGTCTCGATGGTATGTATGGTGTATGTTTACTTTAAGCACGTAATTGTTCATGCATCATGGTTTACAAATAAGCATAGAAAATGAATTTCCACACTACGTTTTCATGAAAAGAGATGTGGCCCCAAAAGAGGCTATCGATCTATTGTGGAGGCCGAGAGGGGCTTGTCACAATACCACATCGCCTAAAACGAAATGAATCTACGTAATCTGTTATCTGGTCATGCGAGGTGGGGCTCAGGCACGGCTGTATACGGATGTAAGCGTGTACCCGCCCCCCCGCTAGGTAGAAAGGGTTGTCCGACTGCTGGATGTGCCCTCTCCATTTAGCGGGCTGAGATCTCGATGACATTCTGTCTGCGACGTAATGATAAGAAAATGTTGCATGATTTCTGAACTTCATATGCACAGCATTCATCTGCATTTACGAAACTTGCTGAGCCTTAAGCTCATAGTTGTCTGTATTGTGTAGGTGATCTTGATACAGGTGAGGACGAGATCCCTCCACCCGAGGAATAATCAGTTGAAGAAAGATGGCCCGTGAGAGTGTGCTGGGCAGTCGGTGCGCTTTTGACCTGTGGGGATGTGTGTAAGTATTTTGGGGACACGATGTTAGAAATGGATGATGATTATGTAGTTGAACATATTAGGATGTTTGGGATCAGGATAGTGGATAAGTTATGTTTTGATGCTTTGGAAACCTATTTTATAAACTGCTATTGGAAAGTCTTTTATTGGAAATATACTGGAACTGTTTGGTGATTTAACACAGGGTGAGTTGTTTAGTTTTTAAATGGATCCACGCAGTTCATTTTTACGAAAGTTTATTACGTTTTTAAATACGTTCCAAGATATATTTTGGGTCGTTTATTTAGTGGTTGATGAAATGATAAATGAGTGAAGTTATGATCTTATGTTGAATTACTTAGGGTGTATGAGATGTTGGAGTTAATGTGGAAGAGAAAAAGGGAGTGTAATGTATGTTATATGCAGGGCAAGTAAGAAAGAAAGAAAAGAGAGGTGCAGGTTCTTTGAAATTCGGACTCCAGAGGACTTGGCGATCGATCGCAGGGAAGGGCGATCGATCGCCATCTGTGATCGCCACTCTCTGGATAAATCCAGAGAGTGTGCTGATCGATCACAGGGGCGATCGATCGCCTGATGTGGGGGCGATCGATCGCCCCCTATTTTGTTGATGCTGATCGATCGGCTGCATTTCATTTGCCGCCCTATGACGATTTTGCCCTCCAACGATTGCTTCTCTGTTTTATGGTTTTAATTTAATTGTTTTCTTTAGTTTTCTTTACTTTAAATACGTTTTATTAAAAGGTTTTCAGATGGTTTTCCGCTTAAACGTTAAACTTAAAGTTTATAAGGATAAAAAAAAAAATAATACGGGAAAGTTAGGAATAGTGTTAAGGGATGCGACAAAGCTCATTTTGCATCTTCGAACCATGCAGTCGCCAATCACATCCGTCTTCACACCAGCCTTCAGTCGCCGAGATTCACTTTTAATGAATTTGATCTCATAACCATTATTCAAAACATATTCTACTATTTCTTCTCTAATTGTCTTTAAAGAACTATATTTTTTTCCCAAATAAAATCTCATTGAAATTTTTTCCCTTACTGGCATGCTTTCCACCGCATCATCTTCGAGTCGACCGGTGTTTGAAGCTCACCGTCTAGAGTTTTAGATGTTGATTACACCTCTATTTCTTCATTACCTTCTAGGTGATCGAATGCCTGAAGATCACCATATATGGGCGTAGAGTATGAATACCAGTCCATATTGGCATCATAGGTTGTTGTCACACCTAAATTAACTGATCTACTCAAATCAGAATCCATTGACATAGCAAATACAGAGAAAATTCGTCTGAACAAGAAAATGGTGGAGAGGATTTATGGTTTTTGCCCGCCGGGGGTTGAGAATGAAGGGTCATTTCCTTATATATTATCAGAGATCGACCCCCTATTCCTGAGAACGGCCCTCCATTCTAATGCAAACTAATTGAGATTGAGGGGCCGTTTTGAGGCGGCGGTTCTCAATCTTACCAAAAAATATGGGCAACAACAAGAGGTCGTTTCGGAGCGGTGACTATAATGACCTCTTTTCCTAGTAAGATATTGTTTGCTCTGGGATTGGACCGTAGCCCAATATCCTCCCCTAACGGATTTGTTTGGCGAGGACTTCCTAGTCGGTCACCCAACATGGTACTGCTATCACCTGAGCACTTTTAACTTCAGAGTTCTTATGGGATCCGTTGCCAATTGTGCTCCAAAATGCATCTTACTATCTTGGGAATGTTTTATCTCAAAGAAATGTGGGATTGTGACGACCCTCTTATTATCACCCGAGATTTACCTATACTCGAGTCTGGGATTTGCCTACACTCGGCTTTGGTCTTGAGGTTTGCCCCGCAACCCGAGCTTTACCCCGCATTAGTGCTCATATGTACACATTCGGGTCAACACAATCACCCCCCTTCGGGGGCCCAACATTCTCATTGGCCACATTTCCGGTTGAGTACAGGCTCTGATATCATTTGTAACAACCCCTTTTGCCAGTAAGATATTGTCCGCTCTAGGGATTGGGTCGTAGCCTAATATCCTCCCCCCTCACGGATTTGTTTGGCAAGGACTTCCCAGTCGGTCACCCAACATGGTATTGCTCTTACCGGAGTACTTTTAACTTCAGAGTTTTTATAAGATCCGTTGTCAATTGTGCTCCAAAATACGTCTTACTATCTTGGGAGGGTTTCTCTACATATGTTTCATTTTCATATACTTCTCTAAGCGGTGTGGAATTGTGACGACCCCCTTTTTACAACCTGGGATTTACCTATGCTCGAGTCCAGAATTTGCCTACACTCGGCTTAGGTCCCAAGGTTTACCCCGCAGTCGTACTCATACGTACACATTCGGGTCATCACAGTGACCCCACGTTCCATAATACCTCTAAAATAGGTAGACAGGAACGGGGGGTTGTTGGGGGCGAGGATCCCCGTTCTCCAATCACGTGTAGTGCATGTTGGATGTGGTGTCCTCGGCCCCCATATCAACCCCCAACCCAATACGTCCAGTGCCACCTAAGCAATGGACAGAACGGGGGGTGATCGATCCCGTTCTCGGTGTTAATTCAGAACGGGGGGGGGGGGGGGGAGGGGTGATCAGTCACCCGCTAGGGTTTGATCTGTTACATTTTTTATACTTTAAAGTTTTACTTGTTAGAGTTTTTAGTTTAGGGGGTGTTTCAAATTAAACTCATAATTTGATATTCAAATTGGTTTTAACTTTAATATATAAAAAGGTTAGATTTTAAATCGCCGGCATTTTTAGAGATCAAGTTCGGATTCGACATCCTGTCTTTGGTAGTTGGAGAAAATAATATTTTCGAGGTGTTTAGTGTGAAACACAAGATTTTTAAACGATATAATTTATGAGTAAATATTTCACGTTTATTGACAGGAGATGTGTCAGGGATTTGACCCAATTTTGTCATTATGGGCCACATATGTGTTTTGGTCAATTGGTCAAATTTTGGAGTTTAGACTTCGCAAGTGGAGTTTTTATCGAACAAAGCATCGCGCGACGAGTCGGTTTGTGTGACTCTTGGCTCGGTATATGAAGTGGAGTATTTATGTATGTATAATTAGTTGAACGTATATATATGTAAATAGGTGATACGTTATGTTATTTAATAAATTAAAGGATATAATAAATTTTAAAATAAAATTTATTATTTTTATTAAATGAAAATGAGACAGAGAAGAGGGTCTTCTCCATCTTCATTTTTATTTCCCCACCCGAGCGCCGCACAACAAGAGAGAGAGAGAGGAATGCCGACGAGCATCCGAGCTCCAACAAGGACAAAATTTTTATCACAACGTAGAATATGCTTTGAATAATGATTATGAGATTAAATTTATTAAAAGTGAATCTCGGCAACTGATGGTCGTGTGTGAAGACGGATGTGATTGGTGACTGCATGGTTCGAAGATGAAAAATGAGCTTATGTTTCAAATAAAGAGTTTCAACGATTCTCACAATTGTTCAAGGAAAATTGAAAATCGACATGTTACTACAAAATGGGTGACAAATCATTATTTGGATAGGTTCAAAAATCAACCTACATGGAAAATTTCTCTCATTATCGAGGCAGTGAGGAAGAATTTGAATGTCAACATTACACCATGTCTTGCTAGAAGAAGCGAAGCGAAGCGCGAAAACTTAATGAAGGGAAGAACGACGAACAATACAAGCTATTATGATCGTAGAAAGAAGAAATATGTAGATCAAATCCGAGTAGCATATTGAACTTATAGACTTACTTGGTGGGCTCTGCCGATAATGAGTCATGTGCATTTAAAAGAATCTATATGTGTATTATTGCTTGTAAAGCAGATTTACTGCAGTGTGGTAGACCTATTATCTGTTTGGATGATTATCATTTAAAGGATTCGTGCCCCGATCAATTACTGACAAGCCGTTAGTATTGATGGCAACGATGAAATATATCTCGTTATTGTTGTCAATGTGGAATCAGAGTGTATGAACTCATGGACGTGATTTTTGAAACTATTGAAGGAAGACTTACAGAGTTAATCGGGATATGGATGGACATTTTTTTTTCAGATCGACAACAAGTATAATGCATTTCCAATTGTTCTTTCAAATATTCGGATGTTGTGGTAGTTATTGCGGCCAGGGTAATAACAAATTTTCATTTCGAGAGAGAAATGAGGAACTTGAATCAAATTAACTCGGATGCTTATGCATATCTTCGAGGCACAGATCGATATTGGGCTAGTCATGCATTTTCTTCGATTTTCAATTGTAAATTGGGATTAAACAATTTATGTGAGTCATTCAATGCAGATTTATTACCTGTAAGGGACAAACTGATTCTAACCATGTTCGAGATGATTCGAAAGTGCTTAATGACTAGGATTGTCAAAAAATATGAGAAGTTGGCATCGTCAACAGACGTCTTGTGTCCCCAGATAAGAAAAAAACTTGTAAAGCTAGAACGTACAGCTCGAAATTGGAGTGCTATGTTTGTGAGAGCTGCACGATTTGAGGTTAACAACGAACCATAAGTTGTCGACATGAATACGTGTGGATGCAACAGTTGACGGGACGCAGATACATTTCAACACATTTCGCTCATAAACACACTTTCATTGTCTAATATAGTTTTCATTATGTGCAGGAATTTTCTACATGTGGCAAAGGCAGAAATGTATAACTATTCGAGCTGTAATTTATATATTTATTATACTGTGTAATATTTGTATTTATTATAATGTGTAATTTATTGAGATAAAGTTGTAAAAATGAGCAGAGTTTTCTTTGTTTTATTACTCCCCCATATGTAGCTTCAAGCAATTCTTGCATATTCAAATCATAATTTTATAACCAACAGCCAATTTCAGATAATTAAGTACCACTCAAATACAATCATATCCCACATAGCATAAACTAAATGACAAGCGTAAGCTAAAGCACAATCATAGTACTCATAGCATAAACTAAAGTACAAACATAAAGTAAAATATATAAAATTGAATACAAAACATAAACTAAACTACGGTGGGACATCGTTGTCATCTTGCTCCATCTAATCCATGAGGGTTTTCGTCAGCTCTCTCTGTGTGACGGTAAGCTCCTAGACTCTACCTACGAGGAATTCTAGTCTCTGCTCCATCATATCTAACCTACTAGCCATTTGGGGGGACAATGGTCGTGCGGTGGCCTCTTCCATAGGAGCATCTGCTGAGGTGGAGGCTCCCTGTTCTCCCTTGAGTACCCAAGTCTCGTCGACTTCAACTAGGCTCATCTGGATCAAATGAAGCCTATCAAATACATTACATGTTCTCTGTGTTCTCAACTACTCTCCAATCGATAGCTGAACCCGAGCTCGCTCGACAATCTTCTGTATTAACGTGTCGTACGGTAGATTCTTGTTGCATGTCCGACCGATCTCATGCATGTGACCTAAAATCACGAAGCCAAGGTCGAACATCTTCCTGTTGTACAGCTTCTCCATCACATAGAGATCCATCCAACTCACGAGATCTCTCTGTCCATCCCGAGGTAGATTGGTGTAGGTTATCAAATTATGAATAACACGAGCTCTGACGTTCAAATCTTTAGATTTTGGCTAACAAACCATCTGATATTTGCATTTCGATGAATTTCTCTAAGGAAGTCAAGTCCCTCCGCTGATCTGAAAAAATAACAATCTCGGGAAGCATGGTAGTATCTTTCCACCTCATTCCCTTTTCCAGCAAACCCGAGCACTTCATTAACCGTCTCTGTAGGTATCAAAATCTCTATACCAATGATGTACGTCTTCAAACATCATAACTTCCAAGTAGAGGTCAAGTTTGCATAAAACAAGCGATTATTTCTATCGCAGCTATCGTCTCTCAATCTGTACACTTCATGTAGGGCAATTCTGTCAAATATCTCCTTGATCTCTGATGACTTCCAACCTCTAAAGTTAACGGTATTTGAATGACTAACCGAGCGGTTTGACATATCCCGCTCAAACTACTCCTTACACATCTAATTTCGAAATTATTTAAAAAAATACCTAGTTGGCGGTCGTCGCGCTTCACACGGAGCACCTTGTGATGAACGTGGCTGGTTTGTCGGATCCCCTTGAAATGGTCCTCCTTGTGACATCGATGGGCGATTTGGCAGAGGCCAGTCTGTAGGGCAACTTTGTGACGGACCTCCTTGTGATGGGACAGCTTTTCGTTTTAATCGTCAATTTGAGTGTCATTTAAGGGGAATTTGGCGATTTAGGTTAAATTGGGGATTTGAGGATTTTGATGATTTAGGGCTCGAATTTGTGAGATTTTTTATTATATTGGAAGACAAAGATTAGGGATGTGGGGAAATCAACACAATAAGGGTGTGAAATGGAGAATTTTGTCTTGGAATCGCTGTTGGGGCCGAGAAGAAATTAGATTTTTCATTAATGGAGGGTGGAAGGGGGACCGATTTTTTATATACTATCAAGGATCGTCCTCCCGTTTTGGAGCAATGACCCCCCGTTCTCAACCTTAATTTTAAGAACGGGAGGTCACCGTCCCCGGTTCTTCAGCCCTAGTTTTAAGAACATGGGTTGTTTCGGTGCGATGACCTTCCGTTCTCACCCCCAAAATAGTAAGGGATGTAAACGGGGGGTCACCGGCCCAAAATGAACCCCCGTTCTCAAGAACAATGTTTAAGAATGGGAGTGGTTTCATGGCGTTGACCCCCCCCCCTCCCCCCCCTTTATTTGGGGGGAGAACGGGGGGTTCCCTCCCTGAAACCACCCCATGTTCTTAAACATTATTCTTGAGAACGAGGGGTCGTTTCGGGTTAGTGACCCTCCCATTCTCGAATACCTCTAAAATGGGGAGGTGGGAATGAGGGGTCGTTGTGGGGTAGAGACCTCCCGTTCTCCACTCACGTGCTGTTCACGTTGGACGGGGGATCCCCGCCCCCCACATCGACCTCCGACACAATACGTCTAGTGTCACGTAAGCACTGGACAGAAATGTAGGTGATCAGCCCCCGTTCTCAGCGTTAATTCAAAACGGGGGTGATTGACCTCGTTCTAGGTGTAAATTGAGAACGAGAGGTGATTGGCCACCCGCTAGGGTTTCATTTGTTACATTTTTTATTGTTTAAAGTTTTAGTTGTTAGAGTTTTTAGTTTAAGGAGTATTTCAAATTAAACTTATACTTTGATATTGAAATTAGTTTTAACCTTTTTTTTTAATTAATTAATGTTTCAATTATCTCCATAGTTCAAAATAATTAAATTATAATTTGAACTATGTTAAGGGTTAATAAAGTAAATCTCTTGGACTTTGACGTTACATAGTTCAAATTATTAACCGCAACATAGTTCCAATTATAGTTTAATTCATTATTAAATGTAACATTTCGATGTGTGATATTCTATTCTTTTCTATCATTTATTTGCATTAACAAAAAGGGAAGTATTAGAAATGCTAATTTTTTAGTTCTTTTATGAAATTCAGGGCAAAGAATCATTGCATGTGATTGAAATTGAATGATGAGAAGAAGTCCAGTTATGTAGGTGAAGATGGATTGATGTAACGCCCCGAAAACCCACCCAGGTTCGCGGTGCGCACAGAGACTACCCTGGTCTAAGCGACTCTCTCTTTAGTACTATCTCATTCACATGAATTGATTTCCTTAATCCGCTACATGCTCCTAATCCCAATTTGTTGGGCACCAAGGCGTCCTCCCTAAAAATTTCGGCAGAATGACGCCTGAAAATAGCGCCCACAAAATGCTAAGTACCTGCATAACACCAATCCAGAATATCCCAATCCCATCTAACCAATCTACGAACTCTCCAAACAATCGTCGTAACAGAACAAAAATGCTATCGACCAAAAATAAGAAAGTCCACGATATAGAGTGACATATCACCCCATAACTACATACAACTAATAATCACGCTCCAAAACAAACAAAATAAATCCTAAACCCTATCATCACTATGCCACGGCTCCATGGGTCGGGTCGCCCCAACACTATCATCAGCCGGGGCCCTGGTCGCACAACACCAACCACGCATCTACTCCTGAGTAGGCTCGATACTCACCCTCCTCCAGTGTGGCACCTACACCACAGAACACACGGTAAGCTCAAAGCTTAGCAAATAAAGTGCTGAAAGTAAATATGAAGTATGAAAATCAGTTATGCAGTCCTAACACATGTACGTCTCTACACACGTTGTCATCATCTCACCGCATCGCATCTCACCGACTCGAAATGCAACCGCACCGGGCAGTCAGTCGGTACACCGCACTGTTTACCGGCATGTCACCGCCGTCCCGTTTCCTCCAGGAACTGGGTCCATAAGTCACATTCCAGTCACTGACTCGACTCAAAGTGCAACCGTCCGGGTAGTCGGCCAATACACCGCACTACCACCAGCACGTCGCCACCACTCCAGCTCATCCCGGAAGTGGGGCCCACAGTCACACTCCAGTCCACTGTCGCCTGTCCACACCGTGCCTCACATCCACTACTCTCCCTCCGTGCTTAAAACATGCTCAAAAACATTTGCGTAGCTTTTAAAACATGATGCATGTTGACTATAACTAACTAACTACAACTCCACATGCACATCACACCACAAACGTACTTATGACCCACTACATGCACGAGACTCACAACATGCATACAACTGTGGTGTAGGCCCTTCTGGGCGACTCTCAAGCATTTTACAACCACACTACTACTTACCTGGCGTCCGAGCTTGTTCAGATTTGACACGTAGCGTCACCTACGGTCTTACCTAGCACAATTAAGAATCATCGTTAGTACTTACGCTTAAACTCACCAATTCCTCCTAACACTACCATTTCTAGTTTATCCCGACCCATTCCCAACTGAACGGGTCACTAACTTGGTTCGGTTAAAAACCGGCCCAAAACTTCTAACGCGCATAACTTTTTCTACACTTATCGGAAAGACTCGATTTCAGCAGCCACATACTCCCCTATCAACCTAGTTTAATATACTAGAAAAGAATTCAAAAAGAATAATTAGAGCTAGGTCAGATCCCCCAAAAACAGAACCGGGTTATTTCCCTAATCGCCCAAAAACCTCCACTTCAATCCAATTCCACCAATTCCTCACCAATCAATCCCTCTAGCACCCAATTAGCACAATTTAATGGAATTCCAGGGTTTAACACAGAGAACCCGAACTCCACACATTGGGGGTTCTCAGTTTTTAACCCCAATCGGCGCTCTCCTTTGCCCGACAATTCTCGCCGGTCTAAGCCCAACTATTTGCCGCAGAGGCTAGCCAAAATGGCCGGTGGTCGAAGCCCAAGCTGGCTCGCCACTCTCGGCTTCAAGCAAAACGAAAATAGGGCAAGAGAAATAAGCTCACCAGCCGGTTTTGCGCGCGAAGACAGCCAAAAATGCCTTCCCTGGATTCGCCGTCGCTGCCTGACCAGAAAACGCCGAAGTCCGCCGGTGATTTGATCGGCGATCGCCACTCCCTCCCTCCGACTCCGTTCTGTTCTCGTCGGGGTGAAAACAGCCGAATGGCTTCTTCGCGAAGCCATTCGGTTGTTTTAAAGAAAACAATAATAATTGTTTTCTTTTCTTTTTTTTTTTTATTTTAACAAATTATTAGTTACCGCTTTGCCCCTTTCGAATTCCAGTAAAACCCCGAATTTCACTTATCAAATTTCTCCTAAATTAACTCTCACTCTATGCTCGGTTTACACATCTCCACCGGCACTCCAGAGAAATTTAACAATTAACCGAATAATTAACACAAAATAAATTAACTAATTTATTCAGAAGCCCTCGGGTGTTACAATTGAGCTATAAAAAGGCCAAAACATACTATGCATATCCCTTTCTATTTCTCATTTTCTATCTCTAAAACAAGTTATGTAATTAGTAGATTATTTATTATAGGACAAAAATGTCACGTGACTCAAAAAATGTATAATCATTCGACCTTACCAATATCATTAACCTCAACATACAACGTAGACCGTTATATATTCTTATCCTCGGTGAACACAAGGCAACTCTAAAGGAGGCAAAATGTAGAAAATTTTTAAAGTAATTATACATTTACTCTTTATTCTCGAATAATTAATAACACAAATCAATATTTGATACGTTAGAAAGTAAGAATAGAGAATAAGAACATAAGGTTGACATAACATTACTCAATTTTTTTATATTGTAATTTTAAAAGTGTGTTTTTTAAAAGAATCGTAGTTAAATGAAGTTAATGTTTAATTTTTATATTTATTTTTTGAAAAAAACCTATAACTTTTTCAACATATTATATTTAAAAGGCTGGCCTCTTGTTAGAATGTTAGGCCCACGCCTACTTTTGAGTCCCATTTTTAATTACTACAAATATGACGCGCACGCTCTCTCTCTCTCTCGTGTTCAAACTTCAACAAACTTTGTTCTGCGCAGATTGGTCGCAGCCTGGTAATTTTGTATTTTCAGTTTCTGCTAATATGATTACTTTCATCCTTTTTTTCTTCATTTTTTCTGTAGGTATTATGATTCGAAGATCAGTAAGCTTTATGTTTACGAATTTTCATTTGTTTTTGAGTTTCGTTTTTCTAATTTGCATTTTTCATCGCGTTTACTCTCTATCTCCGGCTTTTTTTTTTCGTTTATCTAAAGACCTCTTCAAAGTAGACAGTATTCAATATCTGTTTGAAGAAATTTCGTCGCAAACGCCATCGGTTAAAACTTTATAAAATTTATTTATTTAGCTCAATTTTTCTGTTTCACTGGTGTTCATCAAGATCATATGATTTACATTGATCTGCAAGGAGACGATATAATGCATCCATTCTCGAGTCATGTGCGCTAATTTGCTGTAATTTTATCACTGTGATCAATCGGTTGGAGAATCCAAAAATTTTTTGTTATACATTTCTGTACCATCCTGATAATTTAGGGAAAGAAACTGAAATCCCTAAAATTTTACAAAATCAAAATCAAGTTCCCTTAGATTTGATTTTGAAAATCAATATTTGGTGGAAAAATCTAAATTAAACATCCCAACGTGCAAAAGCAAAACCTAACTAGCAAGATCTAGAAAAATTTTCGAATCCTTGCCAATTGTGCAAATCGTAACATAGTTAAACTAGATTTGTTTGATGGATTTTCCCTTGGGACAACAACCATCTCTTCTCCTATGAATTAATCTCTCTTTTCACTAGCAGTGCACGTCTCCCTCCTCTCTTCACGTCTCATCTCTTGCTCTTGGTCGCTCACTGAAACTCTCTTATCCAGCTCCGGATCCAAGGTTTCAGGCTCCTCCTCCTCCTCCTCCTTCTAGTCTGTCTCCACAATACAATGAGATCCTTGGCAAACCAACACTAACCAACACTAACCAACTGACATTGGAAACCTGACTTCTCACAAACCCAACTGCGAAATCTGTCTTAAATTTGGTCACACAGCAACAGTATGCTATTATCGCCTTAATGCCTCCTTCAAACCTCCTCCGCAATACTGATGCAACGCCTCTCATTTTTCCCAAACAAGTTAACCTTTCATACTTACCATTCACGTGGCTTCTTGATTCTGACGCCACTCATCACTTTACACCTCAGCACAATGATCTTCAGTCAGTGCATTCCTAAATTGGTCAAGATCATGTTCTCGCTGCAAATGGTACATTGCTCTCCATTTCCGCTGTTGGGAATTCTTCTATATCTTCTTCTCCTAAACCATTTTATCTCTTAAATGTTCTTCACACTCCCTCGTTGACCACTCGACTTATTAGTGTTAATAGTTTTACTGTGATAATGATGTATATGTGGAATTTCACCCCTATTTCTTCCTTGTTAATTGCCAAAAATCTCAAAACCCGAGCCTTTTCTCTCAAATCCAAGGCAATATTTCTGAAAATTTGAGGCCACTTTGTGAAAAGGGCCCCAAAATTTTGTTCAAACATCCTCACCCCTGAACACAAGCTAGCCCATCAAGTTGGGGACCACCATCAAATCGGCCAGCAGTAAATCAAGGATCTTCGTTACAAGGTCCTTCAGATGAAGTGCCGCGACCACCGCATGGTTATTTCTCGATGGATTTTCGAATCGACGAGTGTAAAAAGAGGTTGGATTGGGATATGTCAATCCAACCAATTATTTATGGAAAGGCTGTCAACTTCACTGGTTGGGAGTCTTTGCAGATCCAGGAGATGTTTGATAGGATTGGCTTGCAAGGGCTGTACAACATGCGCTGAGACACTTGTGACCGAGTTGTTCGCTTATTTTATGCTAACTTGACCAACACTAGGAGGGAGGGGTGTATAAAGTCGTATGTATGTGGTAAGATATTAGCTTTTGGGGAAGCTAGGTGAACGAGTTGCTGGGATTTACTGAAGAGAGGGCTATACAATACTATCACGTTTCTTGAGAGTGTGATTTTGCTAGAACACCAGTGGGATTGCAGTTTCTTAGATAGATTCACCGTAATTTGGACATTGAAAAATTCACCAAACCGAAATCAAAGGAGTTGAACGCCAAAGCTTGGGTTGTTCACAACTTTATCAGCCACACCCTGCTGCCAAGGGATGGCCATAGAGATCTAATAAACTGGATGGATCTCTATGTGATGGAGAAGATGTATAGCGGCAAGGTCTTCGACCCCGGGTTCATGATTTTAGCACGAGATTGCGCGAACACGCAACAAAAATCTGCTATATGGTACATTAATTTTGAGGCTCATGCAGCGATCACAGGTTAAGCTGCCCGTGGGAGAGCAGTTGAGAGCTACCCGAGGCTTGGATGTATTTGACAGACTTCATTTATCTCGGATGGGCCTAGTCAATGTCGCTGGGTGTTGGATGCTGAAGGGAGAGCACGGGGACGCTACAGCTTAGGATGCTCCGATGGAGGAGGACGCCCTCCGCCACTGCGATGGCGCCGCCAATTGCCCCTCAGGTTGGTAGTAGCTTGGAAATGATGCAACATATGCATCAAGAGCGGCAGCAGATGCATGAGGAGGAGCGACATATGCAGTAGAAGCGATAATAGATTCATGAGGAGTGACAGATGCATCAAGAGCGGCAACAGATGCTTCGGCAGATGGAGCAGAGGATTGAGTTCCTCATAGGCAGGGTCGAGGATCTGACTGTGGGCCAGAAAAAGGTGGTTGAGGCACATGACTATATCAGTGAGTCCATTAGATAGGTCACTGAGAAGATGGCGGATTGGATGGCGAGCAGAGAGGAAGACGACGATATACCACCAGAGTAGTTTACTTTATATTTTGTATTTCATTTGATGTACTTTTATTTGAATATGATGTATTTTATTTTTTGTATTTTATTGAAACTGTTTGGGTATATATATGTTATTTGAATTTGTAGGCATTATTTGAAGATAACTATGAGAGAATCGTAAAACAAACGAAACTCTGCCCAATTATTCATTTTTTTTAATTTTAAAGAAAATAAAATATTTAATTAATTATAGTTGTATGCAATTTAATAAATTTGAATAATATAATTAATGTATTCCAATAAAGTAATGATTAATGTATAAAATATAAAAAAAATTAATTACTTAATTAATCTATTCAAATTATTTTGTAGTAAAGTAATTAATTTATTAATGCATTCAAATTATCTTGTAGTAAATAAATTAATTAAGTAATGTATCCAAATTAATTTGTAGTAAATGAATTTTAATTAATATAATTACTTTATTCACGTTGTTAACCAACTAATGTATTCAAATAAAATTATGAATTTTAATTAATTAAAGTACAATACATAAAATAATTAATTAATTACTTTATTCAAATTATTTATTATATTTAAATTGTTATTTAAGTAAATAATTAATATTGATTTAAACTAATTTAAACAATTATAATTTGAAAAAACCTTTAAATTACATGAACATAGATGAAATCTAACACAAATTACAACAGTCAATTTCTTCTGCTCCTGCCTCGGCCGTGCGTCGTAGATTCTTGCACATAATGAAAATTGTATTAAAAAAAATGACAACGTGTTTATAAGCGAAATGTTTAGAACTGTACCCGTGTCTCCTCATTTATGTTTTAACCCATAAACGTGCATTGGGAAGCTGCAGTGCCTGAAGTGGATCCTCAGTTAGGACAAGTGCGACTATTATGCCCGTACTACCGACATAAACCACACAACATCTTTGAGTTCTGCTTACTAATTGCCGAACTTGACGGCTCATCGTTATCTCACATTCTTGTCTTCTTGGGCCTACTAGGTTAGCGATATCTTTTGGGAGGGAAGAGTTCCCCTTATCTAGCGCATCCGGCCACATTAATTGGTCATTCATGGGTTAAATAAAATTGGAGTACATCTGCAGGAAAGTCACCTGGCGATAGTATGGATGCACGTAAATTTTCGGCTCACTCTCAAGAAATAGATACATGAAATGACATGGACGCACATGATTCCAATAAACGTCCACCTGGTGCATTCGCACACCCACGTATTCATGTCGACAATGAATTGTTTATTGCCATTGCTCACCTGAAATCGTGAACCTCCCCCAAGCGTAGGGCTCCAATTTCTAGCTGCATCTACTAGCTTGTCAAGCTTTTTATATATTTGGAGACATAGGAAGGTCATTAATTGGGCCATCTTCTCAAATTTTTTAACGGTGCGAGTCATCATGTACGTTCGGATCGTCTCGAACATCGTAAAGATTGGTTTGTCCCTAGCAGGCAATATAAGTGCATTGAATGACTTGCACAAATTATTTAAGTCAATTTCGCACTTGGGAATCAGAGAGAATGCATGACTAGCCCAATATCTAGTGTAACACCCGGCATTTTTGCCATGTAATTGTTTTCCCGAAACCGTTTGTGCGGGATTAACATTTATATTTATACAACGTATGTTTTGGTTGAGTTGTTGGAAATGTCTAGTGAAACTAAACTAATGTGTAACCAAAACAAATTAATTAGGTTAAAAGCTACTGGAAGGGTAAATGTGGAAGTAATTAAGGTAGGTGGAAGCAAACCAATGGATGAGTGCCAGGTGGCAACTTGTTGAAGAAGATATGTCTTCTCTTCCCTCCTACGTGAAAGTTTCCACTTCTCCATCTTCTCTCCCTCTGTTTTCTCTCGGCCAGGCGACAAAAGTTCACCCAAACACCTTTGATCTCCTAGGGTTTTCCTTGTTTTCTGCCTAAGGTAAACATCTCCCAATGCTAACTCATTTGGACAAGCAAAAAGTATGCGTTTTGCTGAAGTTTTAGGTTAGGATATTTAGGAGAAAACTCTCGAGTTTTGTATGGAAACACATTGTTGTTTTCTACCAGTCTGAGTGGAGTTTTCTGCATAAATTTCCAAGTTATTTGTTAGCATTGCAGCTTGTTTTATACCTCTTCATGCATGCTACAGATCCAAGCATTCCAGGGACATTCGAGCATCTGACACCGCAGCAACCAGGTAAGTTCATACGTTTATGTTGGCCCTTATGGCCCTACAACTTGGAGGTACTAGGTATGGTTTGGGTAGATAGGTTCTAGGTTATGTTTTAAGTTAAACATGTCTCTGTTATATTCTGTTTCCCTGTTGTATCCATTCTGCCATCTGTGAATGTTGAGTATCGCACTTATCCATGCATACACGTTTTCCAGTAAAATCATGCAAATGTTTTCAGCACTGGTTTTGAAGTAAGTAAAGATAAAATCCTGTAATGTAATGAACGGTTAAGTGTGGACGAGGACTGGCATCCTGTTCTTGTCCTTCCCTGGGACTCATGTAAAATTTATCCCCGCCAAGGATACCCTGTACCTTGTCCTTCCCTGGGACACCGGCAAAATTACTAACAAGTGTCATGTCCAGTATGTTATGTATGTTATGCGCCAGTTCCTCTATAAGCCTCACTTATACCACCATGTGCAGTGAAACGTAATGTAATGTTCTGTCACCGTTTTTCTGAAAACTGCATGCATAGCATTTTGCATCACTGCATGTTGATTATGTTCTTACTGAGCTTTAGGCTCATAGGTGAACTCCCTGTTGTAGGTACGGATATTCCAGATGAGGACCCGGTGCCTCAAAATGACGAGCTGATGTAGTTGGTGGATCGAGCTCACGGGGTCTGGCTGTTGCAGTCAGACAAGATGTATTCCTGTGAGCGTGTATATTTGAAAGTTAAGTCGAGTCCTGTATAGATTTTGTGTTTTGTTTTAAAACTCCTGTTTTGGTAAAAAAATTTAAATGTATGTCAAGTTCCTGTAAAACTTTTGGAATCTGTTATTGATGTATTTAAAACCTCTGTATTTGACAGATTGTATCCATATATTTTAAATGTTTTGAAAACATTCTGGAACTGCTTGAGTTCTCCCTTTCAGGTCATGCATGGATAGTCTCGAATTTTAGAGCTATCCATGCAGTTTGTTTTCTCGAAATTTGTCATTCTGTGGTGAAAGTTTGAAACTTGTATGCCTTCTATTTTTCATGCTTCCTGCCAGCAGGTATCTTCGTTAAAAGATGTCATGGTGCAGGATGTCTTCTTGAAATTTTGTCCATTGTAAAGTATATTTTTATAACTTCTTTTGAATCGGGTTTGAAGGTTTTGAAACCTTTATGCTTCCTGTTTGAGGTTGCCTTCTATATGTCTTTCTGTCAAAAGTTGTAATTCTGTCTTTAAAACTATATCTTCCGATTGCGTCTTCCGGTTACTGTTCACATTTTTCTTCTACCGGTGACGTTATTTGTCTTCCGGTTGACGTCATCTTCTCTTCCGATGACGTCAGCATAAGTCTTCCGCCCAGTTTATAACTTTGCCTTCCGGTTGACGTCATCTTCTCTTCCGATGACGTTGGCATAAGTCTTCCGCCCAGTTTATAACTTTGTCTTCCGATGACGTCAGAACGTCTTCCGGCTGACGACATCATCTTCTGCCGGTTATGTTTGCTGCCTTTATCTTCCGATGACGCTATCCACTGATTTCTCCTCCGGTTCAGTTTGAAACTACATCTTCCGCCACTGTTCCCTGTTTCCATTTCCGCCAGTCTTATGCCTATTTCTGTTCGGTTATCTATTATTGAGATTTGTTTGCTTTCCATTCCAGAGAACCCTCTCTCCCCCTGCAAATGTTTTCGATTACTCCCTGCAGTTCTCCCTCCCTGTTCACTGCTTTGATCGTTCTATTAGTTTAAAAAAAAAAATAATAGTCACCGTTTCCTGTAAATGTCCCGGAGTGACGGCTCCGATCCCGGAACCCGATTCGGATCCGGTTTCGGGCTGTCACAGTTATGGTATCAGAGAGACACGGTTTTAAAACCGATTCTGTGAAATGTCTGACTGCGCAACCCGCCACGTGATATCGCTCCGCCAACTGTAAGTGTTTAAATTCCTGTAAAAGTTTGTTTATTAAATTAGGTTATTCTGTTATTCTACTTATAGGACTATCTTAGAAATGGTGAGAGGACATCAGGAAGAGTCCAGTGAAAGCTCTCGAGCCATTGACCGACTAACCGAACTGGTGGGTGCACAGTCACGTATGGTAGAGCGCATGATGGCTCGGGAAGATGATAGGAACAACAACCATGGGAACAACAATAATAATAATCTTGGATATAATGCACCGCGAGACAATAGTGGAGACAGATTCCGGCGACTTCAGCCACCCTCATTTGATGGGTTGTCTACAGACCCGACCCGTGCTGAAACCTGGATTCGAACTATGGAAAAGATGTTCAGTTATGCAGAAGTAGAAGACAACAAGAAGGTTACTTGTGCCACGTTCCATCTCACTGAAAGTGCTGGATTCTGGTGGGATGCAGTACAATCGTCTACTGTGGCATTGAGTTGGGAGGGATTAAAACACTCTTCTACGAGAAGTACTTTGACCGAGGAGTGAGAAAGGAAAAGTTACTTGAGTTTTCTCGGCTGCGACAGTATGGATCTGTGGCCGAGTATGTTCAGAAATTTGAGTCGCTATCCCGATATGCAACACACATGGTGGCCACTGATGAGAACAAGGTGCACCAGTTTATTCAAGGTTTAAAGATGGACCTTCTGCGAGGAATCACGACTGGAGGTTTTGATGAGGCACCATATGTGAAAGTGGTGGCCAAGGCTTATCAACTTGAGGCCTTAGAAATAAAGTCCCAGAGACAGAGAGAGCCACCAAGAGGAATTATAAGAAATGCTCCTCAACAACAACAACAAAAGATTCAGAATGTACATCCTCAACAGCAACAGAACAGGGGCACTAAAAGGCCCAATGAGACCCTTACTTACCAGGACAAAGGGAAGAGACCTATGGGAGCTCCTCAGCTTCCTGTCTGCTCACGTTGCCAGAAGAATCATACAGGAGAATGCAGACTCTTCACTGGAGCTTGTTTCCGATGTGGCCAAGTAGGTCATCAAATTCGAGATTGTCCAATACCCGACACCAGAACAGGACAGGCTGTGCCAAGAGTGTTTGCAATGATGGAGGACGTTGATGATGCTGATCAGCACACAGCAATTACAGGTACAATTTCAGTATGTGATGTGCCTGCTTATACCTTGTGGGACACGGGGGCCACACATTCATTTGTGGCCATGGATTTTGTAGTTAGACAAAAGTTTTGTAGTACGTCGTCAGATCAGCCTTACAGCGTTATGCTACCGTCCGGAGGGTTTATGCACTCCGAGCAGGTGGTACGGGGTGATATAGTGTCAGTAGAAAACCAGAAATTGTATGCCGACCTTATCGTCATCAGTATGAAAGGGTACGATGTCATTCTAGGGATGGACTGGCTGTTTAGACATTATGCCACCATCAACTGTAGGTCCGGGCTTGTGTCATTTAAGCGCCCAAATGAAGTAGAATTCTCCTATCAGGCAGTATCGAAGAAACACCGTATGCCTGTGATATCTTCCTTGAAAGCTCAACGACTGATGAAGTCAGGGTGCATTGGATTCCTGGCCCATGTAATAGACATACGGAGGCAAGATGAGGTGGAACTTCGAAATATTCCGATAGTCCGAGACTTTCCTGAGGTTTTCTTAGATGACTTACCGGGGTTGCCACCTAATCGCGAAATTGAGTTTGAAATTGACGTATATCCGGGTGCGGAACCAGTATCAAAGAATCCGTACCGCATGGCACCAATAGAGCTGAAAGAGTTGAAGACTCAACTGAAAGAACTGGTGGACAAGGGTTTTGTGCGCCCAAGTTTCTCTCCGTGGGGTGCTCCCGTCTTGTTCGTTAAGAAGAAGGATGGGTCCCTACGGATGTGTATTGACTACCGTGAGCTGAATAAGTTGACTATCAAGAATAAGTACCCGTTGCCAAGAATTGACGATTTGTTTGATCAGCTACAGGGGGCTCGGGTATTTTCTAAGATTGACTTACGCTCCGGCTATTACCAGTTGAAGGTCAGAGCTGAAGATATTCCAAAGACTGCCTTCAGAACCCGGTACGGACACTATGAGTTCTTGGTGATGTCGTTCGGGTTGACTAATGCTCCGGCAGCATTTATGGACCTAATGAACAGGGTATTCCATGATGTCTTGGATAAATTTGTGATCGTTTTCATCGACGACATTCTGGTTTATTCCGGGAGTGTGGCCGAGCATGAGAAACACTTGGCTATGGTACTGTCAATCCTAAAGCAACACCAATTATATGCCAAGCTGTCAAAGTGTGAGTTCTGGTTAAGCAAGATTAATTTCTTGGGCCACGTGGTGTCTGCTGAAGGAGTATCTGTGGACCCGGCCAAGATTCAGGCTGTAAGGGATTGGCCCAGGCCGAGAAATGCAAGTGAAGTACGGAGCTTTATTGGACTAGCTGGTTATTACAGGAAATTCATCAAGGGGTTTTCTGTGATAGCAAAGCCTATGACCAGCTTAACAAGGAAGGAAATCAAGTTCAAGTGGTCTGAAGCATGTGAGGTGAGCTTTCAGACACTCAAGCAAAAGTTGACCACTGCTCCTCTGTTGATATTGTCAGTTGAAGATGGCAAATTCAGCGTATACTGTGATGCGTCAAAAGTTGGCTTGGGATGTGTACTGATGCAAGAAGGGAAGGTGGTAGCATACGCATCCCGACAATTGAAGACCCATGAGGAAAACTACCCTACTCACGACCTTGAGTTAGCGGCAGTTGTATTTGCGCTGAAAGTATGGAGACATCATTTGTACGGACAATCATGTGAGGTGTTTTCGGATCACAAAAGCTTGAAGTACATATTTACTCAGAAGGAGTTGAATATGAGGCAAAGGCGGTGGTTAGAATTTGTAAAAGACTATGATGTTGAGATCAAGTACCATCCTGGTAAAGCTAATGTGGTAGCTGATGCACTGAGCAGAATGCCAACTACTATGCAACCAGTAATGTCGGCCGTATCGACGCCTTTGAGAACAGAGATGCAGAAGTTCGATATGGAGATAGTTTCTGGGCTATCGGCCATACTAGCAAACCTGACACTACGGCCCACTGTCTTGGACCGCATTAAGGAAGCCCAGAAGACCAATTCAAAGGAGATGGCTGATATGGTGAGCAAAGTGCCGATGCCCTCATCCAATTTCAGCTATTCGGGAGATGGAGTTCTGAAGTTCAAAGGCAGATGGTATGTTCCGAAAGACGAGGAGCTACGGAAGCATATCTTGTCGGAAGCTCATTCATCCTCTTTCTCTGTACATCCCGGAAGTACGAAGATGTATCAGGACCTAAAGCTTCACTTCTGGTGGCCGAATATGAAGAATGAAGTGGCCAAGTACGTGGAGTCTTGTTTAATATGTCAACAGGTCAAAGCTGAATATCAACGACCGATTGGAACGCTTCAGCCTCTTCCAATTCCTGAATGGAAGTGGGAGAACATTACAATGGACTTTGTTGTTGGACTTCCAAGAACAGTAAAAGGCCATAATAGTATATGGGTCATAGTGGACAGATTGACGAAGTCTGCCCATTTTCTACCCGTGATGACGACGTTCACCGTGAACCAGTATGCAGAACTGTACATTAATGAGATTGTCAAGCTGCACGGCATTCCTGTGTCAATCGTCTCTGATCGCGATCCTAGATTCACTTCCAGGTTTTGGAAAAGTTTGCAAAGCTCTTTGGGCAGTAGATTGGACTTCAGCACGGCATTTCACCCGCAGACGGATGGACAATCCGAGAGAACGATTCAGACATTGGAAGATATGTTAGGGCGTGCGTGCTGGAACTTCACGCTCCTTGGAGTAGATACCTGCCACTTGTGGAGTTGCTTACAACAATAGCTACCAGGCTACGATCGGTATGGCTCCATATGAAGCGCTTTATGGCAGAAAGTGCAGATCCCCGTTGTGTTGGGATGAAGTCGGGGAAACCAAGCTTATCGGCCCCGAAATACTGCAAACAGTGTCTGGGGTAATAACGGCGATTAAGCAAAGAATCCAAGCTGCACAAAGTCGACAGAAAAGTTACGCAGACCACAGGAGAAGGGACTTAGAGTTTGCCGAAGGTGATGAGGTGTTTCTTGAAGGTGTCACCTTTCAAGGGCGTAATGAGATTCGGCAAGAAAGGGAAGCTAAGCCCAAGGTTTATTGGGCCTTTTCCCATCGTGAAGCGTGTGGGAAGCATGGCCTACAGACTACAACTACCAGCGTCAATGGATGGTGTTCATGATGTTTTTCCATGTCTCGATGCTGAGAAAATGTGTACGAGATCCAACTCAAATCGTGGAGCATGTGGACGTTGACATTATGCCAACCCTGACATATGAAGAAAGGCCCATACAGATCCTGGATACCTCAGTCAAGTATTGCGCAACAAAGTGGTCCCGTTGGTGAAAGTCTTATGGCGCAACCATAATGTGGAGGAAGCCACTTGGGAAAGACTGGAGGATGTTAAAACACAATATCCAGACTTCTTTGCTTAGGCAAATTTTGGGGACAAAATTTCTATTAAGGTGGGTGGAATATAACACCCGGCATTTTTGCATGTAATTGTTTTCCCGAAACCATTTGTGCGGGATTAACATTTATATTTATACAACGTATGTTTTGGTTGAGTTGTTGGAAATGTCTAGTGAAACTAAACTAATGTGTAACCAAAACAAATTAATTAGGTTAAAAGCTACTGGAAGGGTAAATGTGGAAGTAATTAAGGTAGGTGGAAGCAAACCAATGGATGAGTGCCAGGTGGCAACTTGTTGAAGAAGATATGTCTTCTCTTCCCTCCTACGTGAAAGTTTCCACTTCCTCCATCTTCTCTCCCTCTGTTTTCTCTCGGCCAGGCGACAAAAGTTCACCCAAACACCTTTGATCTCCTAGGGTTTTCCTTGTTTTCTGCCTAAGGTAAACATCTCCCAATGCTAACTCATTGGACAAGCAAAAGTATGCGTTTTGCTGAAGTTTTAGGTTAGGATATTTAGGAGAAAACTCTCGAGTTTTGTATGGAAACACATTGTTGTTTTCTACCAGTCTGAGTGGAGTTTTCTGCATAAATTTCCAAGTTATTTGTTAGCATTGCAGCTTGTTTTATACCTCTTCATGCATGCTACAGATCCAAGCATTCCAGGGACATTCGAGCATCTGACACCCGCAGCAACCAGGTAAGTTCATACGTTTATGTTGGCCTTATGGCCCTACAACTTGGAGGTACTAGGTATGGTTTGGGTAGATAGGTTCTAGGTTATGTTTTAAGTTAAACATGTCTCTGTTATATTCTGTTTTCCTGTTGTATCCATTCTGCCATCTGTGAATGTTGAGTATCGCACTTATCCATGCATACACGTTTTCCAGTAAAATCATGCAAATGTTTTCAGCACTGGTTTTGAAGTAAGTAAAGATAAAATCCTGTAATGTAATGAACGGTTAAGTGTGGACGAGGACTGGCATCCTGTTCTTGTCCTTCCCTGGGACTCATGTAAAATTATCCCTGCCAAGGATACCCTGTACCTTGTCCTTCCCTGGGACACCGGCAAAATTACTAACAAGTGTCATGTCCAGTATGTTATGTATGTTATGCGCCAGTTCCTCTATAAGCCTCACTTAT
The DNA here is from genome assembly GCA_022432975.1 of Begonia masoniana. Taxonomy (NCBI): domain Eukaryota; kingdom Viridiplantae; phylum Streptophyta; class Magnoliopsida; order Cucurbitales; family Begoniaceae; genus Begonia; species Begonia masoniana. Next base: position 18,010,838 of record CM039515.1, read on the forward strand.
ACCACCATGTGCAGTGAAACGTAATGTAATGTTCTGTCACCGTTTTTCTGAAAACTGCATGCATAGCATTTGCATCACTGCATGTTGATTATGTTCTTACTGAGCTTTAGGCTCATAGGTGAACTCCCTGTTGTAGGTACGGATATTCCAGATGAGGACCCGGTGCCTCAAAATGACGAGCTGATGTAGTTGGTGGATCGAGCTCACGGGGTCTGGCTGTTGCAGTCAGACAAGATGTATTCCTGTGAGCGTGTATATTTGAAAGTTAAGTCGAGTCCTGTATAGATTTTGTGTTTTGTTTTAAAACTCCTGTTTTGGTAAAAAAATTTAAATGTATGTCAAGTTCCTGTAAAACTTTTGGAATCTGTTATTGATGTATTTAAAACCTCTGTATTTGACAGATTGTATCCATATATTTTAAATGTTTTGAAAACATTCTGGAACTGCTTGAGTTCTCCCTTTCAGGTCATGCATGGATAGTCTCGAATTTTAGAGCTATCCATGCAGTTTGTTTTCTCGAAATTTGTCATTCTGTGGTGAAAGTTTGAAACTTGTATGCCTTCTATTTTTCATGCTTCCTGCCAGCAGGTATCTTCGTTAAAAGATGTCATGGTGCAGGATGTCTTCTTGAAATTTTGTCCATTGTAAAGTATATTTTTATAACTTCTTTTGAATCGGGTTTGAAGGTTTTGAAACCTTTATGCTTCCTGTTTGAGGTTGCCTTCTATATGTCTTTCTGTCAAAAGTTGTAATTCTGTCTTTAAACTATGTCTTCCGATTGCGTCTTCCGGTTACTGTTCACATTTTTCTTCTACCGGTGACTTATTGTCTTCCGGTTGACGTCATCTTCTCTTCCGATGACGTCACATAAGTCTTCCGCCCAGTTTATAACTTTGCCTTCCGGTTGACGTCATCTTCTCTTCCGATGACGTTGGCATAAGTCTTCCGCCCAGTTTATAACTTTGCCTTCCGGTTGACGTCATCTTCTCTTCCGATGACGTCAGAACGTCTTCCGGGTGACGTCATCTTCTCTTCCGATGACGTTGGCATAAGTCTTCCGCCCAGTTTATAACTTTGCCTTCCGGTTGACGTCATCTTCTCTTCCGATGACGTTGGCATAAGTCTTCCGCCCAGTTTATAACTTTGCCTTCCGGTTGACGTCATCTTCTCTTCCGATGACGTTGGCATAAGTCTTCCGCCCAGTTTATAACTTTGCCTTCCGGTTGACGTCATCTTCTCTTCCGATGACGTTGGCATAAGTCTTCCGCCCAGTTTATAACTTTGCCTTCCGGTTGACGTCATCTTCTCTTCCGATGACGTTGGCATAAGTCTTCCGCCCAGTTTATAACTTTGCCTTCCGGTTGACGTCATCTTCTCTTCCGATGACGTTGGCATAAGTCTTCCGCCCAGTTTATAACTTTGCCTTCCGGTTGACGTCATCTTCTCTTCCGATGACGTTGGCATAAGTCTTCCGCCCAGTTTATAACTTTGCCTTCCGGTTGACGTCATCTTCTCTTCCGATGACGTTGGCATAAGTCTTCCGCCCAGTTTATAACTTTGCCTTCCGGTTGACGTCATCTTCTCTTCCGATGACGTTGGCATAAGTCTTCCGCCCAGTTTATAACTTTGCCTTCCGGTTGACGTCATCTTCTCTTCCGATGACGTTGGCATAAGTCTTCCGCCCAGTTTATAACTTTGCCTTCCGGTTGACGTCATCTTCTCTTCCGATGACGTTGGCATAAGTCTTCCGCCCAGTTTATAACTTTGCCTTCCGGTTGACGTCATCTTCTCTTCCGATGACGTTGGCATAAGTCTTCCGCCCAGTTTATAACTTTGCCTTCCGGTTGACGTCATCTTCTCTTCCGATGACGTTGGCATAAGTCTTCCGCCCAGTTTATAACTTTGCCTTCCGGTTGACGTCATCTTCTCTTCCGATGACGTTGGCATAAGTCTTCCGCCCAGTTTATAACTTTGCCTTCCGGTTGACGTCATCTTCTCTTCCGATGACGTTGGCATAAGTCTTCCGCCCAGTTTATAACTTTGCCTTCCGGTTGACGTCATCTTCTCTTCCGATGACGTTGGCATAAGTCTTCCGCCCAGTTTATAACTTTGCCTTCCGGTTGACGTCATCTTCTCTTCCGATGACGTTGGCATAAGTCTTCCGCCCAGTTTATAACTTTGCCTTCCGGTTGACGTCATCTTCTCTTCCGATGACGTTGGCATAAGTCTTCCGCCCAGTTTATAACTTTGCCTTCCGGTTGACGTCATCTTCTCTTCCGATGACGTTGGCATAAGTCTTCCGCCCAGTTTATAACTTTGCCTTCCGGTTGACGTCATCTTCTCTTCCGATGACGTTGGCATAAGTCTTCCGCCCAGTTTATAACTTTGCCTTCCGGTTGACGTCATCTTCTCTTCCGATGACGTTGGCATAAGTCTTCCGCCCAGTTTATAACTTTGCCTTCCGGTTGACGTCATCTTCTCTTCCGATGACGTTGGCATAAGTCTTCCGCCCAGTTTATAACTTTAGCCCATGACCGACTCTAACGAACTGGTGGGTGCACAGTCACGTATGGTAGAGCGCATGATGGCTCGGGAAGATGATAGGAACAACAACCATGGGAACAACAATAATAATAATCCTGGAAATAATGCACCGCGAGACAATAGTGGAGACAGATTCCGGCGACTTCAGCCACCCTCATTTGATGGGTTGTCTACAGACCCGACCCGTGCTGAAACCTGGATTCGAACTATGGAAAAGAGTTCAGTATGCAGAAGTAGAAGACAACAAGAAGGTTACTTGTGCCACGTTCCATCTCACGAAGTGCTGGATTCTGGTGGGATGCAGTACAATCGTCTACTGTGGCATTGAGTTGGGAGGGATTTAAAACACTCTTCTACGAGAAGTACTTTGACCGAGGAGTGAGAAAGGAAAAGTTACTTGAGTTTTCTCGGCTGCGACAGTATGGATCTGTGGCGAGTATGTTCAGAAATTGAGTCGCTATCCCGATATGCAACACACATGGTGGCCACTGATGAGAACAAGGTGCACCAGTTTATTCAAGGTTTAAAGATGGACCTTCTGCGGGAATCACGACTGGAGGTTTTGATGAGGCACATATGTGAAGTGGTGGCCAAGGCTTATCACTTAGGCCTTGAAATAGTCCCAGAGACAGAGAGAGCCACCAAGAGGAATTATAGAAATGCTCCTCAACAACAACAACAAAAGATTCAGAATGTACATCCTCACAGCAACAGAACAGGGGCACTAAAAGGCCCAATGAGACCCTTACTTACCAGGACAAAGGGAAGAGACCTATGGGAGCTCTAGATCTGTCTGCCAGTTGCCATAAGAATCATACAGGAGAATGCAGACTCTTCACTGGAGCTTGTTTCCGATGTGGCCAAGTAGGTCATCAAATTCGAGATTGTCCAATACCCGACACCAGAACAGGACAGGCTGTGCCAAGAGTGTTTGCAATGATGGAGGACGTTGATGATGCTGATCAGCACACAGCAATTACAGGTACAATTTCAGTATGTGATGTGCCTGCTTATACCTTGTGGGACACGGGGGCCACACATTCGTTTGTGGCCATGGATTTTGTAGTTAGACAGAAGTTTGTAGTACGTCCTCAGATCAGCCCTACAGCGTTATGCTACCGTCCAGAGTTTATGCACTCCGAGCGGTGGTACGGGTGATATAGTGTCAGTAGAAAACCAGAAATGTATGCCGACCTTATCGTCATCAGTATGAAAGGGTACGATGTCATTCTAGGGATGGACTGGCTGTTTGACATTAGGCCACCATCAACAGGTAGTCGGCTTGTGTCATTTAAGCGCCCAATGAAGTAGAATTCTCCTATCAGGCAGTATCGAAGAAACACCGTATGCTGTGATATCTCCTTGAAAGCTCAACGACTGATGAAGTCAGGGGTGCATTGGATTCCTGGCCTATGTAATAGACATCGGAGGCAAGATGAGGTGGAACTTCGAATATTCCGATAGTCCGAGACTTTCCTGAGTTTGTCTTAGAGGACTTACCGGGGTTGCCACCTAATCGCGAAATTGAGTTTGAAATTGACGTATATCCGGGTGCGGAACCAGTATCAAAGAATCCGTACCGCATGGCACCAATAGAGCTGAAAGAGTTGAAGACTCAACTGAAAGAACTGGTGGACAAGGGTTTTGTGCGCCCCAAGTTTCTCTCCGTGGGGTGCTCCCGTCTTGTTCGTTAAGAAGAAGGATGGGTCCCTACGGATGTGGATTGACTACCGTGAGCTGAATAAGTTGACTATCAAGAATAAGTACCCGTTGCCAAGAATGACGATTTGTTTGATCAGCTACAGGGGGCTCGGGTATTTCTAAGATTGACTTACGCTCCGGCTATTACCAGTTGAAGGTCAGAGCTGAAGATATTCCAAAGACTGCCTTCAGAACCCGGTACGGACACTATGAGTTCTTGGTGATGTCGTTCGGGTTGACTAATGCTCCGGCAGCATTTTAGGACCTAATGAACAGGGTATTCCATGATGTCTTGGATAAATTTGTGATCGTTTTCATCGACGACATTCTGTTTATTCCGGAGTGTGGCCGAGCATGAGAACAACTGGCTATGGTACTGTCAATCCTAAAGCAACACCAATTATATGCCAAGCTGTCAAAGTGTGAGTTCTGGTTAAGCAAGATTAATTTCTTGGGCCACGTGGTGTCTGCTGAAGGAGTATCTGTGGACCCGGCCAAGATTCAGGCTGTAAGGATTGGCCCCGGCCGAGAAATGCAAGTGAAGTACGGAGCTTTATTGGACTAGCTGGTTATTACAGGAAATTCATCAAGGGGTTTTCTGTGATAGCAAGCCTATGACCAGCTTAACAAGGAAGGAAATCAAGTTCAAGTGGTCTGAAGCATGTGAGGTGAGCTTTCAGACACTCAAGCAAAGTTGACCACTGCTCCTCTGTTGATATTGTCAGTTGAAGATGGCAAATTCAGCGTATACTGTGATGCGTCAAAAGTTGGCTTGGGATGTGTACTGATGCAAGAAGGGAAGGTGGTAGCATACGCATCCCGACAATTGAAGACCCATGAGGAAAACTACCCTACTCACGACCTTGAGGTAGCGGCAGTTGTATTTGCGCTGAAAGTATGGAGACATCATTGTACGGACAATCATGTGAGGTGTTTTCGGATCACAAAAGCTTGAAGTACATATTTACTCAGAAGGAGTTGAATATGAGGCAAAGGCGGTGGTTAGGAATTTGTAAAGACTATGATGTTGAGATCAAGTACCATCCTGGTAAAGCTAATGTGGTAGCTGATGCACTGAGCAGAATGCCAACTACTATGCAACCAGTAATGTCGGCCGTATCGACGCCTTTGAGAACAGAGATGCAGAAGTTCGATATGGAGATAGTTTCTGGGCTATCGGCCATACTAGCAAAACCTGACACTACGGCCCACTGTCTTGGACCGCATAAGGAAGCCCAGAAGACCAATTCAAAGGAGATGGCTGATATGGTGAGCAAAGTGCCGATGCCCTCATCCAATTTCAGCTATTCGGGAGATGGAGTTCTGAAGTTCAAAGGCAGATGGTATGTTCCGAAAGACGAGGAGCTACGGAAGCATATCTTGTCGGAAGCTCATTCATCCTCTTTCTCTGTACATCCCGGAAGTACGAAGATGTATCAGGACCTAAAGCGTCACTTCTGGTGGCCGAATATGAAGAATGAAGTGGCCAAGTACGTGGAGTCTTGTTTAATATGTCAACAGGTCAAAGCTGAATATCAACGACCGATTGGAACGCTTCAGCCTCTTCCAATTCCTGAATGGAAGTGGGAGAACATTACAATGGACTTTGTTGTTGGACTTCCAAGAACAGTAAAAGGCCATAATAGTATATGGTCATAGTGGACAGATTGACGAAGTCCTGCCCATTTTCTACCCGTGATGACGACGTTCACCGGTGAACCAGTATGCAGAACTGTACATTAATGAGATTGTCAAGCTGCACGGCATTCCTGTGTCAATCGTCTCTGATCGCGATCCTAGATTCACTTCCGGTTTTGGAAAAGTTTGCAAAGCTCTTTGGGCAGTAGATTGGACTTCAGCACGGCATTTCACCCGCAGACGGATGGACAATCCGAGAGAACGATTCAGACATTGGAAGATATGTTAAGGGCGTGCGTGCTGGAACTTCACGCTCCTTGGAGTAGATACCTGCCACTTGTGGAGTTTGCTTACAACAATAGCTACCAGGCTACGATCGGTATGGCTCCATATGAAGCGCTTTATGGCAGAAAGTGCAGATCCCCGTTGTGTTGGGATGAAGTCGGGGAAACCAAGCTTATCGGCCCCGAAATACTGCAACAGATGTCTGGGGTAATAACGGCGATTAAGCAAAGAATCCAAGCTGCACAAAGTCGACAGAAAAGTTACGCAGACCACAGGAGAAGGGACTTAGAGTTTGCCGAAGGTGATGAGGTGTTCTTGAAGGTGTCACCTTTCAAGGGCGTAATGAGATTCGGCAAGAAAGGGAAGCTAAGCCCAAGGTTTATTGGGCCTTTTCCCATCTTGAAGCGTGTGGGAAGCATGGCCTACAGACTACAACTACCAGCGTCAATGGATGGTGTTCATGATGTTTTCCATGTCTCGATGCTGAGAAAATGTGTACGAGATCCAACTCAAATCGTGGAGCATGTGGACGTTGACATTATGCCAACCCTGACATATGAAGAAAGGCCCATACAGATCCTGGATACCTCAGTCAAAGTATTGCGCAACAAAGTGGTCCCGTTGGTGAAAGTCTTATGGCGCAACCATAATGTGGAGGAAGCCACTTGGGAAAGACTGGAGGATGTTAAAACACAATATCCAGACTTCTTTGCTTAGGCAAATTTTGGGGACAAAATTTCTATTAAGGTGGGTGGAATATAACACCCGGCATTTTTGCCATGTAATTGTTTTCCCGAAACCATTTGTGCGGGATTAACATTTATATTTATACAACGTATGTTTTGGTTGAGTTGTTGGAAATGTCTAGTGAAACTAAACTAATGTGTAACCAAAACAAATTAATTAGGTTAAAAGCTACTGGAAGGGTAAATGTGGAAGTAATTAAGGTAGGTGGAAGCAAACCAATGGATGAGTGCCAGGTGGCAACTTGTTGAAGAAGATATGTCTTCTCTTCCCTCCTACGTGAAAGTTTCCACTTCTCCATCTTCTCTCCCTCTGTTTTCTCTCGGCCAGGCGACAAAAGTTCACCCAAACACCTTTGATCTCCTAGGGTTTTCCTTGTTTTCTGCCTAAGGTAAACATCTCCCAATGCTAACTCATTTGGACAAGCAAAAAGTATGCGTTTTGCTGAAGTTTTAGGTTAGGATATTTAGGAGAAAACTCTCGAGTTTTGTATGGAAACACATTGTTGTTTTCTACCAGTCTGAGTGGAGTTTTCTGCATAAATTTCCAAGTTATTTGTTAGCATTGCAGCTTGTTTTATACCTCTTCATGCATGCTACAGATCCAAGCATTCCAGGGACATTCGAGCATCTGACACCGCAGCAACCAGGTAAGTTCATACGTTTATGTTGGCCTTTATGGCCCTACAACTTGGAGGTACTAGGTATGGTTTGGGTAGATAGGTTCTAGGTTATGTTTTAAGTTAAACATGTCTCTGTTATATTCTGTTTTCCTGTTGTATCCATTCTGCCATCTGTGAATGTTGAGTATCGCACTTATCCATGCATACACGTTTTCCAGTAAAATCATGCAAATGTTTTCAGCACTGGTTTTGAAGTAAGTAAAGATAAAATCCTGTAATGTAATGAACGGTTAAGTGTGGACGAGGACTGGCATCCTGTTCTTGTCCTTCCCTGGGACTCATGTAAATTTATCCCCGCCAAGGATACCCTGTACCTTGTCCTTCCCTGGGACACCGGCAAAATTACTAACAAGTGTCATGTCCAGTATGTTATGTATGTTATGCGCCAGTTCCTCTATAAGCCTCACTTATACCACCATGTGCAGTGAAACGTAATGTAATGTTCTGTCACCGTTTTTCTGAAAACTGCATGCATAGCATTTTGCATCACTGCATGTTGATTATGTTCTTACTGAGCTTTAGGCTCATAGGTGAACTCCCTGTTGTAGGTACGGATATTCCAGATGAGGACCCGGTGCCTCAAAATGACGAGCTGATGTAGTTGGTGGATCGAGCTCACGGGGTCTGGCTGTTGCAGTCAGACAAGATGTATTCCTGTGAGCGTGTATATTTGAAAGTTAAGTCGAGTCCTGTATAGATTTTGTGTTTTGTTTTAAAACTCCTGTTTTGGTAAAAAATTTAAATGTATGTCAAGTTCCTGTAAAACTTTTGGAATCTGTTATTGATGTATTTAAAACCTCTGTATTTGACAGATTGTATCCATATATTTTAAATGTTTTGAAAACATTCTGGAACTGCTTGAGTTCTCCCTTTCAGGTCATGCATGGATAGTCTCGAATTTTAGAGCTATCCATGCAGTTTGTTTTCTCGAAATTTGTCATTCTGTGGTGAAAGTTTGAAACTTGTATGCCTTCTATTTTTCATGCTTCCTGCCAGCAGGTATCTTCGTTAAAAGATGTCATGGTGCAGGATGTCTTCTTGAAATTTTGTCCATTGTAAAGTATATTTTTATAACTTCTTTTGAATCGGGTTTGAAGGTTTTGAAACCTTTATGCTTCCTGTTTGAGGTTGCCTTCTATATGTCTTTCTGTCAAAAGTTGTAATTCTGTCTTTAAAACTATGTCTTCCGATTGCGTCTTTCGGTTACTGTTCACATTTTTCTTCTACCAGTGACGTTATTTGTCTTCCGGTTGACGTCATCTTCTCTTCCGATGACGTCAGCATAAGTCTTCCGCCCAGTTTATAACTTTGCCTTCCGGTTGACGTCATCTTCTCTTCCGATGACGTTGGCATAAGTCTTCCGCCCAGTTTATAACTTTGTCTTCCGATGACGTCAGAACGTCTTCCGGCTGACGACATCATCTTCTGCCGGTTATGTTTGCTGCCTTTATCTTCCGATGACGCTATCCACTGATTTCTCCTCCGGTTCAGTTTGAAACTACATCTTCCGCCACTGTTCCCTGTTTCCATTTCCGCCAGTCTATGCCTATTTCTGTTCGGTTATCTATTATTGAGATTTGTTTGCTTTCCATTCAGAGAACCCTCTCTCCCCTGCAAATGTTTTCGATTACTCCTGCAGTTCTCCCTCCCTGTTCACTGCTTTGATCGTTTATTAGTTTAAAAAAAAAAAAAAAAAAAAAAAAAAAAAAAAAAAAAAAAAAAAAAAAAAAAAAAAAAAAAAAAAAAAAAAAAAAAAAAAAAAAAAAAAAAAAAAAAAAAAAAAAAAAAAAAAAAAAAAAAAAAAAAAAAAAAAAAAAAAAAAAAAAAAAAAAAAAAAAAAAAAAAAAAAAAAAAAAAAAAAAAAAAAAAAAAAAAAAAAAAAAAAAAAAAAAAAAAAAAAAAAAAAAAAAAAAAAAAAAAAAAAAAAAAAAAAAAAAAAAAAAAAAAAAAAAAAAAAAAAAAAAAAAAAAAAAAAAAAAAAAAAAAAAAAAAAAAAAAAAAAAAAAAAAAAAAAAAAAAAAAAAAAAAAAAAAAAAAAAAAAAAAAAAAAAAAAAAAAAAAAAAAAAAAAAAAAAAAAAAAAAAAAAAAAAAAAAAAAAAAAAAAAAAAAAAAAAAAAAAAAAAAAAAAAAAAAAAAAAAAAAAAAAAAAAAAAAAAAAAAAAAAAAAAAAAAAAAAAAAAAAAAAAAAAAAAAAAAAAAAAAAAAAAAAAAAAAAAAAAAAAAAAAAAAAAAAAAAAAAAAAAAAAAAAAAAAAAAAAAAAAAAAAAAAAAAAAAAAAAAAAAAAAAAAAAAAAAAAAAAAAAAAAAAAAAAAAAAAAAAAAAAAAAAAAAAAAAAAAAAAAAAAAAAAAAAAAAAAAAAAAAAAAAAAAAAAAAAAAAAAAAAAAAAAAAAAAAAAAAAAAAAAAAAAAAAAAAAAAAAAAAAAAAAAAAAAAAAAAAAAAAAAAAAAAAAAAAAAAAAAAAAAAAAAAAAAAAAAAAAAAAAAAAAAAAAAAAAAAAAAAAAAAAAAAAAAAAAAAAAAAAAAAAAAAAAAAAAAAAAAAAAAAAAAAAAAAAAAAAAAAAAAAAAAAAAAAAAAAAAAAAAAAAAAAAAAAAAAAAAAAAAAAAAAAAAAAAAAAAAAAAAAAAAAAAAAAAAAAAAAAAAAAAAAAAAAAAAAAAAAAAAAAAAAAAAAAAAAAAAACAAGCGGCCAAGCACATATACACTCTTTGGCCACACTAATGTGCTCCCCATATCATAAGTATGCACTTCAAAAGTGCTCCCCGAATTTAATCTATGTATTTCTGCTTTGTACGACAAGACTAACTCGTACTGTTTGCCGTCCATGCCTTCGTTAAGTGTGAGAGCTAAGTTTCTTGCTCTTCTGGCAAGACTAGGTGTAATGTGAGTTCTGTGATCCCTCCCCACTTCCTCCACAATGGAAGATATGTCCCACCTAGGGTGACTTTTGAACCTAGACGGATAACGATGTGCCACCCATTTTGCACTAACGTGTCTATTCTAAATTATCCTTGCACAACTGTGAGTATTGACTGAAGTCTTTATTTATAGGTAAGCTCATCTTGCTTCTGCGAGGCATGCAAACGCCACTCACTGAACACTTAGTCGTTAGTCGGCTATTTTCACTTTTAATGAATACTATACCTAATCCATGTTTTATAGAATAATCTTTTATTTTGACTTTAAGATCTCTTAAAGATGCATATTCTCTAGTCACAAAAAACTCCATTCGAATTTCTTCACTTACCTGTACGCTTTCAACCTCATCATCGTCTGAGACAACCGGTGCTCGAAGGTGATCGTCAAGAGTTCTGGATGTCGAATACACAGGTATTTGTTCATTTTCATCTGAGCCATCATCACCATATGCAGGAGTCTCATCCGAATACCAATTCATATCGGCATCACTATCTACTTCATCGTCTAATTCAAACTATCTATTTGGATCAGAATCCATCGTCCTTACTAAAACAGAGAAAATTTGACTGCGCAAAGAAAAAAATTGTGAGAAATTTTAGAGATCTCGGAGAGTGGAGGGCGGAGCTCCTTAAACAATAAAGGAGTTCGGGCCCCCGTTTGAGAACCCCAGCCCCCCGCATCTCGGAAAATTATTAACGCGGGAGGCCGCGAATATGATTCGGCCATTCGAGTTCCCATCCACAGATCAATTATTGATCTGTGGATGAGAGTTCGGGGGGCCGCGAATCTGATGTGGCCCCTCACGTTCCCATCCAAAGATCAATTATTGATCTGTGGATGGGAGTTCGAAGGGTGCGAATATGATGTGGCCCCTCGCGTTCCCATCCACAGATCAATTATTGATATGTGGATGGGATTTCGGGTGGTCGAGAATTCGATTTGTGCCCCCCAATTCCTATCGACATATTAACAATTGATCTGTGGATAAGAACCTGGGGGCTGAGTGAGATTTGAGGCCCCACGCAAAGACTCGGGGTGCCGAGTTTGAAATTACGGCCCCCGCAATAAATTTTCTATGAAACACGGGGGGCCGAGTTGGAATTGCGGCCCCCCGAAGTTGATTCACGTGCATTGCACGTGCTAGGGTGATCCAATCCCCTCGCGTCGAACCCCGTATAATGCGGCTGGCCTAATACGTGGCGCGACCATCTGCATATGTCCACGTGCAGCGCACGTGCGCGAGGGCCAGAGACCCACGCATCTTCCCTCGTGGAATGCGGGGGGCCGTAAGTTTTATGCGGCCCCCCGCATGTCTTCGTATACGGCCATGCAGGGGGCCGCGATTTGGATTCGGCCCCCCAAAGTTCAATTCGGGGGGCATGCGGCGATCTACATTTGTTCGAGGATTTGACTGCGATGACTTTTTGTTTGAGAGCTCTTTCAATAAATACTTATACTTCAGGGGTATTTTGGATTTTACCCATTATAAAATGCTAATTTCTACGAGCTGAAAAAGTCCGATACTCGATTTTCTACCCAGAAATCAAACCACCCGAAATGTAATTGGAGCGACGCTTTCAGGTATGGAAACTTTCATCCAATCTTACTACCAAAGCAATAAAAAAAGATCTGCCTAGACTTACCAGTTCTTCCCCCTTGGTTAGAGAGAGAAGCCAGTCGTAGAGAGAGAAAGATAGACTGGTTCAACACTGTTGATAGCTATAAATAGGCAAATGAGGATAGCAAGATATCTCACCACACAAACGAGAATTCGTAGAGAGAGCTTCGTTCAACAATGGAGAAGATGATTAAGCTTGTTCTAGTTTTTGCCCTACTGGCTTTATCTTTCTCCATTACTACTTCAGCTAACGACCCTGGTTCTCTTCAGGACTTCTGCGTCGCCATTAACGAGACAGACCCAAGAAGTTTTACGCTCTTTCTCTCATGATAACTCAAAACTAGACGATGGTTCATTTGCTGAACTTCTATTTGTTTTCTTTGTAGTGTTTGTCAATGGAAAATTTTATAAGAACCCAAACTATGTCATTGCTGATGACTTCTTCTACTCCGGCCTAGACCAGCCCGGAAACACATCTAACCCCGTCAGCTCAAAAGTCACCGCCGTGAACATCAACAATCTGCCAGGACTCAACACGCTCGGCATATCCCTCGCTCGAATCGACTACGCTCCGGGTGGTCAGAACCCACCGCACACCCACCCTCGCGCCTCCGAGATCCTCTTCGTCGCTGAAGGCAAACTTCTCGTCGGATTCGTCACGTCCAACCTCCAAAACAATCAAAACCGTGTCTTCACCAAAGTTTTAAACAAAGGAGACGTCTTTGTTTTTCCGATGGGACTCATCCATTTTCAACTCAACGTTGGATACACAAATGCTTTGGCTTTTGCTGGGCTGAGTAGCCAAAACCCAAGAGTTATTACGATTGCAAATGCTGTGTTTTGGTCGACTCCTCCGATTTCTCCTGATGTTCTTACGAAGGCTTTCTAGGTTGACAAGAACACCATAGCTTATCTCCAGAAGCAGTTCTGGTACGATAACAATTAGGGTTTCATTATCTTCTGCAATTGCATTACGTGGTTTGGTTGATGCATGTGTTTTTGTATTTTAATTCCACCATATGAGTGAATCATTATGATTCACATATAGAATAAATTGGTGTACGTGGTACTTCTTTCCCAATCCATTTGCACGGTTTTCAATCCTCTCTCTGTCTCTCTCCCCGCCTCCTCTGTAACAAATTAATTTATTTTAATTTTAATTTTCTTATTTATTTAATATTCAATTAATAATTAGACACATATAAAGTACACCCTACCAAACAACTTTGGAGGGTGACCCCAGATTTACTTAAAATGTTATAACGACCAGTTTGTTTTGGTCCTACTTGTGACAGCCCGAATCTGGATCCCGATCAACAGGACCCGAGAACCAAGCCGTCACTCCGGGAGAGTTAACAGAAAATGGGACTACATTTTTTTTGAACATACACAGAACAGATAGCGTTACTGGAACAACTTATGAAAGCCAACTGAACTTTTAAAACTTTAACGGAAAACAGAACCGAATGACAGGAAACATGCACTGTCATCGCAAACCCTAAAAACGTAACTTTACAGAGAGGGAGAAACTACAGTGAGTAACAGAAACCATTTACAGGGAGAGAGAGAGAGTTCTCGGGTGAAACCGAAATGAAAAGAACAATTAGAAATCGAACTACAGGATAAACAACAGAAAGGAAAATCAGAATACTTGGAACAGAATCAGAAAACATGATGGCTATTGAACCACATAACAAACTGAAGAAAACAGGACACGAAAATAAACTGGTCTTTGGACCTTTAGAATATCAGGCAAAAAGGGAAATCTAAAGAGTACAAAAAGGGATGTAAAAGAATCTAAGTAACAGTTATTAATGGTAGCAGGAAACAGGAAATATTGGAGGAAAACTGGCGGAAGATGTGAGCTGACGTCAGTCGGAAGATGCATTTGCAAAGACAGAAGTAAGGATGACGTCAGCCGGAAGATATAGGCAATAAACGGAATTGGCAGATGGTGATGATGTCAGCCGGAAGATGGATGATGTCATCGGCAGATGCAGGCAACAATCGTGATCGGCAGATGGTGATGATGTCAGCCGGAAGATGGATGACGTCATCGGCAGATGCAGGCAACAAACGTGATCGGCAGAAGGAAAACTTATAACAGGACTACTGTTTGGCGGTAGATGTACCCCGAGAAGGGAACAGTGAAAATCGGTAGATGTAGTTTTAAAGAGAAATGGACAGTGATGGATATGATCGGAAGATGCAGTTTTTACACATATCGGTGGATGTGATTTTTAGAACAGGCAGCGGGCAAAAATAAAAACACAGGTGAATGCACTATCTACCGATAGATGAAATCGGTAGATAGGCGGCTGATGATGCATTCCAGTAAAAAGAAAATGCTGTGTGCCGATGGGTGAAATCGGTAGATATGGTTTTAAAGACATAATTTACAACTTTTTAACAGGAAGATATACAAACAAAAAACCTCACGACAGAAGACATAGAGGTTTCAAACCTTCGAAATCCGATTTCAAAACAAGTTTTTGAAACATACTTTGCAGACGACGGATTTCAATTGACAGATTTAAAGAAACAGACTGCATGGATAGTTCTAAAACCAGAATTCATCCATGCACAAACAAACCAACAGAAAATGTCCCCAAACAAATTCAGAAACATTCAGAATATAAACTCAACTGTCAAATACAGTAGTTTTCAAATCTAGACATCAGAATCTATACATTGTTTTAAAATCTGAGGATCAGTACAGAACGTAATATATATTTACAGAATCTACCAAAAGAGGAGTTTTTACAGAGTTTTACAACAAAACCAGAATTTCCAGAAGATTTTACAGATACAGACTATACTTTAAAAACTTGAACCTCAGAACAGAATTATGTCTAATTGCAGCAACCACCCTGTGAGCTCGATCCACCAGTTACATCAGATCATCATTTTGAGGAACAAAGTCCTCGGTTTCAGGTTCAGTACCTACATCAGAGAGTTCACCTATGAGTCTAAAACTCAGTAAGGACATAATCAGAATGCAGTGATGCAAAATGCTATGCATGCAGTTTTTCAGAAATACGGTGACAGTACAGAGCATTAAGTTACAGTGGCAGTAGAATTAAGTGGAGCTTATTGGGGAACTGACAAACAGTGGGGGAGGGGGAGGGTGCACTATCAGGCACATTCAGGGATACAGTACAGTAAACGGTAAACAGTAAACAGTTCTGGGGCCAGTCCCCGTCTCGCACTTAACCTGGTACATTTCAGTCGGATTTTATCTTATTAGTTTCAAACAGTGTACAGAAATCGGTTTTGCATGGATTTTCCGTAAAATGTGTATGCATGACATTCTCAGTGCCTGAACCTATAACAGCAGTCATCAGAAATAACAGGGCATATTGTGAGGCAGTACACAGATAACTCAGTACACAAACTGGACAGAAGCTATAACATTTCTACCCAAAACTACTCGTCAGAACAGGAAACCTAGTACCTCCGTGATGTAGGGCCTTAAGGGCCAACCTACGGTTATGAACTTACCTGTGGTCTAAAATGCAGTTAGCTGGAAAGTCTCGGGAATGCTCGAACCTGTTTGCTGCAATGTAGTGAATTAAACAAGCTGCAAATGCTAACAAATAACTTGTAGAATATGCAGCAAGCTCATTTCAACTCTTTAGGAAAACACACTAACGTATTTTCATCCAAAACAGTGAGTTTTCACAGAAATAATAACCCTAAACCCCAGTGAAAACTCGCATTAAACTTGTCCAAAATCAATAACTTCCGTAGATGATTACCTTTGCTGGAGAAACAGAAGGAAATCGGGAAAAAAGTTGAGGTTAAAATAGCTGCTGGTCGCCTGGAAAAGAGAAAACAGAAAGGAGAGGTAGAAGCGAGTTTCACATAGGAGGAAGAGAAGACATATCTTCTTCAACAAGTTTGCCAAGTGCCATCTATTCATTGGTTTGCTTCCACCTACCTTAATTACTTCCACATTTACCCTTCCATTGGCTTTTAACCAAATTGACTTGTTTTGGTTAGTTGGTCATTAGATTGGTCCTCCCTTAAACATTCCATCATTTCAACCAAAACATACACTGTATTTAAATAATAGTAATCCCACTTATACAATTCGGGGAAACAATTACATGGCAAAAATGCCGGGTGTTACACTACTAACTCAATGTGTCAATGGGTTGACCTTACTCCAATACCAATCTTTTTTTTTTGTTTTAATATTCGTTCTATAAAATATTTTTAAGAATTAGGATTTTCTCATAACCTTTACTCATCGCGTTATAAGACACTCCAAAACATTATCAAAGCTCGAGTGCACCCGAATTCGATATCACGTGACTTGAATTTTTGCATACTTAATATGTAAGTATTTTTTATGCAGTATGTAGACCAAGCTCATTAACCCATGACCAAGCATATGATTTAATATTTTATTCGTTTTAACTTCTTAAAGATATAATTTATCTTTCTAAAAGCTTTTCTATATATTTAATTTATCTTATTAGAGATTTGTAGATCATAATACTGAACTTTATTTTAAGGGTTGTGATTGATTTTAGAAAAAAAAAACTTAACAATTATTACAAATTATCCATAGTTTGATAATTATTTATCTATTATTGTTATACCTTTATGTTTCTATCCGAACAATTCTTTCCCTGCATCATTGTGTAGCTTGGTCTTGGAAGAAAAAGGTTGTGTCATCCAATTCACTCTTGATAACAAATTTTCAAATGGCTAATTCAAAACCAACGAGGTTCTAGAATGCGTGAAAAAGAGATAATATGCTGCTCTTTCATTAGAATAATCATAAATATTTAATTAAAAATACAAAAGCTATGTTGACAATGCTACAACAAATTTTTAGAATATTGTTTGTCACTTTTTTTAACAACTCTTTTAATTAGAAACCATTTGTAAGAAAATTACAATTGTGACATTTCACATTTGAAAGTAAAAAACAATCAACCATTGAGTAATTGTAAAGGCTAAGTCTGTCACGACCCGGGAAGGCTTTGTGCGGAAGTTTTATGACTGATCCATGACCTCTTGCAATAACAAATAGGAGGATATAAGCAATTGTAGGAATACAGAAAAATTAAAATAATTAAATGCACAATGTACGGTACAATCTAAAATATGTCCTTACATATTCAAATTTAGAAGAAGAATATGATGGTGACTCAAAGGAAACCGGCACAGGTTCGATTCAGTTCCTATTCCTCCTTCCTTTACCTGTAGAGAGGGGAGTCGTTGCGGTGAGTGACAAGCTCAGTATGAGATGTTATACCTATCACTTATCACATTATGCATGATCTTTTAAAATCAATGCATGTGTTTTAAAATCCAAAATTGGTTTCAATGTTATTAAATTCTCTTCTCGTCATTCATTTTAAAACAATTGATTGATGATGCTAGCTTTAAAAAAATAAGTAGGTGTAGTAAAAATAGGCCCACATCAACAATACTATCATATATATAGCCAGGTGAACAATGAAAATGGAGGTCACTCAAAGATCCTCCGAACCACACCACAAAGAAAGATCGCGATAACACCGGCAGGGCCTCCTAGGGAGAAGAGAAAAGTCAACCAACAAGGAGGGATCTCAAGCAGATCAACCACACCCTGGGCCCTTGGGAACACCGAACAAGAGACTTATCAATCGGGGGTAGCAACGAACAGACAGAGGCTAGGTCGGGTAATGTGGTGAGCCATAGCTTCTAGTCCCCTTCCTCCATTCGCGGGGAATACCGCATTCCTCCATTCGCGGGGAATACCGCATTCCTCCATTCGCGGGGACTACCACAACTCTAAATTCTAAAGGGGAGGACCCTATCCAAACAAGTGTGGGGAGTACCACAGCTAAGGGTGTACAAAACCGACCCAGACCTACGAACCGGACAAGAACCGACCTATTTGGTCCAATTCTGGTCGATTTTTTTTTAAAAAATGAATTTTGGTTCTACTTAAGCAGAACCGAAATATTCGATTCGGTTTTCAGGTTTATTGACAAAAACCCAAAAAAATGAATCGGACCATAGAAGAGAGGAAGAAAATGAAAAATCTGCAGAAATTGAACCTAACTTTTTTGTTTCTGTCGAAACTCGAAAGCTCTGAACTGAAGTCAAAAAATTAGGGGAGAGGGGAAAGCCAGAGAGGAGGGTTGTCTCGCGCTCACCGTCGCCGTCGCCAAAGCCAAACCCGAAACCGAAGGCCTGAAGCCTTCAATCTTTAGTTCAACGTCAATATTCTCTCTTAGTCATCGCCGATGCCTTCAATCTGAACTGGAGCTCTCTGGACTCTGAGTAAGTACCAACAACAGCTATTCATTTCCTCGCACGTCTCACCCACCTCGCCCACCTCTATTTTACGTTCACTATGTTTCTGTTCTTGGGAGACTCTTCGGACCTGAACGAGAGCATTTGTTTGTGTTAGTTTTCCAGTATATTATAATTTCATTTTTCTCTTTTTGTTGCTGTTTTGTGATGATTTAGTTGTTTTTGCTATTGTTGGTTCTGTTTTGGCCACGATGTTTCAGCGTCTTTGCTGTTTTTGTTAATGTTTTGTGATAATTTAGTTGTTTTTGCTGTTGTTGGTTCTGTTTTGGCACAGATGTTTCAGCGTCTTTTCTGTTAATGGGAAAACTGGAATCGAACCAGAACCAGAACCAAAAATCTAGTCCGGTTCTGGTCCGGTCCTTAAAAAAATTTTGATGGTACCGGTCCTAAAAATAAAAAACCGAATATTATTGGTCCGGTCTTAATTTTTCTCAAAACCAGACCGGACCAGACCACGTACACCCCTAACCATAGCAACCCTCACATATGGGTGCATTTAGGACAAACCCCCTGATACTCTCAGAGTATGGGCCCGACTGAGAGTGTCAGATGATTTTCTCCAATATCCAACTCCAAATGGCACAACAGAAAACCAATGCATAAATAAAACTCATCTGCATGCCCATATAATAAATCTCTAATCGAGCCCGTCGGCTAGGGCGAGTAAAACATGGCATTTAAACTCTACTAGGCAGTATAAATCAAATAAAATGTGTACATGCCTAAATAATGGAGAATGCACATGCTAGTAAAAATGCCGACGTCAATACTAGTGGTATCCCACCAAAAATAATATACGTGCATGCTAGGCTAGGTATAACATAATAAGTATAATAACTCATACCCTGTGGCAAGTCCTCCTAACCTCGGCAGCTGGTGACTCCTCGGGAATCGTTTGAACTCAGTAAAATCCTTCGACTCTGGGAATCAAACAAAGGAGGAACCTCGTTAAGGTCTAATAGGAGTTAGAAACGATATAAACCGGGAGCCGGGGCAAAAACGGGCCCAAACGGCTCGAGTTGACTTTTGGTCAAAAGTCAACATTTGATTTTGACTTTTTCAGTTCGTTTCGGTTCGGACCCGATTCGGGTCGGATCGGTCTGTATCGATCGGACTGATCCGGTCTAACCTGAAGGAACCCGGCCCGAAACGAGCTGACCCAGCTCGGGCTGGGCCTGACCCAGCCAAGGCCCAACTCGATCTTGGGCCCGAGTAGACTCGGCCCAGTAACCGAGTTGACTCCGCCCGCAGCCGAGTTGACTCCGCCGTTGACGGCCGAGCACCAAAACTCAATTTTCTGACCTTTTTTACGCTAACACTCATTTCTAACACGTTTCTTACCTCCTTTTCAATCGATTCTTGCTAAAAACACCATACAATCGACCTCAGATCACAAATTTACAAAACCCTAAAAACCCGAAACTTCTCGAGCAAAAATCGGGAGTTTGAGAAGTTACCTTCAAAAACCTTCTTCTCCAACGTTGATCTACTTTTCGAGATGAAGAGATTGGTACTAAAATAGGCCCGAACGGAGGTCGTCTTTGGCGACGGCTTCTCCCTCTCTCACGGTCAGCGTCGACCTCTCTCCCTCTCTTTCTTGTTTATGCTGAAAGGAAACAATAAGGTTTTTTTTTTAAAACCTTATGGCTTAATTAATTAATTAATTATTTTTCTTTTATTATTATTTTATTTTATTTTAATTTATATTAAATCTATTTAATAGTTTTCAGTTTTACAATTTAAATCTTTCTTGAATAATTTCCTTAGATAAATTATGACGTTCTTCTCCCGTAAATTTTAATTTACTTGAAACGCACGAACGTCAACTTAAATTTTATTTATTTATTTCCTTAAATTTTCCGTATGGGTCATAAGTGACTAAAAAATCGTATGTCGTAATTTTCTGAAAATATTCGGATTCGTGCTTAAATTTTCACTTAAAAATTCGCAAAAAATTTATTCTTAAATTTATCTTTATTAAATTTTAGCGGTTTTTACAAAGTCGACCACATACGTTGTACAATTATACTTCACTCGAGTACTACATATATTTGTAATTCATTAGTAATGTTTTCGTTTCCACTTAACCCAAAATCTTGCGAGTAGAACCCGTAAAAAAATCATTTAGATTTTGCGCAAAGTGTTGGCTACAACTTTTCAACTAGAATAAATTAAGAATAAAACATAAAACTCAAATTTACCTTGTATTCATTTTAATTATTCTTAAAAATAAAATGAATAAATAGAAAACTTTGTCCTTGGAACAAATGTGGGGTTGGTAGAGAAAAGTATACAAAGACTTCCATAACTCAGGCCTACCATTTTAAGTTATTTGCATCAAATTCAAATTCCAAAGGAAATTCATCTCTCATACAAAGCAAAGGCTATGTAATCCAAAGCAAGAATGGTGGTGAGATTCATTGGACACATGTAGTATGTTGAGCCGGACAAAAACTACTTCACTAATATACGATTCGCCCTCTCGGACGGATTGAACGGGTCCCAGAACCTGTAAACATCTCGGTTCAAACATAAATTTGAGGCAGGTGTGCATAATCCGAGCCCGTTGTACGGCCCTTGGCCACAACACGCTATTTCCTGTTAACTTAAAATGGGTTCAAGGATAATATAAGTTTATGATGTTTAATATATTGATTAAACATAAGAAGTAAATTACTTGTTACGTTTCTTAATTGAAAATGCCCTTGAAAAAGGGTATTTCATACTAATAAGCTATTATCAAGTTTGTGATAGTCTAAATAAAGAAATACAGTTTCGGAGTGGCTCAATTGTTGACCGTAATGTACAAGTGTCAACCGATGAATGCGGAGAAGATTAAAGTGTCGACCATGAAGATCGACCTATGCAAACAGAGCCAATTCAAGTGTCGACCGGAACATGAAGGTGTCGACCGATGTATAGAGAAGCAATTCAAGTGTCGACCACAAGGATAAACCTGTGCAAACAGATCCAATTCAAGTCTCGATCAGAACATGACGGTGTGGATCGATGTTTACAGAAGCAATTTCGACCACGAGGATTGACATGTGTAAACAGAGTCAATTCAAGTGTCGACCAGAACATGAAGGTGTCGACCGATGTATACAGAAGAAATTCAAGTGACGACCACAAGGATCGACCTGTGCAAGCAGATGCAATTCAAAGTGTCGACCGATTCTTAAAGAGGTCGACCTGTTTTGTTTACAACGGTCATCTATCTACACACAACGGTAACAAGGTGTGAACTGGTTTTAATATAGGTCAACCGGTCGTTATTTTTGTTGTTGTTGATAAGTTTAGTAAGATGACACATTTTATTGCATATTCGAAGACTAATGATACTACATATGTTGCAGATTTATTCTTTAAAGAGATTGTGCGATTACATGGCTTACCTAAAACTATTGTGAGTGATCGAGATGTTAAGTTTTTGAGTCACTTTTGGAGAACTCTGTGGAATAAGTTAGGCACTAAAATTTTATTCTCAATCGTAGCACACCCTCAAACGGATGGACAAATCGAGGTAGTAAATAGAACACTTTCTACTTTGTTGAACGCCATTATTTCTAAGAACTTAAAACAATTGAAAAAGTATTTATCACATGTTGAGTTTGCATATAATAGGGTTGTTCATTCTACTACATCTTATTCACTATTTGAAATTGTTTATGGTTTTAATCCTATGACTCCAATGAATATGTTACATTTGTCTACTAACAAGTTTGTTAATTTTGATGGAAAGAAAAGAGCCGAATTTGTTAGGGAACTACATGCAAGGGTAAGGGAAAACATTGGCAAAAAGAATGAACATTATGCAAGACAAGCAAATAAGCACCGAGTGAAAGTTATTTTCGAACCCGAAAATTGAGTTTAGATTCACTTAAGGAAAGAAAGATTTTCCAATAAGAGAAAAAACAAGTTGCAACCTCGAGGAGATGGTCCCTTCCAAGTGTTGGAACGCATCAATGACAATGCTTACAAGATTGATTTACCTAGTGAATATGGTAATGTAAGTGCTACTTTTAATGTTACTGACTTATCTTTATATGATGTAGGAGATTCAAGGACGAATCTTTTTGAGAAGAGATGGAATGATGTGAATCAAGGTGCAACCAACTTCAAGCCGAAAGTTAAAGATCTATGTCAAGATGTTGGAGGCCCAATGACAAGATCAAGAACCAAGAAAATGCATGAAGCCTTAAATTGATTGATTCTAGAAATCCAAGAGAAAGATACTTTTCAACACGAGCTGAAATTAATAAATTTTTTAAGTATTGAAGAAGATGCTTGGGAGGAAAAGAAGTCTGGAGATATTTGAAAACTACCTAAAGATTCAGTGGAAAGAGGGATGGAAACACAATTACAAAATATGCACATGCAAAATCCATGCAGAGTTTCATTTTCTCTATCAAATTTGACAAGCACTTATTTCCTAATTCTTGAAGAAATGTGAACCACGAATTTAGGAAGAAGAGCCACGAAATTCATCGATCAAATTGGTCAAAGTTTCCTTTTATTATGTAGTCAAAGTTTCTTTTTATTAATTTGTTAAGTTTCATAATCTTTAGATATTTCTTAATCTTTAGATGTTCCTAATTACTTTCTTATTAAATTAGGATATTTTGCAGTCTATTTAAATACATAAACCTTGCAACATTAAAAAAGCAATATACACGATTTTGAGTTACTCTTTGTGAGAATTTTCTCTTTGGTTCTTTGTGAAAGCATAGATCTTCTTCAAGTCAAAACTTGAAGATCAACTTGATAGCTTTGGTTCTAACCACAAGTTCGGTTACGAGTCAAGTTCATTGTTTGATAACTTTGGTTCTGTCGGCAAGGTTTGATTGGGGTCAAGTTCCTTATACTTGATTTCAAAGGCGTTCTTGAGTTTCTATTCCGCATTGTTGAAGGTGTAACACTCGACATTTTTGCCTATGTAATTTCTCCCCGAATCATTATGTGGGATTAATTTGGTATTAATACAATGAACGTTTTATTGGAAACCAAATCGATGGAAATTATATATAGATACATATAAATATGTATATTTGGATAATGGGATAAAAACCAAACTAATATATGAGTGAATGAAACCATTAGTTAGGAATGCATGGAGGGGTAAATTGGGAAGGAATTAAGGTTAGTGGGACGGAGCCAATAGATGGTTGCCAAATGTCCATAACTTGCTGAGAAACCTACCTATTCTCCTCTCTTCTACGTGAACCTTCACACTCATCCCTTCCTCTCTGTTTCCTCTCTTCCAGACAAAAATCATCCATCGAAGCACCTTTGATCTTCCTTGATTTTTCTTCTGTTTCTGCCTAAGGTAAGCATCTGCTTATACTAACGTGTCTGGACAAGTTAAAATGACAGTTTTGTTGAAGTCTAGGGTTTGTGATATTTTGGAGAAAACTCACTGTTATTGCATGAAAACATGTTGGTTAGTTTTCTAAAAACCTGAATGAAGTTAGGAGCATATCCTACAAGTTATTAGTTAGCATTTGCAGCTTGTTTATTTTCCTTACGTGTATGTACAGGTTCGTGCATTACCGAGACGATCAAGAACATCAACTCTACAGCAAACAGGTAAGTTCATACCCGTAGGTTGGCCCTTAAGGCCCTACATCGCGGAGACTATAGGATTTTACTACTGTCGAAAGGTTTCAGGTAGATAAGTTGAAGTTATATTCCGAGTAACCTGTTCTTCCTTTAGGTTCTGTTGTGTTGTTTCTGTTGTCTGCTATTTTAATTGTAAGCACAGTGAATGTCCATGCATACACGATTTTCTCGAAAGTTCATGCAAAACTGTTTTCTGTACACAGTTTGAAGTTAAGCAAAATAAAATCTGACTGAAATGTATTGGTTAAGTGCGGGACGGGGACTGGCCTACTGTTCTGTTTCTGTATATCTATTTGTGCCTGTCGTGCACTTGCCAGTTCCCCTTTAAGCCCCACTTATACCCCTCTGCCACTGAAACGTAATGTACTGTTCTGTCACCGTATTCTGAAAGTTCATGCATAGCATATGTATCACTGCATTAATATATGTTCTTACCGAGTTTTAGACTCATAGGTGAACTCCCTGATGTAGGTACTGAACCCGCAAATGAGGACTTTGTGCCTCAGTCTGATGAATAGGTGGCTGGTGGCTCAAGCTCTCGGGGGTGGTTTCTGCAGCCAGACATATTTTTGTCATGAGGTTTAAGTTTTTAAAGTAAAATCCATGTCTGTAAACTCTACTGGGATTCTGGTGTTTTTGTTTTAAGACTCTGTTGGGGTTTTGTGTTTTTGTTATAAAAACTCTGTTGGAAATTCTGTTGGGGATTTTATAATGTATAGGTTCTGATGTTTGAGTTTTAAAACCTCTGTATTTGACAGTTGAATATATGTTCTGAAGTACTCTGGACTTGTTTGGAATATTTTGTACTTCAGGGTGTGCATGGATTATCTCTGATTTTAGAGTCATCCATGTAATCCGTTTTTCCTTAAATTTCTGTCGTGTTTTCCTGATATGTCCAAGATCATATTTTGAATCGTTTTTCGGAAACCTGAAGCTTTCATACCTTCTGTTTTCATGTCTTATGTTTCCATGTAATCCTGTTAAAAGTTGTCGGTTTTGTTTTTAAAACCACATCCACCACTGCCTTTGTTTATTCACATCCACCGCTGCCACTTTTCACTTTTGTCTTATTCACATCCACCGGTGAACAGTAAATCTCTCTTTTATTTATTCGCATCCACCGCTGCCTTTGTTTATTCACATCCACCGCTGCCACTGTTCACTTTTGTCTTATTCACATCCACCTGTGAATAGTAAATTTCTGTTTGTAATTCACATCCACCGCTGCCACTGTTCACTTTTGTCTTATTCACATCCACCTGTGAATAGTACGCATCCACCGCTGCCACTGTTCACTTTTGTCTTATTCACATTCACCTGAGTAAATTTCTGTTTGTAATTCACATCCACCGCTGCCACTGTTCACTTTTGTCTTATTTACATTCACCTGTGTATAATAAATTTCTGTTTGTAGTTCACATCCACCGGTGAACAGTAAATCTCTCTTTTGTTTATTCGCATCCACTGCTGCATTTGTTTATTCACATCCACCGCTGCCACTGTTCACTTTTGTATTATTCACATCCACCTGTGAATAGTAAATTTCTGTTTGTAATTCACATCCACCGCTGCCACTGTTCACTTTTGTCTTATTCACATCCACCTGTAAATAGTACGCATCCACCGCTGCCACTGTTCCCTTTTGTCTTATTCACATCCACCTGTGAATAGTACGCATCAACCGCTGCCACTGTTCACTTTTGTCTTATTCACATCTACCTGTGTATAGTAAATTTCTGTTTGTAGTTCACATCCACCGGTGAACAGTAAATTTCTCTTTTTGTTTATTTTCACTACATGTATTTTTATCACATTTCCTCTGTATGGCCGTCGCCCACCCAGCCCTTTTTTTTTTAAATGTTCCAAGTATTCTATTTCCTTCTGTAAATCATTCTGCAGTCCGGTTTAACTGTTTTACCGTTTTGTCTTTAAATCCCGAGAACGTTTTCTCTAGCTGTAAAGTTTTAAGGGTTGTTTTAAAAGTCCCGTCTGTTTTCTGTTTAAACCAAAAAAAGAAATATGTCCCGTTTTTCTGTTAAACGTCCGGAGTGATGGCTCCTCAGCCCGATCGGATTTGGGGCTGTCACAGAAGGGTCTCGGGTTTCATATACCCGTAGTTCTCATCAGTGAGTCCATTAGAGATGCCACTGAGAAGATGTGGGATTGGATGGCGAGCAAAGCCGACGAAGATGATATACTACCGGAGTAGTTTACTTTATATTTTGTATTTCATTTGATGTACTTTTATTTTAGTGTGATGTACTTTATTTTTTATACTTTACTGAAAATATTTGGGTATATATATATGTTATTTGAATTTGTAAGAACTATTTGAAGATAGCTATGAGAGAGTCATAAAACAAACAAAATTCTGCCCTATTTTTCACTTTTTTTTTGTTTTAAATAAAATAAAATAATTAATTAATTATAATTGTAAGCAATTTAGTTAATTTGAATAATATAATTAATGTATTCAAATAAAGTAATGATTAATGTATAAAATATAAAATAAATTAATTACTTAATTAATCTATTCAAATTATTTTGTAGTAAAATAATTAATTTATTAATGCATTCAAATTATCTTGTAGTAAATAAATTACTCAAGTAATGTATCCAAATTAAATTATAGTAAATAAATTTTAATTAATATAACTACTTTATTCACGTTATTAACCAATTAATGTATTCAAATAAAATTATGAATTTCAATTAATTAATGCACAATATATATAATAATTAATTAATTACTTTATTTAAATTATTTATTGTATTTAAATTGTTATTTAAGTAAATAATTAATATTTATTTAAATTAATTTAAACAATTATAGTTCGAAAAAACATTTAAATTACATGAACATAGATGAAATCCAACACAAATTACAACAGTTAATTTCTTCTGCTCCTGCCTCGGCCGCGCGTCGTAGATTCTTTCACATAATGAAAACTATATTAAAAAAGAATGACAACGTGTTTTATGAGCGAAATGTTTAGAACTGTACCTGTGTCTTCTCATTTGTGTTGTAACCCATAAACGTTTCTTGCGAAGCAGTAGTGCCTGAAGTGGATTCTCGGTTAGGACAAGTGCGACTATTATGCCCGTACTGTCAACATATACCACACGACATCTTTGAGTTCTGCCTACTAGCTGCCGAACTTGACGGCTCATCGACATCAAGCACTCTTGTCTTCTTGGGCCTACCAGGTTGGCTATATGTGATGACCCGACTTTCAACGTATGTGTTGGGACCACCCATGCTCCGTGGATCCTCAGAAGCTCGAGGGCCCGGTTGGGGCCGGAGGTGGGTTAAAACTCCGTGGATCCTAGAGGGTTGGGCCGGAGGGTTCGGCCGTTGAAATGGGGGCCGTTACAAACCCACATCGCTTGGGGAAGTACATGGAAATGAAACATATGTAAAGAGACCCTCCCAACATAGCAAGACGCGTTTTGGAGCACGATTGGCAACGGATCCCATAAGAACTCCGAAGTTGAAAGTGCTTCGGCGAGAGCAATTCCAGGTTGGGTGACCGACTGGGAAGTCCTCGCCAAACAAAGTCGTGAAGGGAGGATATTGGGCTGCGGCCCAATTCCCAGAGCGGACAATATCTTGCTGGGAATGGGGGTCGTTACAAATGGTATCAGAGCCTGTACCCAACCGGAAATGTGGCCAACGAGGACGTTAGGCCCCCGAGGGGGGGTGATTGTGATTACCCGACTTTCAACGTATGTGTTGGGACCACCCATGCTCCGCGGATCCTTAGAGGCTCGAGGGCCCAGTTTGGGCCGGAGGTGGGTTAAAACTCCGTGGATCCAAGAGGGTTGGGCCGGAGGGTTCGGCCGTTGAAAGGAGGGCCGTTACAAACCCACATCGCTTAGGGAAGTACATGGAAATAAAACATATGTAAAGAGACCCTCCCAACATAGCAAGATGCGTTTTGGAGCACGATTGGCAACGGATCCCATAAGAACTCCGAAGTTAAAAGTGCTTCGGCGAGTGCAATTCCAGGTTGGGTGACCTTCCGGGATGTTCTCGCCAAACAAAGCCGTGAGGGGAGGATATTGGGCTGCGGCCCAATCCCCAAAGCGGACAATATCTTGCTGGGAATGAGGGTCGTTACACTATATCTTTTGGGCTGGAAAAGTTCCCCCTACCTGGCACATCCGGCCACATTAATTGGTTGTTCACGGGTTGAATAAAATTGGAGTATATTTGCAGGAAAGTCACCCGACGATAGTATGGATACACGTAAATTTTCGGTTCCACTCTCAAGAAATAGATACATGAAATGGCATGGACACACGGGATTCTAGTAAGCGTCCACCTGATGCATTCGCACACCCACGTATTCATGTCGACAATGAATTGTTTGTTGTCGTTGTTCACCTAAAATCGTAAACCTCCCCCAAGCGCAGGGCTCCAATTTATAGCTGCATCTACTAGCTTGTCAAGTTTTTAATATATTTGGGGACACAAGAGGGTCGTTAATTAGGCTATCTTATCAAATTTTCTAACGATGCGAGTCATCATGTACGTTCAGATCGTCTCGAATATAGTGATGATCGGTTTGTCCCTGGCAGGCAATATAAGTGCATTGAATGACTCGCACAAATTATTTAAGCGAATTTTGCACTTGGGAATCAGAGAGAATGCATGACTAGCCCAATATCTAGGCTCTTCCCCTCGAAGCCATCCATGGGCAGCCGGGCTGATATACCCACGACCTCAATCCGTCGAGTACAAGCCAATGTATGTATTTATTTTATCTATCTAATGGACTTGTGGAATGTTGTAGGTAAATTGTCTTTCAAGGCTTGGAGTGAATCAAAGAAGAAGGAATTTGTTTTCCTTTAATTCAAATTATGTAACCGAGCCTTGTATTTAATTTGTATAATTTAGGATACTTTAATTTTGTTTAAAACTCGTTAATTGGCAAACTTTAGCCTTTTAGAATGTATTTTTTTGTAATAGTCTTCAAAAGGATGCTGAACTAAGAGAGAACCAAGGGGCGAACCGGCCGAACCAAGAAGAAGCAAGGCTGAACTGGCTGAATAGTGCACAAACAAAGCCTAAATCGGTCAGAGTGCCTTGCCACCAGCGAACCGAACTGCCAGTGCATGCAGAAGCTCCAACGGCTACATTTCTAGCCGTTGCCCGAAGAATTTCCAGATGCGTTCTCTTTTTTTTTCTTCACTGTTCTTCTCTGTATGTAAGCTCCACTGTAGCTATGTAAAAGTTTAGCCATTAATACGAATTTTTGGAAACCAGAAGGTCGTTTTTTCGTCTGTCGGAGTTTCTCCGTGAAAAGAGAGTTTCTCTTTCGACCCAGCCGGTGCCCAGTGCCTGATGGCTTCACCCAAGTCTTCCTCGAGCTCAAGGTTGCTCGGAGGAATACTCAGTCGCCGGAGGGCGGCGAAACCTTCGTTCCCAGCAACTGTTAACACTTCGCCCGCGAATGTTCAATCATCTAGATGCGCCAATGGCCTCAGACCAGCCAAGTTCCCTTCGGCCTCTTCTGAGGACGAAAATCACATATGTAGGGCTGTTTCTAGCCGCTGGAACACTTCCCCGTCCAACGGCGAAGTTCTATCCAGAAAGGTGCCGAGAGCAACCTTTCTACCAACGATGGATCCCTTGACGTTTCACCACCTCCATAGCGTTTCCCTCAATTCCTCGCAGCTCTCTGAGAAGTTAGCCAACGTGCCCACTTCTCGGTAACTGTCTCTCGCCTCTCACCTCCCTGCTCTGTTTTTCTCTGCTATTTTCAAGCATGTTTAGCGTCTGTTTTGGGGTGTTCTTGAGCACCAATCATTGTTTTTATTTCTTGTCTCCCGCATGCGTTTTCTAACCCCATTTGCAGGCCTGTAGCCCATCACGGGCTAAGCTCAAGTAATTTCCTCATTTCTAATTCGAAATGACGTCTTGTGGTGCTCTGACTGCCTTCCCCATTTCGGCTTCTTACCCCTGATATTAAAACAAAGTTAGTTACACACTTTAATTACACCACAAATAATTTAATTAAAACAATATACCTTTTGTCGATCCGAAACAATAGTCCATCCTACTCCCAATTCAGTGTACAGGTCTACCTTCAAAAGTTTCAAAAACCACGTCTATGTTTCCTTGGTCTCTTTTTCCACGTTGACAACAGCAACAGGATATATTCATTCGTTCGTATCAATACTAACGGCTGTGAGTAATTGTCAAGGACACGAGCCCTTAAGGTGACAGTCATCCAAACAGATAATAGGGCGACCAAACTACAGCAAACCTGCCTTGCAAGCGGCCAAGCACATATACACTCTTTGGCACACTAATGCACTTCAAAAGTGCTCCCCAAATTTTTTCTATGTATTTTTCCTTTGTACGACCAGAATAACTTGTACTGTTCGTCGCCCTTGCTTTCGTTAAGTGTAAGAGCTAAGTTTCTTGCTCTTCTGGCAAGACTAGGTGTAATGTGAGTTCTTTGATCCATCATCAATGTCTCCACAATGGAAGATATGTCCCACCTAGGGTGATTTTTGAACCTAGGCAGATAACGATGTGCCACTTATTTTGCACTAACGTGTCTATTCTCAATTATCCTCGCACAGCTATGAGTATTGACCAAAGTCTTTATTTGATAGGTAAGCTTATCTTGCTTCTGCGAGCCATGCAAACGCCACTCACACCCTTCTGAACACTTAGCCATTAATCGGATCTTTTCAATTTTAGTGAATACTATACATAATTCATGTTTTATAGAATAATATTTTATTTCGTCTTTAAGATCTCTTAAAGATGCATATTCTCTAGTCACAAAAAACTCCATTCGAATTTCTTCACTTACGTGTATGCTTTAAACCTCATTATTGTCCGAGACAACCGGTGTTCGAAGCTGATCGTCTAGAGTTTTGGATGTCGAACACACAGGTATTTGTTCATTTTCATCCGAGCCATCATCACCATATGTAGGAGTCTCTTCCGAATACCAATTCATATTGACATCATTATCTACTTCATCGTATAATTCAAGCTATTTATTTGGATCAGAATCCATCATCCTTGCTAAAACAGAGAAAATTCTTCTGCGCAAAGAAAAAATTTGTGAGAAATTTCAGAGTTTTTGGAGAGTGGAGGGCGGAGCTCCTTAAATAATAAAGGAGTTCGGCCCCTAGATTGAGAACCGCGGCCCTCCGTGTCGTAGAAAATTATTAACGCAGGGGCCATGAATATCATTCAGCCCTCCGCATTCCCATCCATAGATCAATTATTGATTTGTGGATGGGAGTTCGGGGGGCCGCGAATCTGATGCTGGCCCCTCGCGTCCCATCCACAGATCAATTATTGATCTGTGGATGGGATTTCGGGGGGCCGTAAATCTAATGCGACCCCCTCGTTCCCATCCAAAAATCAATTATTGATTTGTGGATGGGAGTTCATAGGGCCGCAAATCTGATGCGGTCCCTCGCATTCACATCAGCAGATCAATTATTGATATGTGGATGGGATTTCGGGGGGCCGAGAATTCGCTTCGCCCGCCCCCACCACCACCCCCCCCCAATCGACAGATCAACAATTGATCTGTAGATAAGAACGCGAGGGGTCCGAATGAGATTTCCGGCCCCCCGCAAAGACTCGGGGGGCCGAGTTTGAAATTACGGCCCCCCGCATTAAATTTTCTATGAAATGCGGGGGGTCGAGTCGGAGTTGCGGCCCCCCGAAGTTGATTCACGTGCATTGCACGCGTGCTAGGGTGATCAAATCCTCCCGCGTCGAACCCTATATAATGCGGCAGGCCGAATACGTGGCGCGGGCCCCCACATGTGCACGAGGGACAGAGACCCCCACATCTTCCCCTGGGGAACGCAGGGGGCTGTAAGTTTTAGGCGGCCCCCCACGTGTCTTCGTATACGGCCATGTGGAGGGCCACGATTTGGATTCGCCCCACCCCCCCGTGGAAGTACAATTCGGGAGACATGTGGCGTTCTGCCGGAGTTTTTTTTAGAGTTTTCGATAGTTCGAAGTTTTGACTGCGAAAATTTTTTGTTTGACGATTTTTTCAAGAGTGGTGTTTTGGATTTTACCCATTATAAAAGGCTAATTTCTACGAGCTGAAAAAGTGAGATACTCGTTTTCCTACCCAGAAATCAAACCACCCGAAATGTAATTGGAGGGACGCTTTCAGGTATGGAAACTTTCATCCAATCTCAAAACCAAAACAATAAAAAAAGATCTGCCAAGACTTACCAGTTCTTCCCCCTTGGTTAGAGAGAGAAGCCAGTCGTAGAGAGAAAAAGAGACTGGTTCAACGCTGTTGATAGCTATAAATAGGCAAATGTGGATAGCAAGATATCTCAGCCTTGTAACACAAACGAGTAGTCGTAGAGAGAGCTTCGTTCAACAATGGAGAAAATGATTCAGCTTCTTCCAGTTTTTGCCCTGCTGGCTTTATCTTTCTCCATTACTACTTCAGCTAACGACCCTGGTTCTCTTCAGGACTTCTGCGTCGCCATTAACGAGACAGACCCAAGAGGTTTTACACTCTTTCTCTCATGATAACTCAAAACCAGACGATGGTTCATTTGCTTAACTTCTGTTTGTTTTCTTTGCAGTGTTTGTTAATGGAAAATTTTGTAAGAACCCAATTTATGTCATTGCTGATGACTTCTTCTACTACGGCCTGGACCAGCCCGGAAACACATCTAACCCCGTCGGCTCAAAAGTCACCACCGTGAACATCAACAACCTGCCGGGACTCAACACGCTCGGCATATCCCTCGCTCGAATCGACTACGCTCCGGGTGGTCAGAACCCACCGCACACCCACCCTCGCGCCTCCGAGATCCTCTTCGTCGCTGAAGGCAAACTTCTCGTCAGATTCGTCATGTCCAACCTCCAAAACAATCAAAACCGTCTCTTCACCAAAGTTTTAAACAAAGGAGACGTCTTTGTTTTTCTGGTGGGACTCATCCATTTTCAATTCAACGTTGGATACACAAATGCTTTGGCTTTTGCTGGGCTAAGTAGCCAAAACCTAGGAGTTATTACGATTGCAAATGCTGTGTTTGGGTCGACTCTATTAGAACAGAAGCATAGTTTCCTATTTACTATTCACTTTTAGTTTCCTTTTTCATTTTCATCATTACTGCATTGGTTATATACTTGTACAAACATTTCTCTTACAATTGATTTGAGTAGCATTAATTACAAGCAGTCTTCTTCTTCTCCTTCGTTTCGGTTCTACTGTTCATAAACAGAGAACCCCTCTGTTTTCCAACGTGGTATCAGAGCCGGCGAAATGGCTCTCCCCTCCCCTTCCACTCTTTCCTCCTCTTCTCCTGCTGCCTCTGCCTCCCTCCCACCGTTTCCGTCCACAAATCAAACCTTAACCACTAAGCTCACCTCCACAAACTATCTCGTCTGGAAGACTCAACTCCTCCACATTGTCACTGCCAATGGCATCGCCCACCTCCTTGAAGCCACTTACTTACCTCCACCTTCGTTTCTGGACAATCTCTCCACTGAACCAAATCCCGATTTTCTTCTTTGGCAACGCTACAATAGCCTTCTGTTGTGCTGGATCTTCTCCTCCATGTCGGAGGACTTGTTGCCCCAATTCGTTGCATTTACCACCGCTAGTGTTGTCTGGACGGCTTTGTCCGCGTGTTTCGCCTCTTCTTCGCTGGCCCGCATAACTGATCTCTGCAATCAACTTCACTGTCTTTCCAAAGATGGCGTCTCGGCTGCTACCTACATTCACCAACTCACCTCTCTCTGCAACACACTTGCTGCAATCGGCCACATCGTTCCTCCTCAAGACCAGCTCCTTTATTTTTTGGGCGGTTTGGGCAGTGAGTATAATCCGTTGGTGACCTCTGTTACCAATCACTCCGACCAGCCGCCGATTGAAGAAATTTTCAGCCTTCTGCAAAGCTACGATTTCCGGCTTGGGAAACAACACCTCGTTGTTGCTCTCCCGTTGCCGCAAGCTCAGGTGAACGCTGTATTTCAGCATTCCCCTTGCCCCGTCTGGGCCCCTCGGCCTCCTGGCTTCTCTCGGCCTAACTCGCAGACCAGTTTCTCTTGGCCCAACCCGCAGACCGGTTTCTCTTTCCCCGACCATGGCTCGCAGCTTCCACCAAGCCCAACCGGCCCAAGGCGTCCCCAGTCCAACCAGCCCTTCCGGCCCAGATGCCAGATCTGCAATCGGCTGGGCCACTCGACCCTCAGGTGCTATTTTCTCTCCTCTGCAGCCCAACAGGCCCCTATGCATACCCAAGCCCAACCCCAGGCCCACTTGACCTCCTACTCCCTTGATCCGACCCAATCCCCTCTCCCACCCGACTCCCCCCACTCCTCTTTCGAACCGACCCAATCCCCCGTTTACCCTTCCCTTGCTTTTCCGTCATCTTCCCCTGTAATTTCCCCCAACCCGACAGGACTTCTCCCCACTCCGCTCACTTCCTCGCTGGCCCCATCCTGGATTATGGATTCCGGCGCCACCCATCATTTCCATCAATCTTCCAACGGCCTCACTCACCCTCAGTTTCTTCCGGTTCCTTCGCAGGTTGCTACGGCCGAAGGTACCACTCTTCCTCTCTATCTTTCTGGTTACTCTGTTCTTCCTGCTTTTGGCCAATCTTTGCTGTTAAATTCTGTTTATCATACTCCCCATTTTTCGCATAATCTTCTCAGTGTCTCAAAATTATGCCAAGATAATTCTGCCTATGTCGAATTTCATCCCTCTTTTTTTCTTGTTAAGGATCGGCTCTCGCACCGACTCCTCCTCCGTGGTGAACTCCGGGATGGGCTCTACCGTACACCCTCCTCCACCCTTTTGTCTCTTGCTGCTCGGCTCCCGGATTCTGACTCTTCTCCAGCCGTTCTCTGGCATCGCCGGTTGGGCCATCCCTCTCCACGGGTGATTCAGCAAGTTTTTTCTGTTTGTAATTTAAATAATGACAATATTTTGTATGACACTTGTATCCCTTGCAAAATGAGTAAATGTCATCAGCTTCCTTATCCAATTTCACCATCACATGCTCGTTTTCCATTTGATATTTTTCATACGAATGTGTGGGGTCCCTCCCCGATTTCCTCTGTCACGGGTGCTCGCTATTTTGTTCTCTTTATTGACGACTGCACTCGTTTCACTTGGCTTTTTCCTCTCAAATTAACAAGCGAAGTCTATAACACTTTTGTCAATTTTTATCAATTTGTCCTTACTCAATTCTCCCTTAAAATTAAAACTGTCCAATCCGACTGGGGTGGTGAATTTCAATCACTTACCCCTCTGTTCAAATCCTTGGGCATTCAGCATCGTATTTCTTGTCCGTATACCCCAAATCAAAATGGTAGGGTGGAACGCAAAAATCGTCATGTGGTTGAGACTGATCTCTCCCTTCTTTTTCATTCTTCCGTTCCTCAACGTTTCTGGCCTTATGCCTTCCTCACGGCTACTAGTCTCATCAATTTCCTCCCTACTCCTGTCTTAAACCACAAGTCTCCTTTTGAGTGTTTGTTCCACAAAACCCCCCCTTACCTCTCTATTCGTGTTTTCAGTTGTCTTTGTTTTCTGCTTCTTCGTCCCTTCAATCAACACAAGCTTCAACCAAGGTCCCTCCCGTGTGTTTTCTTAGGTCCCAGTCCAAATCACAAAGGTTACCTTTGTCTCGAACCCACCTCTCATAAAATTTATATCTCCCGTCATGTTACTTTCGTTGAGTCTCAATTTTCGTTCTCTTCCGTCACTAACCCTCTCCCTCACTCCTCACCTTTTCACCTTACTATTCCTACTATCCCTCACCCCCTCTCCACCCCTACCCCTCCCTCTCCTCCACCCTCCTCACCTCCTATCCTCCCCGCTTCCCCACCCATCCACCCCACCCCACCTTCCCCACCTTCCCTTAGTCCTACTTTACCTCCATCTCCACCCCCTCTACCTACCCCCGTCCACCATCCTCCTGTTCCCATCCCCCATCCTATGACTACCAGAGCCAAAACTGGTGTCTTCAAACCTAAAGCCTTGCTTCTTGCGCCTCCCCTTGAACCAAACACTTTTTCTCAGGCTGCCAAATCTCCTCATTGGCTTACCGCCATGAATGAGGAAATTTCCGCCCTGCACCAAACCCGCACTTAGACGCTCGTTCCTCTTCCCAGCAGTGCAAAACTTATTGGCTGCAAGTGGGTCTTTAAGACGAAGCTCAACTTTGATGGCACTGTTTCTCGCTACAAAGCTCGTCTCGTTGCAAAAGGCTATGATCAGACTGAAGGTATTGATTACGATGAGACCTTCAGTCCTGTTGTTAAACCAGCCTCTGTCCGCACAGTGCTCTCCTTAGCCGTCTCTTTTCGGTGGCCTATCCGTCAGTTCGACATCAGCAATGCTTTCTTACACGGAGACTTATCTGAGCAGGTGTACATGCAACAACCTCCTGGGTTTATTGACTCCTCTTCTCCGTCGGCTGTCTGTCTGCTGCATAAAGCTCTCTATGGCCTTAAACAATCTCCGAGAGCATGGTATGTCAAGCTCTATACTGCCTTACTTAACTGGGGTTTCTCTGCTTCCAGATCGGACTCGTCACTGTTCATCCGTCGCACGCCCTCCTCTGTCCCCATTATGCTTGTATATGTGGACGACATCATTGTGACCGGTGACTCTGCCCCATTGATAGATCAGCTCTTGTTGTATCTCCATTCTCAGTTTCGAGTTCGCGATCTCGGCCCGCTATCTTACTTTCTGGGTATCTCTGTCACCGCGGCATCTACCGGTATGCATCTTTCTAAATCCAGGTACATCTCTGACCTCCTTCACAAGGCACATATGGGTTCTTGCAAACCGGTTCCGACACCTATGCTAGCTGGACCTGTTTTATCTCTCCACTCTGGCCTCCCTCTCTCCGATGGTTTCCTATATCGCAGCATCGTGGGCGGTCTCCAATACTGCTGCATCACCCGTCCTGATATCTCTTTTGCTGTTAACAAGGTCTCACAGTTCATGCATTCTCCTTCTGACGTCCATTGGCAGGCTGTGAAACAGATTCTTCGCTATCTCAAAGGTACACTCTCTCTCGACATCTCTTTTACGCCCTCTTGCTCTGGTGACCTTATCTGCTACACCGACGCTAATTGGGCTTCCTGTCCCGATGATCGGAAAAGCACCAGCGGCTTCTGTATTTTTCTCAGTACCAACCTTATCTCCTGGTCCTCTGCAAAACAAAAGGCCGTCTCATGCTCTAGCACGGAATCTGAGTATCGTATTGTTGCCAATGGCGCTGCTGAAGTTCTCTGGCTACAGTCGCTTTTACAGGAGCTTGGTTTTCCTTCTGCCACCGCACCTCTCATCCTATATGATAACTTAAGTGCCACCTATTTGGCCTCTAATCCGGTTCTATATTCCAAATCCAAACATGTCGAGATTAATTTCCATTTCGTCCGCGAAAAGGTGTTTAACAAGCAACTCTCCGTCAAATTCACACCTTCTTCGAACCAACTCGCGGACGCTCTCACAAAGCCTCTCCCGCCATCGACATTTAGTCTGTTCTTATCCAAGATCTTTGGCTCTCCGCCTTGCTCTTGAGGGGGGATATTAGAACAGAACCATAGTTTCCTATTTACTATTCACTTTTAGTTTCCTTTTTCATTTTCATCATTATTGCTTTGGTTATATACTTGTACAAACATTTCTCTTACAATTGAATTGAGTAGCATTAATTACAAGCAGTCTTGTTTTTCTCCTTCGTTTCGGTTCTACTGTTCATAAACAGAGAACCCCTCTGTTTTCCAACGGACTCCTCCGATTTCTCCTGATGTTCTTACGAAGGCTTTCCAGGTTGACAAGAACACCATAGCTTATCTCCAGAAGCAGTTCTGGTACTATAACAATTAGGGTTTCAATATCTTCTGCAATTGCATTACGTGGTTTGGTTGATGCATGTGTTTTTGTATTTTAATTCCGCCATATGAGTGAATCATTATGATTCACATATAGAATAAATTGGTGTATGTGGTACGTCTTTCCCAATCTATTTGCACGGTTTTCAATCCTCTCTCTCTCTAGAGATGTTAAACGAGAGAGTCGAGCCGAGTCGAGCCGAGCCGAGAAAGACCTGGCTCACCGACCCTACCGAGCCAAACGAGCCGAGCCTAACGAGCCTGTCGAGCCTAACGAGCCGCCCTAAAAAATTTCCAACCCGAGCTGGCTCGCGAGCCACGAGTCTAACGAGCCGAGCCGAGCCTGCCCAACGAGCGTAACGAGCCGAGCTTAACGAGCCGAACTTACATAAATAAATATACTAAACACAAAAACAAAATTAAGTGCATACTAGTAATTTGTGTACAAGAACTTTCAACTCACAAAATATAATGAAAATTATCAATTTTTAAAACTTAGAATTCTTATAGACATTTCATCAAACAAGTGGTGTGCACATTTCATCGGCTCGATCCGTCTGTGTGACTCAAGCCAAACCTGCTCATTATTGTAGCGAGCCGAGCATGGCTCGACCCGCTAGCCCACCCATTTAACATCTCTACCTACCACATATAGTACTGCAGTAGCAAGTCAGAAAATTGAAAGCCTACTCGTTCTTTTCTTCTATAACCAATCAAATCAATTACACTCTCTAACCACCAATTTTCCAAATCAAACTATTAAATCTTAAAACAATGTTAAAAAATAAAAATTGAATATTTTACTTTATTCAATTTCTAAAATGCCTGATTTCTGAAGAAGAGTCAAAGACCAACAGGCGAGGCAACGCGTTCTCTCATCTCTGTGGGTGAATACTGAAGTGGCGACGGAGTGTAAACTGTAAACGGAGGTTTAGATCTGTCGGCAATCTCTTCTTCACGGTCGGAGAAAGCAGATCGATGAAGTGCGAGGTGGAGACTCTGATGTTCAGCGATCTGTGAACGGAAGACGACTGTCTTCACCGGAGAAGGCTGAGACGCAATTGGCCATCACCTTCTGCGCAGAAGAACGGCGACGGTCTCTTCTCGACTTCTCCCTTCGTCGACGGTCGGGCTGTGGGTGAGGCAGGGCTTGGTGGGAAGGGGCGGGCTGGCTCGCCAAGCTAACGAGCCTGCCCGTTGGCCCTCTCGTTTGGCCCGGTTCCTGGTGGGCTCGCGAGCCAAAAATCTCGGGTCAGCTCGGCCCGCCTAACGGGACCGAGCCAGACTCGGCCTGCTACAGTAACGAGCCGAGCCAGCTCCGCTCCCTCTCTCCCTACTCTATAACAAATTAATTTAATTGTTATAGATATTTTTATATATTTATTTTTACAATGAAAACTAACTGAAATACTCATACCTAATGTGATCCAATAAATGAAAGTAAACAGAGTAACCGCAACTTTTTTTTTTTTATTAAAAATAAGAACGATTAGAGTTAGTCTCTTAACTTTTAACGTGTCATTTTCTTATTTATTTAATATTCAATTAATAATTAGACACATATAAAGTAACACCCTACCAAACAACTTTAGAGGGTGACCCCAGATTTACTTAAAATGTTATAACGACCAGTTTGTTTTGGCCCTACTAACTCAATGTGTCAATGGATTGACCTTACTCCAATACCAAACATATTTATTTTTTTGTTTTAATACTCGTTCTATAAAATATTTTTAAGAACTGGGATTTTCTCATAACCTTTTATTCATCGCCTTATAAGACACTCCAAAATAATATCAAAGCTCGAGTGCACCAGAATTTGATATCACGTGACTCAAATTTTTTGCATATTTAATATGTATGTATTTTTTATACCCTATATAGACAAAGCCCATTAACCCATGACCAAGCATATTGTAAATGCAAGATATGGTTGGCATTGATTTTTTGGCAATTAATGGAGATTTGAAAATTATTGAAGATGGCAATAAATTATTGAAGATTTGGCAATTAATGGAGATTTGAAAATTATTGAAGATTTGGCAATTAATGGAGATTTGAAAATTATTGAAGATTTGGCAATTAATGGAGATTTGGCAATTAATGGAGATTTGAAAATTATTGAAGATTTGGCAATTAATGGAGATTTGAAAATTATTGAAGATTTGGCAATTAATGGAGATTTGAAAATTATTGAAGATTTGGCAATTAATGGAGATTTGAAAATTATTGAAGATTTGGCAATTAATGGAGATTTGGCAATTAATGGAGATTTGAAAATTATTGAAGATTTGGCAATTAATGGAGATTTGAAAATTATTGAAGATTTGGCAATTAATGGAGATTTGAAAATTATTGAAGATTTGGCAATTAATGGAGATTTGAAAATTATTGAAGATTTGGCAATTAATGGAGATTTGAAAATTATTGAAGATTTGGCAATTAATGGAGATTTGAAAATTATTGAAGATTTGGCAATTAATGGAGATTTCTTGTTGAAGATCTAGTAGTTATGGAAGTTCAATTAATGAAGCTTGTGAATCAAGGAAAGTTGTTACTTGGAGAACAAGTTATTTGTAAAATCGATTTTTGAAAAGTCAAATTTATACTTGCATGCTGGATTACAGCGAGATATAGGATCACAACAATTATGGGATCCTTTCCTAAGTTGTTTGGATTAATTCCTAAATATTTGGAAAGGTGGTTTTATTGGAAATAATATTTGAAAAGTTGATTTGAAGATAAAATAGTATTTTGGAAAACAGATTTGAATATTGCGGTGCTATTAAGCTGGCGATAAGAGATCACAACATTGTTAGGATTCGTTCTTAATATTTTGAGATTAGTTTCAGATTTATTTTGGTGGACTTTCCATAAGTATTGTAAAGAGTGTCACAACTCCGAATTATGTGGTTTCGATTTCCTTATATTGTGTATTCTGTTTTGGAACAAAAATCTGTTGTAGACAATACTTAAGCATCTACCTTTCACAGAATAGGTGCGCGGATTATTGATTATTCTCTCATATTACTTGTGCCGCAAGCCGCCATTCTTTTCTCCCTCTCCCTTTTGCGAGTGGGTGTGTTATTGTTTGTTTCGGTCCCTGTGTGACTGTTTCTACACTCTACCTCTGTTGGATTTCATTGTTATACGAGTGTGGTGGTTGGTTGCATCCTAAGACAACGGTTGGTGTCACAAGCAGTGTCATAGGTGTATTCCTCTTTGTTTTTCATTGAAGCTTAGTCTCGGGAGGA
Source organism: Begonia masoniana (assembly GCA_022432975.1). Classification (NCBI taxonomy): domain Eukaryota; kingdom Viridiplantae; phylum Streptophyta; class Magnoliopsida; order Cucurbitales; family Begoniaceae; genus Begonia; species Begonia masoniana. The sequence continues at coordinate 18,052,036 of CM039515.1, forward strand.
GGCTACAATGGAACTCGGGAGGAGTTCTGTTTATTGACAAGGGGAGCTTGTCATTCTCATCATGGGCAAGGGGATATTGCCATACACGGATTCTGGAAGAAGTCATTATCGACAAGGGGAGCTTGTTGCATTTAGATCTCGGGAGACATCATCCCAAAGTCGAGGGGAGCTAGCAAAAACAGTTTTATTGGGGAAGTTAGTGAGAGACGGCGACAAAGATAAGAGGAAGTTTTTATTTGTACAAGTCCGGTTGTCTTGTAACTTTGTGAACTCTGTGAAATGTTTTTAAATCTAGGCATGGCCCCGCAGACGAAGACAATTGCCGAACTGTGTTACCAACCTTCTGTCTCTTTACTTTACGTATGTTATAATTGTTCTTTATTACATTCCACTATCGATGTCACAACTAGTGTTATGACACCGCATAATTAATTACGATCTTTCAATTGGTATTAGAGCGGGACGTTTTTGTTTCTTAAGAGGGATCCGCGGGATTTGATCGTGTTTTATTCTGTGCAATGGACTCTATGAAAGAAGGAGGTTCAACAATGCGTTCATCCCTATTGGACGGAAGCAACTATGCTTATTGGAAGGCCAGAATGAGGGCTTTTATCAAAGTTATTGATGAGAAGGCTTGGAAATCTATTTTGACAGGATGGGATCCTCCGACGATTATTGACAACGAAGGTGTTACAACTCTCAAGGCTGAAGAAAGTTGGTCTATTTCTGAAGATGCGATGGCCAACAGTAATTCAAAGGCTCTGAATGCTATTTTCAACTGTGTTGATCCTACTTAATTGTGAGTGCGCCCAAAGGGCATGACAAATTCTTCAGATCACGTATGAGGGGACATCGGCTGTGAAATGATCCAAAATGCAGATGAAAACTACAAGATTCGAGAATCTAAAGATGCATGAAGACGAAAGTATTGCTGAATTCAATGCTAAATTTTTGTGACATAGCCAATGAGGCATTTGCGCTTGGTGAGACGTTTTCTGAAGAAAGACTAGTAAGGAAGACTCTACGATCTCTACCTCAACGTTTTGCATATAAAGTCACAGTTATTGAAGAAACCAAGGATGTCTCCAAAATGAAACTAGAAGAATTAATGGGATCCCTTAGAACTTTTGAAATGAATCTCGAAGTTGACACCGAAACGAAGAAGGTAAAAGGTAGAGTTGCTTTAAAAGTCGATACACAGATTTTGAGTGATCATAGTGAAGATGACCTTGAGGAATCTCTAGCACTATTATTTAAGAATTTTAGCAGGTTTATGAAGAGATTTGGAAGAAATAATAGAGGTGTCAAGTCCAGTGTCAATAACACCAACAATGGTTCTTTAAGCAATGAAAGTACAGAGAAGAAAAACATATTTCTGATCAACCTATCAAGAGCAGAGGAATTTAGTGCAAAGAATGTGATGGTTTTGGGCATATTCAGGCAGGATGTGCTAATAATCTGAAGAAAAAGAAGAATTCCTTCAACACGACGTGGAGTGAGGATGAGTTAGAAAAAGAAGATGAATTCCAGAACAACCATGTGGCTCTGGTTGCTAACTCTAAACGCACAGATGATGATAGTGCCTCACATGATGTTACAGAGGATATATCGGATTATGGTGACGAAGATATGAAAGAAGATCTCATTGTGAAGTACAAATTTCTTCATGAAAAATGGAACGAACTTGTTAGAATAAATCAGCGTCTTCGCATTCAGAATACAGACTTGAAAGCTGAGAAGATCAACCTAGAAAATTCTGTTGTTGAATGGGAAGCCAAATTGAGAACGAGTCGGGATGAAGTGACGAAACTATTTAACGAGCTGAATCACATGAAGAAAAATGTCAAGATGTTAAATACAGGTTCCTCTAAGCTGGATGATATTCTAAAAATCAGCAAATTAAGTGGTGATCGCTCTAGACTCGGGTTCCAAGGAGAAAGCTTAGTCTCACAGAAAGTGTCACATGCAGTGTCATCACCAGTATCAAACTTTATATCACCAAAATTGTCAGAAAAAGTTTTGAGTACAAAGGGAAGCAAGTTGCAATAAGCACTACTAGAACTTAGCAGAAAGAAAAGTCTCATCCTGTTCCCATAAATAAAGGTATCAGACTTACTTCTATTTGTCATTATTGCAATCGACGTGGTCATATTCGCCCTAGATGTTTTACATATCTAGCTGACTTAAGACAAGGTACTGCTAGAAATTTCTCTTCTTGCAGATTTCCTCAACAAAAATGGGTGATTAAATAAAACTTGACATGCAATGCTACACAAATCTCTCTAAAGGCCACTACAACCAATGCTTGGTACTTTGACAGTGGCTGCTCTAGACACATGACTTGTGAAAATAAGTTCTTGAAGGACATCGTATCTGAAAGTGTGGGAAAAGTGAGCTTTGGCAACGGTGTCAGGTCGAGTGTCATGAGAAGAGGGACACTAAATGTTCCAGGGCTACCAAAATTGGAGTATGTTCTTCTGGTTGATGGTTTAAAGGCTAATTTAATTAGCATTAGTCAACTGTGTGATCAAGATCTAAATGTTCAATTCACTCGTGGAAAGTGCATGGTGTCCGATCATGACAGTAATTGCTTCATGGAGGGAGTAAGATCTTCTGACAACTGTTATCTTATTTACTCATCTTCTACTTGTTTTTGTTCAAGCATGGAAAATCTTATTTTATGGCATAGAATGTTGGGACATATCAATGATCGAATGCTAAAGATGATTATATCAAAGGGAGCAGTCCGTGGGGTTCCCAAGATGAATTTCGATGAAGGAAGAATATATGGACCATGTCAGATTGGGAAGCAAACCAAGGTGTCACATCGAGTGTCGTCGACACCAGCAACAACTCGTGTACTTGAGTTGATTCACATGGATCTAATGGGTCCAATGCCTGTGGAAAGTATTGGAGGTAAACGATATGCTTATGTTACTGTTGATGATTTCTCTCGATATACATGGGTGGAATTTCTTAAAGAAAAATTCGACACATTCAAAGCCTTCAAATCTTTGCATATCCGTCTCCAACATGAAAAAGATTGTATCATCATGAAGATTATCCGCATCCGCAGTGATCATGGAAGAGAATTTGAAAACTCTGAATTCTCAGACTACTGTAATCAGCTTGGTATATTTCATGAGTTCTTAGCACCTAAAACTCCTCAATAAAATGGAGTTGTGGAGAGAAAAAATTGAACTATTGCGGAGATATCTCGAGTAATGTTACATGAGAAGAATATTCCACAAAAATTCTAGGCTGAAGATATGAACACTGCTTGTTATACTATAAATCGGGTGTATCTCAGTGGAGGAACTTCAATGACACCTTATGAGATATGGAAAGGTAAATCTCAAATCTTACCTATTTTCACCCTTTCGGTAGTACTTGCTATGTATTGAATGACAAGGAATATAGGGAGAAGCTAGACCCCAAGAGTGATGAAGCTACTTTCTTGGGGTCTGTCACAAATAGTCGTGCTTATCAAGTCTACAATAAAAGGACTCGAAATGTCATAGAATCTGCAAATGTTCAAGTGGTCGATTCTCTGGAAACCACTGATACTCACATAGAAGATGTAACTCATATCTTAAACGATGAACAATTTGATGTTTCAACTAGTATTACAGGTGATATCATGAGTAGTGTCACAGACCAGCTTGCACAAATTGATGAAGCAACTACCTCGGATCAAAGACAACCGTCCACACGTATTCAAAAAAATCTTTCTGCAGATGAAATTATAGGAGGTCTAAATGATGGTATTCGAACCAGAGACAAACCAAGAGTAAATTATCATGAAATGATTCAATTTCCATGCTTCACATCATCAATTGAGCTCAAAAATGCGAAAGAAGCCTTGTTAGATGAATATTGGATTGATGCTATGCAAGAGAAACTTGATCAATTCAAACAGAATCAAGTTTGGGACTTGGTATCATGCCCCCCCGATGTGTATGTCATTGGTACCAAGTGGATATATAAGAATAAAAGCGATGAGGATGGTAAAATTACTCGGAACAAGGCTCGGTTAGTTGCTCAAGGATATTCTCATATTGAAGGTGTTTATTTTGATGAAACATTTGCTCTGGTTGCTCGCCTTGAGTCTATTCGCCTACTATTAGCCACGACATGTGTGATGCAGTTCAAATTGTATCAAATGGATGTGAAGAGTGTCTTCCTCAACGGTATTCTTAATGAAGAAGTGTATGTTGCTCAACCAAAGAATTTTGAAGATCCTCATCATCCCGAGTATGTCTACAAATTGAAAAAGGCATTATATGGGCTCAAACAAGCCTCTTGGGCATGGTATGAAAGACTCATCGAGTATTTATTGTCAAAGGGATATGAGCGAGGGGGAGTAGATAAAACCCTTTTCATTCGTCGTGAAAAAGGTCAGTTTTTACTTGCCCAAATCTATGTTTATGATATAGTGTTTGGCTCGGTGTCACAAGAAATGATGAATGAATTTATTACTCAAATGACCGGGGAATTTGAAATGAGCATGGTAGGCGAACTCAATTACTTTCTTGGACTTCAGATTCAGCAAGGTAATAATGGTATCTTCATCTCTCAAAGCAAGTATGCTAAACAATTGTTGAAACGATTCAAGTAGAAGAATACTCGTCCGAATAGAACACCGATCGGGACACATGAGAAAATTTCCAAAGATGAGAAGGGAATTTCTGTTGATGCTAGATTATATAGAAGCATGATTGGCAGTCTCCTATATTTAACTGCTAGTCGACCCGATATTTGCTATAGTGTTGGAGTGTGTGCTCATTTTCAAGCAAATCCTCGAGAATCACATTTAATATTTGTCAAGCGGATACTTAAATATATTAACGGAACAGCTGACTATGGGATTTGGTATTCATTTGATACAAATGGAAATCTTGTTGGTTATTGTGATGCTGACTGGGCTGGGAGTTCGGATGATCAAAAAAGTACTTCCGGTGGATGTTTTTATTTGGGACATAACTTGGTGTCTTGGTTCAGCTAGAAGCAAAACTCAATCTCTCTGTCTACTGCCAGGCAGAATATATTGCAGCTGGTACTAGCTGCAGTCAGCTTCTCTGGATGAAACAAATGCTGAAAGATTACGGTGTCACGCAGGATGTCATGGCGCACTCTATTGTGACAATATGAGCGCCATCAATATTTCCAAGAATCCGGTTCAACATTCTCGGACCAAGCATATAGATATTCGACATCATTTTATTAGATCTCTTGTGGAAGAAAAAATCTTTGCAGCATATGGTGACGGAAAAACAAATTGCGGATATCTTCACCAAAGCTTTGGATGATATAAGATTTGAAGAATTAAGATCTGCCCTAGGCCTCTGCGTCATGTGAAGGAATACTTCTGGTTGTAAGTTTTTATTTGCTTTCATAAAATTAAAAAAAAATAAAAAAATTAGTATTATTTTTGCCACTTGTGTTAGGCGACTTCCTTTATTAGCTAATATTTTTTCGATTATAGTCTACAACTCCTTGCATGACACATGATCGCTTATGAAGATTTCGGCTGATTCAGTGAAAATTGGTTTATTTCCCAATTTGAGTGAGACTTTATGGTTTATTTCCATAAAACTTTTGGCAGACTTTATGGGAATTTGGAGATAATTTCTTCCATGTTTAGAGAGATATTGATGGAATTTGATCATGGTTGCCTCTTGGGTTTATTTCCCAACTTATTTAAAGATTTTGGATTTATTTTTCAAATTTGAATGAGGATGGTTATTTCAAAATGAGTATTTATGGATTATTTCCATAAACTCAAATGGCTATTATTGAAGAAGCTTTGAAGAAGCTCTAGTGGGTAAGGTTACAGAGTTACATCTTGAAAGAAATACAAGTCAAGTACCCCCAATACCGAGGATGTTAACTACAGAGTTTTTGACGCGACTTTCAAAGAACGATTCCATGATTGAAAAGATGATTCTCCTAATGAAACTTGGGCTGATGAAAATGTAACACTCGGTTTTATCAAACTAATTCTCTATTCTTTTAAATTAATGGATGACTAGGCAAGGACATTAAAGTAATTAGAAATTTTAAGTGGATAACCTATTTAAGGGAAGAGGTTCTGCATTTAATGCACTGTAGCTGCCACCATTTCATACTTTTCCTCTTCGGGTTTTTAGCTCAAGCAGCAGAGCTTTCTAGGCGTTTCTGTTGCCCGATTCTCCTTCAACCTAGGTAAGCTTTCCTCGTCTTATTGTATTTTAGCAGTTAGGTAACTAAGGGAGTACAATGTGAGTAGTTTCGAGAATGCTGTGATTAAGAGTAGGTTCGGGTTTTGGCAAAAAATGGGAATGCACGGGTAGCAGAGTTTTAAATTGGTTCCTCGAACTCCTGATTTGGTTTTTGGGTGCAGTTTAGTGAAGTTTTGATTAATGTACTGTTATGACTATTAGGTGAATGAGCTTCTAAAGTAGAGCTTACAGCCGAGCGATTTCCAGGAGCCAGGTAAGTGAAGTTTGCTTGTGCCTTCGGGCCTACATCACAAAATAGTAGGATTATGTGTGTTTGAATGTTTCTTTTATGTCATGCATCATATTTTTGAAAGTATACGAAAATGATTTTTACACGAAATGGCATGGTAAGGAATGAACAGACTGTAATAGATAAGTTGTTAAGGGAACTAATCTGCCCCTTAATCGAGAGAGAGGATGTATGACTTTGGGAGAAGTGATCTAACTCCCAATTTTACAGAAGGATCTGAACAATTGTTAAGAGAACTAATCCGCCCCTTAATCAAGAGAGAGGATGTATGACTTTGGGAGAAGTGATCCAACTCCAAATTTCACAGAGGAATCAGATCAGAAACGAATGCATATGCAACTGAGATGAGAAAGTAGAAACTGCATGTTTAGGAAATTATGTTTCAGCATTACATTTCATTACTGCTTTACTTACTTAGCATTAGGCTAATAGATGAGTTTTGTGATGTAGGTGAAGAAGTGGCAGCAGGTGTGTTCTCTGAGTTTGTTGAGAGCTAGGCAGGTTGGAGGGGTGCATTCATGCATCGAACTGGCAGCTGATTGGGGCCGTTTAACTGATGTCAGTAGTTGTGAAGGTTTAGTTGACAATGTTTCAATTTAAGTAAGTTGAGTTTTTATGACAGTAGTAGTTTTAATGTTTTCGAATACTCCTTGAGATTTTCCGGATAAGAACATATATGTTGGTTTAATAGTGGTTTTATAAAATTTCAGAGTAATACACTGATTTAAGTGGTTTTGAATGGTTCTTAGTAAAATGATTAAGTTCTTTTGATAGTCGGAGTTTTCTTTGTTAGAGTGAAATTGTTGCTATGCTATTTTCGATGAGTATTTTTGACCTATCGGTAGATGATGTCTATCGGCAGATGTAGAGTTGTTGTTCTGTTGTCTATCGGAAGACGTTGTCTACTGATAGATGTTAAGTGAGTAAATCGTCCTACTAACGTCATCGGAAGATGTCTTTAGTAGAAGCCATTGGAAGATGTCTTCAGTAAACCTATCGGATGATGTAGGGAGTAATTTGTCATTTTGTGATCGGTAGACGTAGGTTGGAAATTTTTTCGTCTAGCGATCGGTATATGAGGTTTATTCTATCGGATGATGTGAGTAAGAGTCTTTTGTCGTTAGCGATCGGGAGAAGCTGGATGGAGAATCATCCAGCTTACGTCGTCGGTAGATGGATATGATAAGTTTTGTCACTTAGTGATCGGTGGATGTCGTGTATCAAATCTATCGGAAGACGTGGGAAGTAATTTGTCGTTTAGTGACCGGATGATGTACTCTGTTTTGTTTTGTGATTAAAAGACTTTCTTTTGTCGTTTAGTGATCGGACGACATGATCTGTTTTCTCTTTCTCTTTCAACCAACTGCCTTGAATATTTTAATTGTTTAATAAATATTGTTTTCATATGATGATTTTCCGCTGCAAGATGTAACGTTTCAAGAGTCAAACCTTGATCATCAAATAAAATTTTAAAGTTTTTACAAATTCTCATAGTTCGGTTCAGTAGTATGAGTAACGAACCGGGTTTATATAATTCGGGGCGTTACAGTATGGTATCAGAGACATTCAGTTAAACCGTTCAAAAGATTACTCATCAGTGTCAATCGTTGCATGGAAGTACTTCAACAACTGTAAGTGTTTATGTTAACCTTAGCTAATAGATATTTAAGAGTGTAATTAACCCTGTACAGGAATTTAGTACAATGGCCAGACGCCCCGGGAGACCTAGAGAAGTATTTTAACAGCACTGTCCAAACTGCAAAGAAGTTGGAATTTCTGAACTTAAAGCAGACAGGGTCTGTGGCCGAGTACAGTAGGCAATTTGAGTCCCTGTCCAGGTTTGCTGGACATTTTGCTCACAAGGACGAGGATAAGGTGTTCAAATTTGTGCATGGACTGAAGCAAGAAATTTACCGAGGAGTTAAATTTTGTGGTATTAAAGGCTTGACATTCATTGAAGTTGTGTCCACTGCTCTGGAGGTGGAAGAAGCTAAAAGGAAGTGTGCTGGACCAAAGGAGGTCCCACAGAGGTTTATCCAACCACACCAACAAAGAGGAATGAAGAGGCCAAGTGAAGGCCAGAATAGCCAAGGAACAGGAGGAAAGATACAGAATGCCAGGAAATTTCCCCAGTGTCCTAAGTGTTTGAAGAACCACCCGGGCGAGTGCAGATGAGGCTTTGGGAAGTGTTTCAACTGTGAGGAGGTTGGACACACGATCAAAGAATGCCCGAAGCCTAGAATCACCATATGCTACAATTGTAACAAGGTTGGCCATATTAGCAGAGACTGCCCAGCTTCTAAGAGTGGCTCTGTCATGATTAAACCGAGGATATTCTCCATGATAGAGTCGGGTGAGGAACAGCCCGCTTTTGTGTCAGGTACTATATTGATCAACTCTGTGCCTGCTTTTACCTTATTAGATTCTGGTGCAACTCATTCATTTATAGCATCTGCATTTGCTGTTAAATTAGATGTACAGTTTACCCCTTCCATGCATGTGTTTAATGTTGTATTACCCTCTGGTGAACGCATGCACTCTAACCAAGTGATACTTAACAGTGATGTGTTAGTAGGAAACATAAATCTACCTGCTAATCTCATTATTATGGGTATAATGGGGTTTGATGTAATCCTAGGGATGGACTGGTTGTTTAACCACCACGCCACAATTGATTGTAGGACTGGAGTAGTTAGTTTCCAACCCCCTGGTAGTTTGAAACATACCTTTCAAGCTTCAAGGAAGAGTAAGGAAATGTCTGTGATGACTTCTATTAACACTAGACCTTCCCCATGTGGAGAGTATCCGTGCTTCTTAGCTAGCGTTTTAGACACACAACTTGTAGGGGAGACAAATCCACAAAATGCCTTAGTTGTCCAAGACTTTCCTGAAGTATTCTTAGATGACCTTCCTGGTTTGCCGCCAGATAGGAAAATTGAATTTGTTGTAGATGTTTACCCCGACGCCGAGCCCGTGTCTAAAAATCCATATAGACTAGCACCAACAGAACTAAAAGAATTAAAGAAGCAATTGGAGTATCTGTTGGAGAAAGGGTTCATACGTCCTAGCTTTTCACCGTGGGGTGCACCTGTCCTTTTTGTCAAAAAGAAGGATGGATCGATGCGGATGTGCATTGATTATCGGGAACTGAATAAGCTAACTGTCAAGAACAAGTATCCATTGCCAAGGATTGACGATTTATTCGACCAACTTAATGGTGCAAGAGTTTTCTCTAAGATTGACCTAAGGTCCGGTTATTACCAATTGAAAGTTAAATCTGAGGATATCCCTAAGACTGCCTTTCGCACAAGGTATAGACATTACGAGTTTTTGGTTATGTCCTTTGGATTGACTAATGCACCGGCAGCCTTTATGGATCTTATGAATAGAATGTTTCATGAGTATTTGGACAAGTTTGTCATTGTGTTTATAGATGACATTCTAATCTATTCACATACTAAGGACGAGCATGCAAGGCATTTGAGTTTGGTGTTATGAGTACTTAGACAGCACCAACTTTATGCTAAGTTTTCCAAGTGTGAGTTTTGGTTGGACAGAGTTCACTTTCTTGGTCATGTGATCTCTGGAGATGGGGTATCTGTCGATCCAGCCAAGGTTCAAGCAGTTAAGGAGTGGCCCCAACCGAAGAATGCTACTGATATTCGGAGTTTCCTTGGGTTAGCAGGATACTATAGAAAGTTCATTGAAGGATTTTCGAAGATTGCTACACCCCTTACTAAGTTAACAAGGAAAAGTGTGAAGTATGTATGGACTGATGAATGTGAGCATAGTTTTCAGACCTTGAAACAGAAACTGACCAATGCTCCAATTTTAACCCTTCCAGTTGAAGATGGTAAATTTAGCATATATTGTGACGCTTCCAAAGTTAGACTTGGCTGTGTTTTAATGCAGGACGGTAAGGTAATAGCTTATGCCTCTAGACAGTTGAAAGTACATGAGAAGAATTACCCCACACATGACTTGGAATTAGCTGCAGTGGTGTTCGCACTTAAGATTTGGAGGCATTACTTGTATGGACAATCTTGTGAGATATTTTCAGATCACAAGAGCCTGAAGTATACTTTCACACAGAAGGAATTGAATATGAGGCAGCGTCGATGGTTGGAATTTGTAAAGGATTATGATTTTGAGATTAAATACCATCCCGGCAAAGCAAATGTTGTGGCAGATGCCTTGAGTAGAGTAACAACACCAACCCCAACTATGATTTTCAGTATGCCATTAGGCTTAGAGTCTGAATTCCAAAGGTTTAATCTAGAAGCAGTGCATAGTGTGTCAGCCATGCTTACTGCAATATCCTTCAGACCTACCATTCTGGAAAGAATAAAGGAAGCCTAGATAAATGATGTAGAGTGCAACAAGTACAAGTTAAGCATGGATTCTACGGACAAATCAGATTTTAACTATTCTGTTGATGGAATCCTTAAGTTTAGAAATAGATGGTTTGTCCTGCCATTAAAGAACTTCGAGATGAGATTCTTTCTGAAGCACATTCTTCCAGATTCTCTGTTCACCCTGGAAGTACAAAGATGTACAAGGACCTCAAACAGAATTAATGGTGGCCAGGTATAAAAAGGTGTGTGGCAGAGTATGTAGGATCATGTTTGTGTTGTCAGCAGATTAAAGCTGAGCATCAGAGACCCTCAGGAACATTACAACCTTTACCAAATCTTGAATGGAAATGGGAACAAATAACAATGGATTTTGTTGTGGGATTGCCTAGAACAGTAAAGGGACATGATGCAATCTGGGTAATAGTTGATCGATTAACCAAATCTGCCCACTTTCTGCCGTTGAGAATGACTTACTCGATGGATCAGCTTGCAGAATTGTATGTGCAAGAGATTGTTAGGTTACATGGAGTTCTAGGTACCATAGTGTCAGATCGAGATTCTAGATTCACATCTAAGTTTTGGGGAAGTTTGCACAAGGCTATGGGTACACAGCTCAACTTTAACACAGCTTTTCACCCTCAAACAGATGGACAGTCCGAGAGAACTATTCAGACCTTAGAGGATATGCTCCGTGCATGTGTATTAGAATTTCAAGGGTCTTGGAGTAAGTATTTATCATTGGTGGATTTTTCATATAATAACAGTTTTCAGGCAACTACCGTTATGGCACCGTATGAAGCACTGTATGGACGAAAGTGCAGATATCCTTTGTACTGGGATGAAGTTGGTGAAGCACAGTTGCTTGGTCCTGACCTTGTGCAACAAACTGTTGAGAAGATTGCCCTCATCTGCCAGCGGATTTTGACAACTAAAAGCCGACAGAAAAGTTATGCTGATAAGAGACGTAGAGAATTGGAGTTTGAGGCAGGTGATGAAGTTTTCCTCAATGTAACACCATTTAAAGGAGTTGTGAGATTCGGGAAGAGAGGCAAATTGAACCCTAGATTTATTGGACCATTCACTATTCTGAAGAGAGTTGGGAGAGCAGCCTATCAGTTGCAGCTACCGGCTTCTATGGAAGGGACACACAATGTGTTCCATGTTTCCATGTTGAAGAAGTGTGTACGGGATCCATCTCAGATTGTGGAACAGCAGAGTATTGAAGTTCATCCTACCCTTACCTATGAGGAGAAACCAGTAAGGATCCTAGACTATGCAGTGAAGGTATTGCGCAACAAAGAGGTTCCCTTAGTGAAAGTCTTATGGCATAACTAGAACATAGAGGAGACAACCTGGGAACGTCAGCAAGACATGATGGACCAACATCCAGAATTATTCAGGTACGGAATTTTGAGGACAAAATTCTTTTAAGGAGGGTAGATTGTAACACCTGGTTTTATCAAACTAATTCTCTATTCTTTTAAATTAATGGATGACTAGGCAAGGGCATTAGAGTAATTAGAAATTTTAAGTGGATAACCTATTTAAGGGAAGATGTTCTGCGTTTAATGCACTGTAGCCGCCACCATTTCATACTTTTCCTCTTTGGGTTTTCAGCTCAAGCAGCAGAGCTCTCTAGTAGATTCTGTTGCCCGATTATCCTTCAACCTAGGTAAGCTTTCCTCGTCTTCTTGTATTTTAGTAGTTAGGTAACTAAGGGAGTACAATGTGAGTAGTTTCGAGAATGCTGTGATTAAGAGTAGGTTCAGGTTTTGGCAAAAAATGGGAATGCACGGGTAGCAGAGTTTTAAACTGGTTTTCTCGAACTCTTGATTTGGTTTTTGGGTGCAGTTTAGTGAAGTTTTGATTAATGTACTGTTATGACTATTAGGTGAACGAGCTTCTAAAGTAGAGCTTACAGCCGAGCGATTTCCAGGAGCCAGGTAAGTGAAGTTTGCTTGTGCCTTCGGGCCTACATCACAAAATAGTAGGATTATGTGTGTTTGAATGTTTCTTTTATGTCGTGCATCATATTTTTGAAAGTATGCAAAAATGATTTTTACATGAAATGACATGGTAAGGAATGAACAGATTGTAACAAATAAGTTGTTAGGGGAACTAATCCGCCCCTTAATCGAGAGAGAGGATGTATGACTTTGGGAGAAGTGATCCAACTCCCAATTTCACAGAGGGATCTGAACAATTGTTAAGGGAACTAATCCGCCCCTTAATCAAGAGAGAGGATGTATGACTTTGGGAGAAGTGATCCAACTCCCAATTTCACAGAGGGATCAAATCAGAAACGAATGCATATGCAACTGAGATGAGAAAGTAGAAACTGCATGTTTAGGAAATTATGTTTCAGCATTCCATTTCATTACTGCTTTACTTACTTAGCATTAGGCTAATAGATGAGTTTTGTGATGTAGGTGAAGAAGTGGCAGCAGGTGTGTTCTCTGAGTTTGTTGAGAGCTAGGCAAGTTGGAGGGGTGCATTCATGCATCGAACTGGCAGCTGATTGGGGCAGTTTAACGGATGTCAGTAGTTGTGAAGGTTTAGTTGACAATGTTTCAATTTAAGTAAGTTGAGTTTTTATGACAGTAGTAGTTTTAATGTTTTCGAATACTCCTTGAGATTTTTCGGATAAGAACATATATGTTGGTTTAATAGTGGTTTTATCAAATTTCAGAGTAATACCCTGATTTAAGTGGTTTTGAATGGTTCTTAGTAAAATGCTTAAGTTCTTTTGATAGTCGGAGTTTTCTTTGTTAGAGTGAAATTGTTGCTATGCTGTTTTCGATGAGTATTTTTGACCTATCGACAGATGTAGAGTTGTTGTTCTGTTGTCTATCAGAAGACGTTGTCTACTGGTAGATGTTAAGTGAGTAAATCGTCCGGCTGACGTCATCGGAAGATGTCTTCAGTAAACTTATCAGATGATGTAGGGAGTAATTTGTCGTTTTGTGATCGGTAGACGTAGGTTAGAAATTTTGTCGTCTAGCAATCGGTATATGAAGTTTATTCTATCGGATGATGTGAGTAAGAGTCTTTTGTCGTTAGCGATCGGCAGAAGCTGGATGGAGAATCATCCGGCTTAAGTCATCGGTAGATGGATATGATAAGTTTTGTCACTTAGTGATCGGTGGATGTCGTGTATCAAATCTATCGGAAGACGTGGGAAGTAATTTGTCGTTTAGTGACCGGATGATGTACTCTGTTTTGTTTTGTGATTAAAAGACTTTCTTTTGTCGTTTAGTGACCGGACGACGTGATCTGTTTTCTTTTTCTCTTTCAATCAACTGCCTTGAATATTATTGTTTAATAAAGATTGTTTTCATATGATGATTTTCCGCTGCAAGATGTAACGTTTCAAAAGTCAAACCTTGATCATCAAATAAAATTTTAAAGTTTTTACAAAGTCTCATAGTTCGGTTCAGTAGTATGAGTAACGAACCGGGTTTATATAATTCGGGGCGTTACAGAAAATGAAAATGAAATTGATTCTTCTAATAATAATGTCAAGAAGCTTCACTCGCTCTCAGTCAGTGTCACATGCAACGTCAAGTATCACCACACGGAATTGATTGTGAAGCATTCCGATTGCAAGAATAAAAGGGTAAAGAAGTTGTTGATATGGATAAATAGGAGATCAGGATCAGCTACAAGCTTCTGGCACTTGAATAAGTTAATGATCTAGAAGGTGTTCTAGAGAGTGTTACAACTCCTGAAAACGTTTCCAATTCTGCATTTTTAACTCACCATTGATGATGTGCCCCAAGGCCCCATCCATCACTAATCAAGGTAAGTGCATTTATTGACAATGACAAATTTATTAATGCATTTGGTTCTCATTTCGTAGGAATTGAATTCTAAGGGCTTGGATTGGAAGCATGAAGATAAAGAGGGAATTTGTCTTCCCAAATTCAACCAATTGTAACCAAATATTATATGTGTTCTGTTTGTTACTTTTTGTGTGTTCTATTTGGCAAACAATGGTCTTAATGTAAGGAATTATTAAAGCATGTATTTAGGCATTTAAGACTAGATGAATGTTAGGATAGTGTGGCAAAAGAGTTTGGATGAGCTTAAGGTATAATAAAAGAATGCATGGCCTAGTTTGGGCGCCAACTTGAAGAGAGGTGGGGGGGGGGGGGGGGGGGGGGGGCACCTTTTCCTCTTTTGTGGATCCTTGTCATGGCTAAGCTCAACCTTTGATTAAAGAAAGCACAACTCAATCTCTGCCATCCACTCCTAACCACTTAGGTCTATATATACCATGGTTATTGGTGTGTGCAAGGATTGATTTTGGTTGAATAGAAAATCGGTTTTGCTAAGGAGAAACCCAAAGTGGTTTGGAGCACCTTCATGGTAAGCCTTGGTTGTTAACAACCAAGAGGAGTTGCGCCTCCAAGGCTCTCAAACCTATGGTTGTTTGAGTAGTCCTTGTTCCATCTTTCTCTCAACTCTTGAAAGGTTGGTGGCAAGAGAAAGTGGTCATTAACCTTTTTCCACTTGCTGTGAATCTTCCACAGAAGATTGTTTGCCAAAAGCCTCAAAAGTTGCTTATCAAACAGCATTTGGATTTATCATCATAACTTTATTTCCGTACGTTATTTTCTCTTGATATTTTAATGTCTTGTTCTTCACTAATATATTAAGCTTCCCTTAAAATTTCGTTTGATTTGGATTTCATTTGCCCATCCATTGAAGCATCTAAAATTACTGTTTTCTGCAAATCCGAGATCCGAGTCAACCATCGCTCTTTGTGGGTAGAATGCAGCCCTTTCTTGGCTTGGAGCTCATCATTTGGTATCAGAGCCATGGTGGCTTCCTCTGAATGTTAGCTATCAGCTTGGTTTATATTTTCTTTCACATTTTCTTAGCTGCATCTCATTTTTCTTTTCGGATTTGTGCTGTTGCTGAAAACTAGAGAAAACTGCTGCATATTTGTTTTGGTTTTTGTTATTAAATGTTGCTGTGTTTTACTTTTTGTTCCATCACTATCTCTCTAGCACGTTTATTAACATGTTAAGATTTGAACCTAATAGTTTAAACATCCAAATCGTGCATTTAACTTGCTGTTTTTGCTGATTAAAATCGTGCAACATTTTGGTTTTCAAAAAGGGACCGAGCATATTTTTTTTAAGAAACCAGAATCTCCTGCATCTGAATCTGTTCTGTTTGGTTCATTTTTCTTGCAGCACGTATGAGAATCATTTTCTAACATCTTAATGATCAAACCACTTGAGAAAATGAAGATTAATGGAATGCTAAATGGGTTTTTCAAGTCGGTTTTTCTGGTTTTCCCCTGCTGCTATTTTCTGCTACTATGTTTATACAAAACCGAAAACCATTTGCTGTTATCTTTGAGTTGTGTCTTTTTAGTTGTGTTCTAGGTGTTTTACAGCATCTTAATGTGACATTTAAAAGCTTGAAACTATCATTGAATGCTGGTTTATTGTGCTGTTTCGATTTCAATTTTTCTGGTTTTTCTGTTTTCCTTGCTGTTGTGTTTTGTTTCCGATTTCTTGAGTCTAAATCATCTCCAGCATGTTTCTTGAGTTGTTAGTCATCTAAGCTTGAAGAAATATCACTCCATGGACTCTATTTTTGTTGTTGTCGTTTCCTTCCCTTTATGGTTAAACAATTGCTAACAACTTTTGTACTTGTTGTTTTATTTCTATTTCGGTAGTGTTACTTTTGTTGCTGTTTTGTATCACTTCCAGCATGTTAATGAGCAAGTCCACATCATAAGTTTGAAAGCTAAGATTCAAAATAAAGTGTTTAACTTGTTGCTTGTGTTGGTTAATCATGTTTAGTGGCTGTTTGTAGAAAAGTGGAAGAACCGATTGGTGCACTTGAGGACAATCCGATAATGCCTATATTTTGGTTCAAATTAGTAACAATTTTTTGATTCTGTTTCTTGCATTATTGTTGTTGCTAATGATCTATGAAAATTGTGGACTAAATTTGTTAAAGGTTTGCATGCAACCTGGTTACATTTTCTGATCAAACCCGAAACCCAAACCGCATGAAAATTGTTGTTGTCACTTAGCCGAGACTAGCTTAGTACTTTGTGACTTATGTGTTAATTTGTTTGCATGATCTGGACATATAACCCATCTAGACCTAGGTTAACATGTTAAACAATTGAAGCCTGTGTTATTGATGATTCAAGGTGCTTAAGTTTGGGACCACATTGCTATTTTTGGTGAAGCATAAAAGTACAATCTGAGAAATGTCACTATCACCTTTTGTTATTGTTGTTTTTACCTTACCCATGCATGCACCGAAAACTTGAACTCTAACTTGCTGCTTGCACCTTTTAAATTGATGATTGTAGATTCCTTAAATCAAGTAGCCACCAAGACCAAAAACCAGAAAATTTACCTTTCTATTCTTTGCTGTTCTTTGCTATTCTTTGCTGTGTTGTTTTTAGTGTTCTATTTGCTCCAATTTGCTGCTATTTTGGTTGAGAATTTAATTAAGAACACTCTGCTGATAAGTTAATTGGCTGCATACTAAGTTCACTAAGGTGGTTAAAGAGCATGTATGAATTGGTTGTCATCAATTAGTGACTTTAAAACTTATTGTTAGTGAATTTGACCTTTCTCTCTTAAAACAGCCATAACTTTGGCTACAAGTGTCTGATTTTGACGTGCCACCTGACAAACCGAAGCTCTCAAAGAGCTCTATAACGGTGTCCCAAGTAAGATGTGATCCCAAAAAATGTCGTTTAAGCCCTCAAAACTGCGTTCCAAAATTTCGGGACAACTTTAGACACTCTAGATTAGGATTTTAACTAGGTTAGTAACTTTTCCCTTTTGAAGCTTTGTACTTTGCTATTCCAATTTGCTTTCCAACTGAGAATGAAAGTGCCTAATCATGCCATTTTAATATTGCTTGCTGAATATTAATGTGACACTTCTCTTATGCATAACATAAAGTTGCACAAAACTGATTTTATGTGTTCTTTCACAAAGCTGAAAATATGCTTGTTTAAGTGCTCAAATGCTTGCTGTTTTTGAACATTGTAGCATTCATGTTAGGACAAAATGTTCGTGATCAGAAGCATGTGTTATTTGTGGTGGAAAGCATGTGTATGAAGAGTCATCTTTGCCATTTTTAGTGAAACCTAAAAGTAGCAACTACAGACCTAAAATACTTACCACTTTTTGTAGTTTTTGCTTTATGTCACTTTCAAGCATGTGTTAGCTAAACAGGTGCACTTCTAATTTGATGTTTGAACTGTTTTAATTGTTGAATATAGATCACTTAAGTCAAGTGACACCTTAGAGCCGAAAGTTACAAATCCACAAACATAAAGTACATTTGTAATTGTTGATTGTTGCTTTCTATAATTTGCATGCATGTTAGTCGAATCATGTTGAGTTTAATCTTGACATTTAATCTTTAGTTTGCTGTTTTTCTTTTAGTGTATTTTAATTTTTACAAAAACAAAAGAGGTTGTGTGCTAGTTGTGTTGATATTTGGTTCCTAGTAGTTTATAACTTTGCTTGAATTGTTGTGTTGACTATTTTTGGTTAATATATCTACTGAAGAAGCTCTAATACACCTTACAAAGAACTATCTTATCCCCCATTGAGAGTACCAAAGCCCAAAAGAGTGGAACCTAGCATGGCAAACCAACTTAATGGGATAGTTAGAGAAGTCAACCAATGAAACCACCAAATTAAGGAGACAAACCGAGATCTTAGCACCCTAGTGTCCAAGATGAGATTAGACAAATCTAGGAAGCCTCATGAACCTATGCTTAGGAGAAGATCCGAACCTCTAAGAAGATCAAACTTTAGAGCTTCCCAAAACTATCATAAATTTGAGGAACCATCCATACCTTATTTTAGAGGAACATTGGATAGAGAAGAATTTCTCTCTTGGATAGAAAGAGTTGATGAATATTTTACTTTTGGAGAGTACTCGGAAAAGGGAAAGATAAGACTAGCCTCTAAGAAGCTAGTTGATTATGCTAGCTATTGGTGGAATAACCTCCTAACAAAAAGAGAGGAGAATGATGAGCAAGAAGTGTGCACTTGGAGAGCCATGAAAAGGCTTATGGAAAAGAAGTTTGCACCTAGGCCACTAGAGCAAAATCCATGGTACAAACCAAACCTCTTAAGTCCCCATAAAAAAGAGTACCACCCTTGGCCTACCTCAATATTATGTGAGCCATCCACTTCCCTAGCCAAAACTCAAATCAAATTTATTGAGGAAACCTTTAGTGAGGAGGAGAATGAAATTGTAGAGGAGGGTGAGGATGATGACTCCATTGAATTACCTTTAGAAGAAAAAGAAGAGGAAAAACCATTAGTTATGGAAGCATCTCTTAGTGAAGAGGAGATCATCTATCCCATGGAGGAACCATTACTTAGGGATGATGAACAAGGGGAAAATCTAAGAGATAGTATTATAGAACTCCTTACCCCAACCGAAATTATTAAAGATTTTGGAATCAATGAACTATTTGAGGAATCTTTCCTTGCGGTAGAAAGTGAACCAATGGAAGAAACCATTAGAACCTTTGAACCCCAAGTATTAGAATCCAAAACCAAAGAATTCCAAAATTTTAAAACTTTCAAGGATGTACTTTTGCTTGACCATTTTTATCCTAGGAAGGATATTTTTGCTAAGGACTTCATTGATCCAACTTATGTTATAGAGGAGACATTTTTTACGAATTATGCATATATGTTTATTCCTCATATTCAACAAGAGTCCTACTTAGTAAGTAAATTTTATTTAGATCATTTCCTAAACCAAATCGAGAGTGAAGTTCATGTGAAGAATGGATCTCACATTATTCCTTCATGGACTAATAAGGAAGAAGCCTTCCAAGAACCTTAGGGCATCCTAGCATTATAGAGCCAAACTTTAAGGATGAGTGGTCTAGCAAGATGTTGAGTGACATAATACCTTATTTATTCCTCCAAATCATTTAATTACTTGGTTTTTTAGAATTGGATGGAATATAGATTATATTTTACTTTTTTTATGTTGGCATAACCTTATTGAGTATGTTGTTAAAGAAAATTATGTCATCACACTTTCTTGTGCTTTTTCTACTTACTTCATTATAAATGTGGAAGATAATTATAACATTATTTTTACAATGAAGTTAATGTTTATGATTAAGGAAGGATCTTTAACGCCTATTATTTTGTTGAGTTTTGAAACAATGGAAATTTATTGCATAATCATGGCATGACATTGTGTTAGTAGATCCATAGAATTGATTGTATTCTTGCATGATATGAATCTAGTTCTTAAACTTAGAATTGTATGCTTCAAAACCATTTATCTTGAAAGAAGGAAAATTAAGAGTACGATTATGAATGAATATTATATGTGCCCTTACTTAAAAGAAGAAATGAAATTTCCAAATGTGTTTTGCATGTGTATAGAGTCATTAACTTTTTGGATTCTAGATTCAAATTCGTTAACTAGAGTTACTACTTTTGAACTTAATAGTTATTATGATTTTTTTCTTTACCAAGTTGAAATTATTTCCTATATGTTGGAAAAGAATTGTTTATCTAATATAAGGTATGTGCTACCTAATAATCTACTTGCTCAGTTATTTAAGATTGGTTGGATGGTAGATTACTTTAATTTCCTTCTTGCATGGATTATTTGATATGATGCTTATAATTCCTCTTTGTTGACTTCTTTTAAAGATGATTTGAGAGAGGATCCATTTTATGTAATCATCTTGTTTGAAGGCCACAATGATATAGTCTACCACCTAGTAATCACCTTTCCTTTTGATCCGAAAAAAGATAAAAGGAGTTTAAAGGAGCACCCTTTGGATTTGAGGACAAATCCTCAAGAAGCCCGGGAGGATGATGTGCCCTAAGGCCCCATCCATTACCAATCAAGGTAAGTGCATTTATTGATAATGACGAATTTATTAATGTATTTGCTTCTCATTTTGTAGGAGTTGAATTCTAAAGGCTTGGATTGGAAGTATGAAGATAAAGAGGGAATTTGTCTTCCCAAATTCAACTCATTGTAACCAAATATTATGTGTGTTCTATTTGTTACTTTTTGTGTGTTTTATTTGGCAAACAATGGCCTTAATGTAATGAATTATTAAAGCATGCATTTAGACATTTAAGACTAGATGAATGTTAGGATAGTGTGGCAAAAGAGTTTGGATGAGCTTAAGGTATAATGAAAGCATGCATGGCCTAGTTTGGGCGCCAACTTGAAGGGGGGGGGACCACTTTTTCCTCTTTGGTGGATCCTTGTCATGGCTAAGCTCAACCCTTGATTAAAGAAAGCACAACTCAATCTTGGCCATCCACTCCTAGCCACTTAGGTCTATATATACTATGGTTATTGGTGTGTGTAAGGATTGCTTTTGGTTGAATAGAAAATTGGTTTTGCTAAGGAGAAACCTGAAATGGTTTGGAGCACCTTCAAGGTAAACCTTGGTTGTTAACAACCAAGAGGAGTTGCGCCTCCTAGGCTTTCAAACCCATGGTTGTTTGAGTAGTCCCTGTTCCATCTTTCTCTCAACTCTTGAAGGGTTGGTGGCAAGAGAAAGTGGCCATTAACCTTTTTCCACTTGCTGTGAATCTTCTACGGAAAATTGTTTTCCGAAAGCCTCAAAAGTTGCTTATCGGACAACATTTGAGTTTATCATCACAACTTTATTTCCGCAAGTTATTTTCTCTTGATATTTTAAGGTGTTGTTCTTCACTAATATATTAAGCTTCCCTTAAAATTTCGTTTGATTTGGATTTCATTTGCCCGTCCATTAAAGCATCTAAAGTTACTATTGTCTACAAATCCGAGATCCGAGTGAACCATCGCTCTTTGTGGGTAGAATGCAGCCCTTGCTTGGCTTGGAGCTCATCAATTGAGGTACCTGAAGATGAGTTAAAATTTTTGAATGATCAGCAGAATGTTATTGAGAAAAGAAACAAAGTAGTTACAAGTTTACTTGATGACCTTATCAGAAAAAGGTCGGATAAGATAATCGCAAATGATGTTTTTGAGGAACAGGAAAACTGCTAAAGTGGCTTAGGTTGCTACTGCTGTTAATGCAACCAAAGAAGTTGTTAATTCTGTTAAAGAAATTGTTGAGAAAGAAACTCACGTTTCTTCTATGTTTTTTGATGAAATTTCTACTAGTGTCACTTAGGATGTCTCTGACATTCAACCTTTTTTCCAGCACTCAATCAGGTGGTATAATTGCTGATGATGATAAATCCATCAAAGGAGAAGATGTAGGTTTGCAATAATCAGTGGATCTAATCGGGTTAGCTTCTTATAATGATAGCCATGTCTAATGATTATTATGGAATTATTATGAATTGTTAAAACTTTTTGGTTGTTGCTGGATACATTGGATACTTTCATATGGATATTCTGCCTCTATACCCTTTTGTCTTTTTGTGGCAAAAATGGGGAGTAATTTGTGATTTTCTACTTGCTGGAATATTAATATCTTTTGGCATGGTGTTAGGAACAAAGATATTTTTTAAATAAGTTTTGGTTCAGGGGGAGCTTTGATGAACTGATATCGAGCTTGCAGGGGGAGTTTTTAATTTTGCCAAAAAATGCCAAAGGGGGAGATTGTAAATGTAAGATATGGTTGGCATTGATTTTTTGACAATTAATGGAGATTTGGAAATCATTGAAGATTTGGCAATTAATGGAGATTTGGCAATTAATTGAGATTTGGAAAATTAATTAATTTGAATTTTGGAAGGTTGTAACACCCGGTTCCGTTGAATCAAAATTATTCTATCAACTTATGATGTACGTTTTAGGGATGAAATTGGGAGAAACTAGTGATTAGGTTAATGAGTGACTAAATAAGGGTAGAACTGTAATTTGGAGATTTAGTAGTGGATAACGTATTTAAGGAATGGTTTTGTGAGGTTTAGCTGCCACTGTTTCTCATTTCTTCTTTCGGTATTCAGCTCAAGCTTAGCAGAGCTCTCCAGGCGATTTTCTCTCCGATTTCCATTCCTCAATCTAGGTGAGTTTTCCTTCGTTTTCCTTGAGTTTTAGTGACTAGATAGCAGAGAGAGTGCAATGTGTGTGTTTTGGGAACGCTGTGAATGAGAATAGGTTTGGGTTTTGATGATAAACCGGGAATGTACGATTATTAGAGTTCCAAGTTAGCTACCTTAGGTTTCCGAATGGTTTAGAATGAGATATAGTGAAGATTGAATTAATGCTCTGTTTATGATTTTAGGTGAGCAAACTCCCGAAGTAACTTACAACCCAACAATCCCCAGGAGACAAGGTAAGTGGAGTATGCATGTGCCTTCGGGCCTACATCACAAAACAGTAGGATTATGTATGTTTGAATTTGTCTGTATGTCATGCATCATATTTTGAAAGAATACGAAAATGAATTTACATGTATTGGCATGGTAATAAATGAACTGATTGCAACAGATAAACTATTAAGGGAACTAATCCGGCCCTTAACTTATGAAGTGATTTATGGCTTTGGGAAGATTGATCCAATTCCCAATGGAATAGAAGGATCAGATCAACTATTAAGAAACTAATCCACCCCTTAACTTATGAAGGGATGTATGACTTTGGGAAAATTGATCCAACTCCCAATGGAACCGAGGGATCAGATCAGTGAAAGAATGTAAATGCAACTGAGATGTGAAAGTAGAAACTGCATGATTAGGATTTATGTTTCAGCATTTCATTTCGTTATTGCTTCACTTATTTAGCATTAGGTTAATAGATGAGTTTTGTGATGTAGGTGAAGAAGCCTCAGAAGGTGTGTTCTCTGAGCATGTTGAGGAATAGGCTGGTTGGGGGAGCACATTCATGCCTCGACTTGGTGAACTGATGAGGCGGTTTAACTATTGTCTATTTATGAAGTTTCAGTGGTTAAGTGTCTTGTGGAAGTGTGCAGAGAGTTTTAATAACATTAATAGTTCTGATGTTTTTAACAACTTTATGGTTTTCTTGTTCTGAGAATGAAAAACATGATTTGGTTTAGAGGTAGTTGCTTTGCTGGATATTTTTAGAAAGTTGTGGACTTATGTTGTTTTGAACGATTTTTAGTAAAATGTACAAGTTCTTTGGTAGTCGGAGTTTTTCTTTGTTAAGAGTGAAAATGGTTGTTAAGCTGTTATGTTGAGTGTTTTCTTTTGTCTATCGGTGGATGTAGTCCACCGGTGGATGTTGAGTGTTATCGTCTATCGGTGGATGTTGAGTGTTATTGTTTATCGGTGGATGTAGTCCACCCGTGGATGTAGTCCACCGGTGGATGTAGTCCATCGGTGGATGTTGAATGTTATTTTCTATCGGTGGATGTAGTCCACCGGTGGATGTTGAGTGTTATCGTCTATCGGTGGATGTAGTCCACCGGTGGATGTTGAGTGTTATCGTCTATCGGTGGATGTAGTCCACCGATGGATGTTGAGTGTTATCGTCTATCGGTGGATGTTGTCCATCGGTAGATGTGGGTATTAGATTTCTTGTCGTTTTGTGATCAGTGGATGTAAGCGTAGGAGCGAGTATTAGATTTTTGTCGTTTTGTGACCAGGGATGTGAGCGTAGAAGCGAGTATTAGATTTTTTGTCGTTTTGTGATCAGTGGATGCTGAGGTACTGTCGTTCGAAGGATTCGGGTCGGTGGATGTTGAGTGTTATCGTCTATCGGTGGATGTTGAGTGTTATCGTCTATCGGTGGATGTTGAGTGTTATCGTCTATCGGTGGATGTTGAGTGTTATCGTCTATCGGTGGATGTTGAGTGTTATCGTCTATCGGTGGATGTTGAGTGTTATCGTCTATCGGTGGATGTTGAGTGTTATCGTCTATCGGTGGATGTTGAGTGTTATCGTCTATCGGTGGATGTTGAGTGTTATCGTCTATCGGTGGATGTTGAGTGTTATCGTCTATCGGTGGATGTTGAGTGTTATCGTCTATCGGTGGATGTTGAGTGTTATCGTCTATCGGTGGATGTTGAGTGTTATCGTCTATCGGTGGATGTTGAGTGTTATCGTCTATCGGTGGATGTTGAGTGTTATCGTCTATCGGTGGATGTTGAGTGTTATCGTCTATCGGTGGATGTTGAGTGTTATCGTCTATCGGTGGATGTTGAGTGTTATCGTCTATCGGTGGATGTTGAGTGTTATCGTCTATCGGTGGATGTTGAGTGTTATCGTCTATCGGTGGATGTTGAGTGTTATCGTCTATCGGTGGATGTTGAGTGTTATCGTCTATCGGTGGATGTTGAGTGTTATCGTCTATCGGTGGATGTAGTCCACCGGTGGATGTTGAGTGTTATCGTCTATCGGTGGATGTTGAGTGTTATCGTCTATCGGTGGATGTTGAGTGTTATCGTCTATCGGTGGATGTTGAGTGTTATCGTCTATCGGTGGATGTTGAGTGTTATCGTCTATCGGTGGATGTTGAGTGTTATCGTCTATCGGTGGATGTTGAGTGTTATCGTCTATCGGTGGATGTTGAGTGTTATCGTCTATCGGTGGATGTTGAGTGTTATCGTCTATCGGTGGATGTTGAGTGTTATCGTCTATCGGTGGATGTTGAGTGTTATCGTCTATCGGTGGATGTTGAGTGTTATCGTCTATCGGTGGATGTTGAGTGTTATCGTCTATCGGTGGATGTGATGTGCGGTGGTGGTGTGGGTAGTCGACATGTCGTGCGACTGACACTGTTTAGCGGTGGATGCCTTCCATTTCCGTCTCTACCGCTGAGACTATTTTATCTCTGCTTCTGCCGCTGATACTGTTTAGCGGTGGATGCCTTTTGTTTCTATCTCTATCGCTGGAACTGTTCAGCGGTGGACGTGTTCTACTTTGTTTTGTTTTCTTCCAACCAATTGTCTTTAATATTTTAATTAAATTAATAAATGTTGTTTTATAAAAATGAATTTCCGCTGCAAGTTTTAACGTTCATTGAGGTCAAACTTTGACCGTTGAGTGAAAAGTTGAAATTTTCTCAGAATGTCATAGTATGTTTCTGTATTATGAGTAGCGAATCGGGTTTATATAAGTCGGGGCGTTACAAAGGTAGATTCTTGAAGATCTAGTAGTTATGGAAGTTCAATTAATGAACCTTGTGAATCAAGGAAAGTTGTTACTTGGAGAACAAGTTATTTGTGAAAATTGGTTTTTGGAAAGTCAAATTTATACTTGCATGCTGGATTAAATTAATAAATGTTGTTTTATACAAATGAATTTCCGCTGCAAGTTTTAATGTTCATTGAGGTCAAACTTTGACCGTTGAGTGAAAAGTTGAAATTTTCTCAGAATGTCATAGTATGGTTCTGTATTATGAGTAGCGAACCGGGTTTATATAAGTCGGGGCGTTACAAAGGTAGATTCTTGAAGATCTAGTAGTTATGGAAGTTCAATTAATGAACCTTGTGAATCAAGGAAAGTTGTTACTTGGAGAACAAGTTATTTGTGAAAATTGGTTTTTGGAAAGTCGAATTTATACTTGCATGCTGGATTACAGCGAGATATAGGATCACAACAATTATGGGATCCTTTCCTAAGTTGTTGGGATTAATTCCTAAATATTTGGAAAGGTGGTTTTATTGGAAATAATATTTGAAAAAATGATTTGAAGATGAAAATAGTATTTTGGAAAACAGATTTGAATATTGCAGTGCTGTTAAGCTGGCGATACGAGATCACAACGTTGTTAGGATTCGTTCATAATATTTTGAGATTCATTTCAGATTTGTTTTGGTGGACTTTCCATAAGTATTGTAAAGAGTGTCACAACTCCGGATTATGTGGTTTCAGTTTCCTTATATTGTGCATTCTGTTTTGGAACAAAAATCTGTTGCAGACGATACTTAAGCATCTACCTTTCACAGAATAGGTGCGCGGATTATTGATTATTCTCTCATATTACTTGTGTCGCAAGCCGCCATTCTTTCCTCCCTCTCGCTTCTGCGAGTGGTTGTGTTATTGTTTGTTTTGGTCCCTGTGTGACTGTTTCCACACTCTACCTCTGTTGGATTTCATTGTTATACGAGTGTGGTGGTTGGTTTCATCCTAAGTCAACGGTTGGTGTCACAAGCGGTGTCATAGGTGTATTCCTCTTTGTTCTTCATTGAAACTCAGTCTCAGGAGGAGGCTGCACTGGAACTCAGGAGGAGTTATGTTTATTGACAAAGGGAGCTTGTCATTCTCATCATGGGCAAGAGGATCTTGCCATACACGGATTCCGGAAGGAGTCATTATTGACATGGGGAGCTTGTTGTATTTAGATCTCGAGAGAGATCGTCCCAAAGTCGAGGAGAGCTTGCAAAAACAGTTTGATTGAGGAAGTTAATGAGAGGCAGCGACAAAGATAAGAGGGAGTCTTTATTTGTATAAGTCCGGTTGTCTTGTAACTTTGTGAACTCTGTGAAATGTTTTTAAATCTAGACGTGGCCCCGCAGACATAGGCAATTGCCGAACTGCGTTACCAACCTCCTGTCTCTTTACTTTACGCATGTTATAATTGTCCTTTATTGTATTACACTATCGATGTCACAACTAGTGTTATGACACCGCATAACTAATTACGATCTTTCACATATGATTTAATATTTTATTCTTCTTGTCTGCTTTTCTATATATTTAATATATCTTATTAGAAATTTTATATTACAATACTGAACTTTTAGAGAACATACTTTAAAACTTAACAATTAATACAAATTATCCATAGTTTGATAATTATTTATCTGTTATTGTTATATCTTTGTGTTTCTATCAAAACAATTCTTCCTCTGCATTGTGTAGCTTGGTCTTTGATGAAAAAGGTTGTGTCATCCAATTCATTCTTGATAACAAATTTTCAAATGGCTAATTCAAAACTAACAAGGTTCTAGAATGCGAGAGGTAGGGACAATATGCTGCTCTTTCATTAGAATAATCATAAATATTTAATTAAAAATACAAAAGATATGTTGACAATGCTACGACAAATTTTTAGAATATTGTTTGTTACTTTTTTTGACAACTCTTTGAATTAGAAACCATTTGTAAGAAAATTACAATTGTGACATTTCGCCTTTGAAAGAGTAATTGTGAAGGCTAAGTCGACCACATACGTTGTACAATTATTACTTCACTCGAATACTACATATATTTGTAATTCATAAGTAATGTTTTCATTTCCGCTTAACCCAAAATCTTGCGAGCAGAACCCGTAAAAAAATTATTTAGATTTTACGCAAAGTGTTGGCTACAACTTTTTAACCAAAATAAATTAAGAATAAAACATAAAACTCAAATTTACATCGTATTGATTTTAATTATTCTTAAAAATAAAATAAATAATTAAATAGAAAACTCTGTCCTTGGAACAAATGTGGGGTAGGTAGAGAAAAGTATGCAAAGACTTCCATAACTCAGGCCTACCATTTTAAGTTATTTGCATCAAATTCCAAAGCAAATTCATCTCTCTTACAAAGCAAAGGCTATATAATTAAATCTTTGAATCCAAAGCAATAATGGTGGTGAGATTCATTGGATACATGTAGTTTGTTGAACCGGACAAAATCTGCTTCACTAATATACGATTCGCCCTCTCGGACGGATGGAATGGGTCCCATAACGTGTAAACATCTCGGTTCGAATATAAATTTGAGGAGGGTGTGCATAATCTGAGCCCGTTGTACGGCCCCTGGCCACAACACGCTATTTTTGACGTGGTGAATCCTGCTCGGTTGTTTAAAATGATTTGAAAAATTACAATCCCAAAAATATTAAAGGAAGCCAAAAATTAATTCCACATATTATGTACCAAATGCTTGAGGATCCAAGACGAAATCGTCATGCATTTGCTTCATGTTGGCGGCGATGAAGATGTCCGAGCCGATTTGTTTGTTGATTCCTTTCACCATTTGAAGAAGTTGTTGTAGCTCAGGGGAGCACTGCCCATTCAGGCTTCGTATAGCTAGTTCGGCGGAAGCGCATCCGAGTGGCCCGGTCCCCGTCACAAGAACTCTTCTGCTCCCGACTCGTATAAATTCTGATTCTCATTCGCATTTTCAATAATTTATTTAAAATAGAATTGAATGCTTACACTTCTAAGTCTAAACAAGCACATTAAATGTCCTTGTACATGCATGTATATATATTGAGCTCGGGGATAACTTACGAGTAAGAGTTTTCGATATTCTGAGATGAGAAATTTGATGTAATCGGGGAGAGAGTATTGGCGGGACCTAGCCAATAAAGGTACCAAGTAATAGTTGTTCTCGACCTAAAATGCAAACATTTTACCCAAATCGAAAAATAAAATCAATGTCATCCCATCATTTTATCGCATTTTTCGAGATGAAGTTAGTGTAACACCCGGCATTTTTCCGTGTAATTATTTCCCCGGATAATTAAGCTGGATTACTCCAATATTAATGCAATGACTGCTTTTAATAAAAATTGTCGATGTGATTAATCGAACGAGGGTGATTCCTGAGACCGAATCAATTAACTAAATAATGTTTTAGTTAAAAACCAATGGAAGGGCAAATTAGGAAGAAATTAAGGTTGGTGGGAGATAACCAATGGTTGAGTGGCATCTGGCAACTTGGTGAAGAAGCTAAGTTCATCCTCCTAAGTGAAACATTCAGTTCACTTCTCTGCTTCTTCTCTTCTTTCTCTGTTTTCTCTCTTGCAGGCGATTGAAACAAAGTTCCACACTTTGCTTCTCCTGCATTTTTCTGTTTTCTTCCGTGAAGGTAATTCCCGTCGATGGTTAACAAGTTTAACTATACTGTTTATTGGTTTTGAGAAGTTTAGGGTTAATAATTGTATAAGCATGTTTTAGGTTCGCAAACTACTGAAACCGAGACGATCAAGAACATCAACTCTACAGCAAACAGGTAAGTTCATATCCGTAGGTTGGCCCTTAAGGCCCTACATCTTGGAGGTACTAGGTTTTCTGTTCTGTCGGGTTGTTTTGGGTAGAAGAGTTAGAGTTATGTTCTGAAATGTCTGGCTTTGATTTACTTTCTGTTGTCTGCCAGTTTAAGTTCAAGCACCGTTCATGCATACACGTTTTCTCTGAAAGACATGCAAATGTTTTCTGCACCGTTTTAAAGTTATACAAGATAAAATCTGACTGAAATGTATTGGTTAAGTGTGGGACGGGGACTGGCCCTCTGGTTTTATCCCTCCCTGGGAGTCTGAAAAGAAATTGTCCTTACCAAGGACCCTCTGGTTTTATCCCTCCCTGGGATTCTGAAAACTGCTGTGCCTGATAGTGCACCCTCTGCTTGTCAGATCCCCTATAAGCCCCACTTATACCCCTCTGCCACTGAAACATAATGTAATGTTCTGTCACTGTATTCTTAAAACCGCATGCATAGCATTTTGCATCACTGCATCTGTATTATGTCCTTACTGAGTTTTAGACTCATAGGTGAACTCTCTGATGTAGGTACTGAACCCGAAAATGAGGACTTTGTACCTCAGTCTGATCATTAGGTGGTTGGTGATTCGAGCTCTCGGGGTGGTTGCTGCAGCCAGACATGTTTCTGATCTGAGGTTTAAGTTTTCTGAAATGTCTATATCTGTAAAGTCTTCTAGAAGTTCTGGTTTGGTTTTAAAACTCTTCATTTGAAGAAATTCTGCAAGTATATGTCATGTCCTGTATTGACTTTCAGATTTTAAAACAATGTATAGGTTTGTTGTCTAAGTTTTAGAAGCCACTGTACTGACTTTCAGATTTTAAAACAATGTATAGGTTTGTTTGGAATGTTTCTATTAGTTCATGCATGGATGAATTCTGGTTTTGGAACTATCCATGTAATTTATTTACTTGAACCTGTCGATTTTAAAGTATGTCTTACTGATCTTCAGATTTTGAAATACTGTATAGATTCTGTGTCAAAGTTTTAAAACTGCTGTATTTGACAGTTGAACTCATGTTCTGAAATGTTTTAGAATATTTTCCTGTTTTAAGATTTGCATGGATGGTCTCGAATTTTAGAGTTATCCATGCAGTCTGTTTTTCTTAAATCTGTCAGTTGAGATCTGTCATCTGCAAA
This sequence comes from Begonia masoniana, assembly GCA_022432975.1. Classification (NCBI taxonomy): domain Eukaryota; kingdom Viridiplantae; phylum Streptophyta; class Magnoliopsida; order Cucurbitales; family Begoniaceae; genus Begonia; species Begonia masoniana. The sequence continues at coordinate 18,082,924 of CM039515.1, forward strand.
GTGTGTTTCAAAAATCTTATTTTGAATCGGGTTTTGAAGGTTTGAAACCCTTATGCCTTCTGTTTTATGCTCCCTGCCCGTATGTCTCCCTGTAAAAGTTGTAAATTCTGCCTTTAAAACTATGTCTTCCGATTACATCTTCCGGTAGGAACTTTGCCTACATCCACCGCTGCCCGCTGCCCGTTTTAAAAATTACATCCACCGGTACGTGTAAAAATTCACGTCCACCACTGGCCGTTGCCCGTCTTTAAAATTTACATCCACCGGTGAAAAATGCAATTCCGTCTGTTTTAAACACTTCTACCGGCTGACGTCATCCAAGTCTTCCGCCCAGTTTTATTAATATCTTCCGTCTGACGTCACCTACCTCTTCCGCCTGACGTCATCTGTTTTGTCTTATTCACATCTACCGATTGTCACTGTTCATTTCTGCCTACATCCACCGCCAGTTTAAACCTTCAGCCCAGTTTTACTTGTCTTCAGTTTCTTTCCTTCTGCCGATTACGTTTACTGTCTGTATCCTCCGGTTGACGTCATCCATCTTCCGGCTGACGTCATCTGTTTTGTCTTATTACAGCCACCGGTGAACTCAATTCTATTTGTAGTTTACATCCACCGATTGTCACTGTACAACTTTTGTCGTATCTGCATCCACCGATAGCTTTTATCTTTCCACCCAGTTTTACTCAGCTCCTTCTGACTGACGTCATCTAATTTGTCTTATTCAATCCACCGGTGAACTCTTTAAAAACTGAGTCTTCCGCCTATGTTTTTCCTATTTTACTATACTTCTATATTTACAATTCATTTCTGTTTTCTGCTCCACCCTTTTATTTTGTCATTCACTCTGCCCCTTTGGATTTTAACTGCTTCCTGTTTTACTTTCCACTCCGGAGAGCTCTCTTTCTCTGTCAATGTTTTAAAAGTATAATGTTCAAAAAAAAAATAGTCACCGTTTTCTGATAACTGTCCCGGAGTGACGGCTTGGCAATCGGATTCCGATCGGGATCCGGTTTCGGGCTGTCATAGTTGTGGTATCAGAGATACAAGGTTTTAAAACCGATTCTGTGAAATGTCTGACTGCGCAACCCGCCACGTGAGATCGCTCCACCAACTGGAAGTGTTTATATTCCCGTGAAAGTTCTATTTACGTTTACTGTCTGTATCCCCCGGTTGACGTCATCCATCTTCCGGCTGACGTCATCTGTTTTGTCTTATTACAGCCACCGGTGAACTCAATTCTATTTGTAGTTTACATCCACCGATTGTCACTGTACAACTTTTGTCGTATCTGCATCCACCGATAGCTTTTATCTTTCCACCCAGTTTTACTCAGCTCCTTCTGACTAACGTCATCTAATTTGTCTTATTCAATCCACCGGTGAACTCTTTAAAAACTGAGTCTTCCGCCTATGTTTTTCCTATTTTACTATACTTCTATATTTACAATTCATTTCTGTTTTCTGCTCCACCCTTTTATTTTGTCATTCACTCTGCCCCTTTGGATTTTAACTGCTTCCTGTTTTACTTTCCACTCCGGAGAGCTCTCTTTCTCTGTCAATGTTTTAAAAGTATAATGTTCAAAAAAAAATAGTCACCGTTTTCTGATAACTGTCCCGGGAGTGACGGCTTGGCAATCGGATTCCGATCGGGATCCGGTTTCGGGCTGTCATAGTTGTGGTATCAGAGATACAAGGTTTTAAAACCGATTCTGTGAAATGTCTGACTGCGCAACCCGCCACGTGAGATCGCTCCACCAACTGGAAGTGTTTATATTCCCGTGAAAGTTCTATTTACGTTTACTGTCTGTATCCCCCGGTTGACGTCATCCATCTTCCGGCTGACGTCATCTGTTTTGTCTTATTACAGCCACCGGTGAACTCAATTCTATTTGTAGTTTACATCCACCGATTGTCACTGTACAACTTTTGTCGTATCTGCATCCACCGATAGCTTTTATCTTTCCACCCAGTTTTACTCAGCTCCTTCTGACTAACGTCATCTAATTTGTCTTATTCAATCCACCGGTGAACTCTTTTAAACTGAGTCTTCCGCCTATGTTTTTCCTATTTTACTATACTTCTATATTTACAATTCATTTCTGTTTTCTGCTCCACCCTTTTATTTTGTCATTCACTCTGCCCCTTTGGATTTTAACTGCTTCCTGTTTTACTTTCCACTCCAGAGAGCTCTCTTTCTCTGTCAATGTTTTAAAAGTATAATGTTCAAAAAAAAAATAGTCACCGTTTTCTGATAACTGTCCCGGAGTGACGGCTTGGCAATCGGATTCCGATCGGGATCCGGTTTCGGGCTGTCATAGTTGTGGTATAAGAGATACAAGGTTTTAAAACCGATTCTGTGAAATGTCTGACTGCGCAACCCGCCACGTGAGATCGCTCCACCAACTGGAAGTGTTTATATTCCCGTGAAAGTTCTGTTTACGTTTACTGTCTGTATCCCCCGGTTGACGTCATCCATCTTCCGGCCGACGTCATCTGTTTTGTCTTATTACATCCACCGGTGAACTCAATTCTATTTGTAGTTTACATCCACCGATTGTCACTGTACAACTTTTTTCGTTTCTGCATCCACCGATAGCTTTTATCTTTCCACCCAGTTTTACTCAGCTCCTTCCGACTGACGTCATCTAATTTGTCTTATTCAATCCACCGGTGAACTCTTTTAAACTGAGTCTTCCGCCTATGTTTTTCCTATTTTACTATACTTCTATATTTACAATTCATTTCTGTTTTCTGCTCCACCCTTTTATTTTGTCATTCACTCTGCCCCTTTGGATTTTAACTGCTTCCTGTTTTACTTTCCACTCCAGAGAGCTCTCTTTCTCTGTTAATGTTTTAAAAGTATAATGTTAAAAAAAAATAGTCACCGTTTTCTGATAACTGTCCCGGAGTGACGGCTTGGCAATCGGATTCCGATCGGGATCCGGTTTCGGGCTGTCACAGTTAGTAAGTTTACTTTCAGATTCTGACATAAAAACTGTCAATAAGCTAAGCATAAAAAATGATGATCATGAAAAAGAAATAGCAGACAGAGAGAGGGAGAGAGAGAGAGAGTCCTAACAGATAAAATCAGGAATGTTGAAGCCAATAGAGAAACGTGCAGTGGATCGATGAGAAGGAAAATCAGCGCCATAAGGAGGTGAATCAGCTCGAGCAGTGGTTGCTAAGAAATTATTATTGCCATTATCAACCAGAGAATCTCCAAAAACAAAGAAAGCTCTTGCTTCTGCTCGAGAAATCAAGCTTTCCATAGCCATCGCTATGCTCAAAAACTTCCACAAATATAAAACCAACAAAGAACCCATTGGAATACTTGATAACGAGAGCAAATGAAGAAGACAAAAGCTGAAGATAAGTGCAATGATGGAGCTTGTTGATGAAGGGAGAGAGGTAGGGTTTATATAGGTAAGCAATTCCCTCAACTTTAAAAAAATAACAATAATATAATATTGGGTTAAATCTATTTTCACCCTCAAAGTATAATTTTTTTTAAACAATACTAAAAGTATTAACTCTAACAAAACACCTTAAACTATTAAAAATCTAACAAAAAAATCTATGGCGGTCGACTGATATCCTCTTGTTCTGTATTTTACACAGAACGGGGGACCGTTATTTGTTCTAAAAGGGCATGTATTATATTCTTCACTTTAGAAATTAATTTAAAAAAATAACAGACAATATTAAATTTACTTAAAATTTTTATCACATATTCACCACGTTATGAGAAGATAATAGAAAATTGTTTCTGATTTTATAACACTTGTATGATTTATTATAATTATTTTATAAACTAATTAACTAAAATTACAATATATCGTACAAGTATTATAAAATCACAAAAATTTTCAAATTATATTCTCATGATTTGCTGAACATGTGGTACAAATTTTAAGTAAATTGAATATCGTTTTTTATTTTTTAAAATTAATTTATAAAGGTTCCCCTTCACTTTATCCTTCACTTTATAAATTAATTTTCAAAAACACCAAAGGATATTCACTTTAATTGAAATTTTTACCACTTGTTCATCATATAACGAGAATATAATATGAAAATTTGCGTGATTTTGTAACACTTGTACGATATATTATAATTTTTGTTTGTACTTTTATAAACTAATTATAATAAATTATACAAGTGTTATAAAATCACAAAACTTTTCAGATTATCTTTCAATTTTGTGATAAACATGTAGTAAAAATTTCAAGTAAGTTAAATATCGTTTGATATTTTTTAAATTAATTTATAAAATAAAAAAGGTAATCTGTAGTCCCTTTAGAATGGAGGATCGTTCTTTTTAGAACGGTCCCTCGTTCTATGTGTAAAATACAGAACGAGAGGATATCGGTCGACCACCAGAGATTTTTTTGTTAGGTTTTGTTGCATGAACACCCCATAAAATAAAAACCCTAACAACTAAAACCTTAAACTATAAAAAATGTAACAAATCAAAACTCCGGTAGGTGGCCAATCACCCTCATTCTTAATTTTACGCCTAGAACGGGGGGCCGATCACCACCCATATTATCTAGTGCTTACGTGGCACTGTACGTATTGGGTCGGTAGATCAATGTGGGGAGATGGGACCCTTGTCCAACGTGTCCCACAAGTGATTGGAAAATGGGGGGTCCCACTCCTCAATGGTCCCCTGTTCCTGCCTTCCTATTTTAGAGGTATCTGGGAACGGGTGGTCACCGTCCCGAAACGACCCCTCGTTCTCAAGAATAATGTTTACGAACGACAGGTGGTTTCGGGGCGGTGACCGTTCTCCCTCCAAAATATTAGGTGGTGACCACTGTTCGCACCCCCTAATATTTTGGGGGAAGAACGGAGGGTCACCGCCCCGAAACGACCCCCTGTTATCCAAATTATGGATGGAGAACAAGGGCCGATAGGGGACGGTGACCACCCGTTCTTAAAATTAGGGCTGAGAATAGAGGCTCATTGCCCTAGAACGGGGGCTGATCCCCGACAGTATATAAACAATCGCCCCCCTTCCACACCTTCCATTACTAAAAAATCTGATTTCCTCTCAGTCCTAACCACGATTCCAACACAAAATTTGACAATTTCATGCCCATACCGTGTTGACTTCCCCATTCCTAATTCTTGTCTTTTGATATCATCAAAAAATCCAACAAATCCGAGCTCTAAATCATCATAATCCCCAATTCAACCTAAGTCGCCATATTCCACTCAAATGACACCCAAATTGACGATTAATCGAAAAATTGTCCCATCACAAGGAAGTCCGTCATAAGGTGGCCCTACCGAACGACCTCTACAAATCGTCCATCGATGTCACAAGGAGACCATTTCAAGGAGGTCTGACAAATCGGCCACCGTCGTCGCATGGTGCTCCGTGTGAAGCGCGGCGACTGCCAACTATGTATTTTTTGAATGAATTTTGAAATCAAATGTGTAAGGAACAGTTTGAGCGAGATATGTCAAACCGCTCAATTATTCATTCAAAGACTGTCAACTTTAGAGGTTGGGAGTCATTAGAGATTAAGAAGATATTCGACAGAATCGCCCTACACGAAGTGTACGGATTGATGGGTGATAGCTATGATAGAATTGTTCGCTTGTTTTATGCAAACTTGACCTTTAGCGGTAGATCATGATGTTTGAAGACATACATCCTTGGTATAGAGATTTTGATATCTCCAGAGACAGTTAATGAAGTGCTCGGGTTTGCCGAAAAAGGGAATGAGGTGGAGAGATACTACCATGCTTCCCGAGATTGTGATTTTTTCAGTTTTGTGGAGAGACTTGACTTCCTTAGAGAAATTCATCAAAATGCAAATATCAGAGGGTTCGTGAAACCAAAATCCAAGGATTTGAACATTGGAGCTCGGGTTATTCACAATCTGATAACCCACACCATTCTACCTCGGGATGAACATAAAGATCTCGTGAGCTATATGGATCTCTATGTGATGGAGAAGTTGTACAACGGGAAGATGTTCGACCCTGACTTCATGATTTTAGATCACATGCATGAGATCGGCCGGACATGCAACAAGAATCTGCCGTACGACACGTTGATACAGAAGATCATCTAGCGAGCTAGTCATCAAGCATTTTTGGATAATCTCGAACATGGTCAGAATCGGTTTGTCCCTAACATGTAATAGAACTGCATTGAATGACTCATATAAATTTTTAATCCCAATACACACTTGGGTCGAAGAAAATGTATGACAAGCCTAATATCTAAGGTTTGTGCGTCGAAGATATGCGTGAACATCCGGGTTAATATGATGTAAGTTCCTTATTTCTATCTCGAAATGAAAGTTGTTATTACTCTGGTCGCATTCTACATTGCATCTATGTATACTCTGCCCCGAAATTAGTTTTTGAAATTTGCATACATATGCTGGAGGCAGTAGCGGTGGTCGGCTGACGGTAGTTCCTGCTGCACAGTAGGCAATAACCCTTGGTATTTGAAAGAAGAAGAGAGTCAACATAAAATAATATAACTACCACAACGTCCTAATATTTGAAAAAACAATTCTAAATGCATTATACGTTTTGTCAATCCGAAACAAATGTCCATCTGTATCCCGATTCAGTATGTAGGTCTTCCTTCAATAATTTCAAAAATCACGTCCATGAGTCCATACACTCTGATTCCACATTGACAACAGCAACGAGATAAATTCTATCGTTGTCATCAATACTGACGACTATCTATAATTGCTGGGACACGAGCCCTTTATAGGACAAACATCCAAACAGATAATAGGTCTACCACACTGTAGCAAACTTGCCTTGCAAGCAGTCATGCACATATACATTTTTTAGAATACACATGACTCATTATCGACAAAGCCCACCAAGCAAGTCTATTGGCGCAATGTGCTACCCAGATTTGATCTACTTATTTTTTTCTGCGTACGACCACAATAGCTTTTTTTGTTCGTTGACCTTCCCTTCATTAAGTTTTTGCGCTTTGCTTTTTGCTTTTCTGGCAAGACTTTGTGTAATGTTGACATTCAAATCATTTTTCACTGCCTCAATAATGGAAGCAATTTCCCTCGTATGTTAACTGTATAGGGTATGGGTCTGCAAATATCTCGTTGGGAGGTGGGTGATGTTCAAATGAATGCGGAATGGTGGAGGGAATGCCCAGCGCCGGCCCGTGAGGTCAAGATTAGGCCTTCGAGAAAAAGACACCTTCGTTGTCGAAGATGTCCACCAACGACGGGGAATAGTTTTCATCACCTTCTGTTGTTTCCTCCTCTCAAAGAGTGAGGGAGAAGGGAGGCTTAAGAACCAAACAAGCAACCTTGAGCTTGACTTGACAATGGAGGCTTCAACTCCTCGGTGAGGTTCACCGAGCGTTCGGTGCTTTGCACCCACGAAGGAAAATCCTTCTTTGAAGAAAACTCTCTTCATTTTCCAAATATTCTATAGATTAACCAAACCTTTACAAAACTTAGAGTGAAGCTTAAATACAGAGGGAGAACAATCGGGAAGAGAGAAGGAAGAAAAGTTGAAGGAGCGCTGCAATCTGCCCATTTATAGCCATTGGGCGCTGAACCGGGTGAACCAAGAAAAAGTATGTTGGTGGCTACTGGGCGTGCGCGCTGCTCGTCGAGGAACGCGCTGACCGGCTGGCGCGCGCGCTGGCGCTGTCTAGCTGGTCCGCGCGCTGGCGCTGTCTAGCTGGTCCGCATGCTGGCGCTTACTGGGGTGCACGCTGTTGCGGTGATGAGCGCGGCGGCGCCTAATGTCTGCGCGCCACTAGTTGTGCGCCATGGCTGATCCGTGCGCATGTGGCCTTGTCTTGTGCGTGTGTTCTGCTACCCGATTACTGATGCACGCCAGCTGTTCGACGAAATGCCACAAAGAAAACAGCTTCTTGCTTGTTGCCTTTAACCTTTCCAAGCCCTTTTGAAGACTATTACAAACATACATTCTAAAAGAAACAAGGCTAAAGTTTCCTAAAATATACAAATTAAATACAAAGTTTGGTTACATAATTTGATAAGGGAAAACAAATTCCCTATTTAAGTATCCAACCCAAGCTTTAAAGATACCTGCAATACTAGCAAATTTATTAGAACACAAAAAGCTCGACCAAGGGTTAGGCCGAATTTCATGATTGCTGATCTAGCACATATCATCCTCTCCGGGTTATTGAAGATTTGGCCTCAAATCTTAAGTTTTGGTTTGTCCCGGAGGAAGTCCTATACAAATAACACAATAAAACTAGAAAAACAGATTTGGTTTTCAAAAACAAAATCATGTTGTCGTAGAGATTTTAAGATTTGAAAAACAACAAACATGGTTCAAGTCTGAGACACAAACCAATTTGAAAAATAAACAAGTTAAACAACTAAAAACAACATTAAAACACAGCAAAGATGTGATGACCTAGATGTGTAAGTATGTGTACGATGGCTGCACGAACCGGAACCCAGATGGCGGTACATCCGCACGGGCAAACCCGAAGGTGACGGGTCGTAAAAAGGGGGTTGTCACAATCACATGTCGCTTGGAGAAGTATGTGAAAATGAAACATATGTAAAGAGACTTTCCCAATATAGCAAGACGCATTTTGGAGCACAATTGGCAATGGATCCCATAAGAACTCCGAAGTTAAAAGTGCTTCGATGAGAGTAGTACAAGGTTGGGTGGTCGACTGGGAAGTCCTCGCCAAACAAAGTCGTGAGGGGAGGATATTGGGCTACGGTCCAATCCCCAGAGCGGACAATATCTTGCTGGAAAAATGGGTCGTTACAAATGGTATCAAAGTATGTACCCAACCGGAAATGTGGCCAACGAGGACGTTGGGCCACTGAGGGGGGTGATTATGATAACCCGGATGTGTAAGTATGTGTACAATGGCTGCACGAACCGGAACCCGGATGGTGGTACGTCCACGCGGGCAAATCGGAAGGTGACGGGTCGTAAAAAGAGGGTTGTCACAATCCCACATCGCTTGGGGAAGTATGTGGAAATGAAACATATGTAAAGAGACCCTCCCAAGATAGCAAGACGCGTTTTGAAGCACAATTGGCAACGGATCCCATAAGAACTCCGAAGTTAAAAGTGCTTCGGTGAGAGTATTACCAGGTTGGGTGACCAACTGAGAAGTCCTCGCCAAACAAAGCCGTGATAGGAGGATATTGGGTTACGGCCCAATCCCCAGAGCAGACAATATCTTGCTGGAAAAATGGGTCGTTACAAAAGAAAACTTTCTAAACATAACAAAAACACATAGCTAAGTATAAGTTAAACAACCTAACTTAACTAAACAGAAAAACACAGCAAAGCTCAAGAAAAATAGCAAAGAAAGAGACACTAAACAGTGAGCATAAAACAGAAATAAAAAATGCACAAAAACCAAAAAACAAACAAGAGCAAGACAAACTAAACATGCTGAACTTAAGCAGATTTTAGATCATAATTTGGCATGCTTCTAAGTGGTTTTCAGCAATAGAAACAGAAACAGAAAATTAACAACAAACAAGGAATGAAAATCAAACTAATCATGCTGCTCATTTAAACAGGTTATGTACTCATAATTCAAGGCATGATTTGGTTAACTTTCACAAAAGAAAAAGCAGAATTCAAATCATAAACAAAACATTAGAAAACACAAACAAATAGAATATGTTTTTCAAGAAGAAAATCTGAAAATTAAACAGATATGGGTCATGGTTAATTCATGCTAGCTAATCAAAAACATGAGGTTAAGATGATGAAATTTATATCGGTTCATAACAAAATTGGAATCCTCAAGAAAACAATAAATTCCAAAACATAGACACAACACAACATGCTGAAAAACAGCTTCTAACAAATCACAAACATAAAATGAACATGTTTTTCAAAAAAACATTCTGAAAATTAAACAGATACATGTCATGGTTAATTCATGCTAGCTAATCAGAAACATGAGGTTAAAATGATGAAAATCATATAAGATAATATCACAGCAATGTAATCCAAAGAAACAGCAAATTCAAACACATACACAACACAACATGCTGAAAAACAGCTTCTAACAAATCACAAACATAAAATGAACATCAAACACAAAGTGTTCTCGGTCAACAGATCTGAAGAGTCTCCCAACAGACCTAAACCTATCACAATCAACTAAACAGCACATGCACAGCAAATAAAAGAAACAAAACACAATGCTCTAGGTCAACAATTCTGAAGAATCTCCCAAGAATAGAAAAAAAAAATCAGCAAACACTAAAACAAAAAAATCACAAACAACTGCTCTTGGTCAACAATTCTGAATAGTCTCTCAACAGACTTAAATCAAATTCTAAAAATGCAAAATAAACAGCAATACTAAAACCAGGAAATGTAAACTAAAAGTGAACAGGAAAGTACCTCTTAGGCAAAGTAATTAAAAGCTCCAAAATTTCCAATTAAGAAGGTCTCTTACCTTGGGAGATGGATACAAAAACTGCACAACAAGTGTTACGAAAGAAACACACAAAATAATGGATAACCATCTTAAAACAGAACATGCTAACATCTTAAAACAACCTAAACGATCAAGAAAACAAAACTAAAACCATAAAATGAAACATGTTGTTAAAACACTAAACAGACAACACCAGAGAAACAAACATACTGACTCAATAAAAAAAAATTTAAAATTGTCCTAAACAAGTTTAAAAACATGCAACACAATGGGTGAAACTTAAATGGACATATGACCGAAACAACACAACAAAAACAATAGAACAAACAAAAACAAAAAATAAAAACTTATGACGGAGGACAAAACAAAGCAGAAAAACACAAGAGCTTCCAAGTTGGGCTTTGATACCAACTAATAGGGTCCGGGTCTGCAAATCTCTCGTTGGGAGGTGGGTGATGTTCAAATGAGTGCGGAATGGTGGAGGGAATGCCCAACGTCGGCCTGTGAGGTCAAGATTAGGCCTTTGGGAAAAAGACAACTTCGTTGCCGAAGATGTCCACCAACAACGAGAAACGGTTTTCATCACCTTCTGCTGTTTCCTCCTCTCAAAGAGTGAGGGAGAAGAGAGGCTTAAGAACCAAACAAGCAACCTTGAGCTTGACTTGGCAATGGATGCTTCAACTCCTCGGTGAGGTTCACCGAGTGTTCGGTGCTTTGCACTAACGAAGGAAAATGCTTCTTTGAAGAAAACTCTCTTCCTTCCAAATATTCTATAGATTAACCAAACATTTACAAAGCTTAGAGTGAAGCTTAAATACAGAGGGAGAACGATCGGGAAGAGAAAAGGAAGAAAAGTTGAAGGAGCGCTGCAATCTGCCCATTTATAGCCGTTGGGCGCTGAACTGGGTGAACCAGACAAGACTGGGTCGCGTGAACAAGAAAAAGTGTGCTGGTGGCTACTGGGTGCTCGCGCTGCTCATCGGCGCACACGCTGGCACTATCTGGCTGGTGCGTGCGCTGGCGCTTGGTTGGGCACGCTGGTGTGCTCGCGCTGTTGCGGCGATGCGCGTGTTAGCGCCTAATGTCTGCGCGCCACTAGTTGCGCGCCATGGCTGATCCGTGCGCGAGCCATGGCTGATCCATGCGCGCGTGGTCTTGTCTTGTGCGCATGTTTTGCTGCCCGATTACTGAGCACGCCAGCTGTTCGATGAAATATCTCAAAGAAAACAGCTTTTTTCTCCTTGCCTTTAACCTTTCCAAGCCCTTTGGAAGACTATTACAAACATACATTCTAAAAGAAACAAGGGTAAAGTTTACCAATTAACAAAATTTTAAACGAAACTAAAGTTTCTAAAAATATACAGATTAAATACAAAGATTGGTTACAAAATTTGATAAGGGAAGACAAATTCCCTCTTTAAGTATCCAACCGTAACTTTAAAGATACCTGTAACACTAGCAAATTTATTAGAATACAAAAAGCTCGACCAAAGGTTAGGCCGAGTTTGATGATTGCCGATCCAGGTCATATAACTTTTGGACCTATTTAAATAATGATTTGCCACCCATTTTATAGGAGCGTGTCGATTCTCAATTTTTCTTGAACAATTATGAGAATCGTTGAAACACTTTATTTGAAACGTAAGAACATTTTGCATCTTCGAACCATGCAGTCGCCAATCACATCCATTTTTACACCAGCCTTCAGTCACCGAGATTCACTTTTAATGAATTTGATCCAATAACTATTAATTAAAACATATTCTACTATTTCTCCTCTAATTGCCTTTAAAAAATTATATTTTTTCCTCAAATAAAATCTCATTGAAATTTCTTCCCTTACTAGCATGCTTTCCACCGTATCATCTCGGAGTCGACCGGTGTTTGGAGCTCACCGTCTAGAGTTTTGAATGTCGATTGCACCTTTATTTCTTCATTACCTTCTAGGTGATCGAATGTTTGAAGATCACCATATATGGGCGTAGAGTATGAATACCAGTCCATATTGGCATCACAGGTTGTTGTCACATCTAAATAAACCGATCTACTCAAATCAGAATCCATCGACATAGCTAATACAGAGAAAATTCGTCTGAACAAGAAAATGGTGGAGAGGATTTATGGTTTTTGCCAGCCGGGGGGTGAGAATGAAGGGTCATTTTCTTATATATTATCGGAGATCGACCACCTATTCCTGAGAACAGCCCTCCATTCTCATGCAAAATAATTGAGATCGAGGGACCATTTCGAGGCGGCGACCCCTGGTTCTCAATCTTACCAAAAAATATGGGCAACAACGGGAGGTCGTTTCGGGGCGGTGACTATAACGGCCTTTTTTTCCAGTAAGATATTGTCTTCTCTGGGGATTAGGTCGTATCCCAATATCCTCCCCTAACGAATTTGTTTGGTGAGGACTTCCTAGTCGGTCACCCAATGTGGTACTACTCTCACCTGAGCACTTTTAATTTCAGAGTTTTTATGGAATCTGTTGTCAATTGTGCTCCAAAATGCGTCTCACTATCTTAGGAGGGTTTTCTCCTGAAGCGATGTGGGATTGTGACGACACCCTTTTTACGACCAGGGATTTACCTATACTCGAGTCTGAAATTTTCCTACACTCGGCTTTGGTCCTGAGGTTTGTCTTGCAACCCGAGCTTTGCCCCACAGTCTTACTCATACGTACACATTCGGGTCATCACCATCACCCCCCCCCTCGAGGGCCCAACATTCTCGTTGGCAAAATTTCCAGTTGGGTACAGGCTCCGATACTATTTGTAACAACCTTTTTTCCCAGTAAGATATTGTCCGCTCTGGGGATTTGGTCATAGCCCAATATCCCCCATTCATGGATTTGTTTGGTGAGAACTTCTCAGTCGGTCACCCAACATGGTACTGCTCTTACCGAAGCATTTTTAACTTCAGAGTTCTTATGGTCCGTTGCCAATTGTGCTCCAAAACGCATCTTACTATCTTGTGAGGGTTTCCTTACATATTTTTCATTTCCATATACTTCTCCAAGCGATGTGAGATTATGACGACCCCTTTTTACGACCTAGGATTGACCTATACTCGAGTCTGGGATTTTCCTACACTCGGCTTAGGTCCTGAGGTTTGCCTCGTAGTCGTACTCATACGTACATATTCAGGTCATCACAGTAACCCACCATTCCCGAATACCTCTAAAATAGGTAGACAGGATCAGGGGGCGAGGACCCCCGAACTCCAATCACGTGTAGTGCATGTTGGATGTGGTGTCCCCGCCCCATATTGACCCCGAACCTAATACGTCCAGTGCCACGTAAGCAATGGACAGAATGGGGGTGATCGACTATCGTTCTCGGCGTTAATTCATAACAGGGGGTGATCGGTCCCTCGTTCTATGCGTAAATTCAAAACGGGAGGGTGATCGGTCACCCGCCAGGGTTTGATCTGTTACATTTTTTATAGTTTAAAGTTTTACTTGTTAGAGTTTTTAGTTTAGGGAGTGTTTCAAATTAAACTCGTAATTTGATATTCAAATTGATTTTAACCCTAATATATAAAGATGTTAGATTTTAAATCGCCCTCATTTTTAAAGATCAAGTTTGGATTCGACATCCTGTTTTGCTAGTTGGAGAAAATAATCTTTGCGACGTGTTTAGTGTGAAACTCAAGATTTTCAAACGATATAATTTTTTTTGTAAATATTTCGCGTTTGTTGACAGGTGATGTGTCAGGGATTTGACCCAATTTTGTCATTATGGGTCACATATGTGTTTTGGTCAATTGGTCAAATTTTGGAGTTTAGACTTCGTACGTGGAATTTTTATTGAACAAAGTATCGCGCGACGAGTCGATTTGTGTGACTCTTAGCTCAGTATATGAAGTGGACTATTTATGTATGTATAATTAGTGGAACGTATATATATGTAAATAGGTGATACATTATGTTATTTAATAAATTAAATGATATATTAATTTTAAAATAAAATTTATTAATTTTATTAAATGAAAATGAGAGAGAGAAGAGGGTCTTCTCCATCTTCATTTTCATTTCCCCACCCGAGCGCCACACACCAAGAGAGAGAGAGAGAGAGAGAGGAATGCCGGCGAGCATCCGAGCTCCAACAAGGACAAAAATTTTATCACGACGTAGAATATGCTTTGAATAATGGTTATGAGATTAAATTTATTAAAAGTGAATCTCGGCAACTGAAGGTCGTGTGTGAAGACGGATGTGATTGGCGACTCCATGGTTCGAAGATGCAAAATGAGCTTACGTTTCAAATAAAGAGTTTCAATGATTCTCACAACTGTTTCAAGGGAAATTGAAAATCGACACGCTACTACAAAATGGGTGACAAATCATTATTTGGATAGGTTCAAAAGTCAACCTATATGGAAAATTCCTTTCATTATCGAGACAGTGAGGAAGAATGTGAATGTCAACATTACATCATGTCTTGCGAGAAGAGCAAGAAGCGAAGTGCAAAAACTTAATAAAGGGAAGAACGACGAACAATACAAGCTATAATGATCGTAGACAGAAGAAATATGTAGATCAAATCCGAGTAGCATATTGAGCTTATAAACTTACTTGATGGGCTCTGTCGATAATGAGTCATGTGTATTCAAAAGAATGTATATGTGTATAGCTGCTTGTAAGACAGATTTGTTGTAGTGTGGTAGACCTATTATCTGTTTGGATGATTGTCATTTAAAGAGCTTGTGTCCCGATCAATTACTAACATGCCGTTAGTATTAATGGAAACAATGAAATATATCTTGTTGTTGTCGTCAATGTGGAATCAGAGTATATAAACTCATGGACGTGATTTTTGAAACTATTGAAGGAAGACTTACAGAGTTAATCGGGATATGGATGGACATTTATTTCATATCAACAAATATAACGACCCCTTTTTCCAGTAAAATATTGTCCACTCTGGGGATTGGGCTGTAACCCAATATCCTCCCCTCATGGTTTTGTTTGGTGAGGACTTCCCAGTCGGTCACCCAACCTGGTACTACTCTCGCCAAAACACTTTTAACTTCAAAGTTCTTATGGGATCTGTAACACCCCAAGTCTTTCAGACCCGGGTTAGCTATATAAAACATTGAACTGAACTAAGAGAAATTACGAAAAATTTCAAATTTTCTCCTAGTGATGATAAATCCATCTTTAACACTCAACTTTACAGCGGAAAACTCAATAAGTAGACAACACTTATAAATAGACAAAACGTTAAGACTTTTGACTGAGGGAATTAAAAATCAAAGGACATCTACCGATTGTATTTAAACAACAACATCTACCGATTGTCACGTGAAACTCACTTGATTCATTAAACCTCATCCGATCACAAAACGACAAGGCTTATATCGACTTCTACCGGTTGACACATGCATAGCACGTGACTCATTAAGACTCCATCCAATCGCTAAACGACAAAACCTACATACACTCATCCGATGAAACAAACAACATCATCCGGTTGACATGCGTATCCCACGTGACACATTAAGACTTCATCCGATCGCTAAACGACAAAACTTATATACACTCATCCGATAAAATAAACAACATCATCCGGTTGACATGCATATCCCACGTGACACATTAAGACTTCATCCGATCGTTAAACGACAAAACTTATATACACTCATCCGATAAAACAAACAACATCATCCGGTTGACATGCGTATCCCACGTGACACATTAAGACTTCATCCGATCGCTAAACGAAAAAACTTATATACACTCATCCGATAAAATAAACAACATCATCCGGTTGACATGCGTATCCCACGTGACACATTAAGACTTCATCCGATCGCTAAACGACAAAACTTATATACACTCATCCGATAAAACAAACAACATCATCTGGTTGACATCATCCGATAGAAGGCATCATCCGATGGAAGACATCATCCGACAGACAGAAAACTTTCAGACTTTCATAAACTTCAACATGACTGAATAAACTAACACACAGTTGGACCACAATCTCATTCAGAATATGTGTAGCAAGAGACTCTAACAAAACAGATCATTCTCAAACTCAGAAGTTAGTCAGTCAGGTTCCAGTATCCATCATTTGAGAAAACATCCTACATAGACCTCAGTATTCATAATCTTACTAACATGATAAAAGTAGTAACCAGGAATTTAAATCGCCTTTCCAGCCTCTCATTGACAACCAGGACACCTTCCAGCAATCAGCCTTAAACATCCTCATTAGACTTGAAATCCTGACCTGGTAGTTCTTCACCTACATCATAAGGTTTAAACTATAAGCCTAATGCTTAGTAAGAAGTGCAATACTAACATGTATGTATGAATGCACAATTCAAAGAAAACATATGTTCATGATCTTTTCGTGTTCTTGTTCTTGTACATGTTCATTGTTTACATCATATGGATTAAGGGAGGATTTGTGCCGAAAAGGGGGTTGACAGTGAGAGTGTACATAGTCCCTTGCGGGTCGTATTCATGATCCTTCTTTTGGACAGTGACATACGCCAAACCGCCCCCAACCCTCTCTTAATCCTTGTTGCATAAGTTTCATGTTCATATCTTGTTCATGGGAGTAGTCATGCACTTAAAACATTTTCATATGCCTGAGGAAAACATTCATGATGCATAAGCATGAGTGATCTCAGTTCATCAGACTATTGGACAAACCATTCATTCATCAAAGGATCATAACATCAACTCGAATATCATAACCAAACAGACAATAGCACAGAAAATCTTTAAACTCATAGACAACTTCTACCTAGTACCCTTGTGAATGTAGGGCCTTAATGGCCGGAAATCCTACTCACTCACTTACCTGGTTTCCTTAGCAACTTGAGCACCTTTCTTCAAACTTCTTCACCTAGAGCGTGGATTGTCGGAGTGGAAGCTGAAGAACTGGTCGCCGACGAAAGAATAGCTGGCAAAGAGGGAGCTCTGGAATGAAAGGAATCGCCGAGAGAGGAAATGTCAGCTACAGTGAGGTTTTAATGAGGTTTAAGAATTCCATAACCTGGCCTAAATTGCCGGGTATTACAGGATCCATTGCCAATTGTGCTCCAAAACACGTCTTACTAACTTGGGAGGGTTTTCTTACATATGTTTCATTTCCATATACTTCTCCAAGTGATGTGGGATTGTGACGACCTACTTCTTACGACCCGGGATTTGCCTATACTCGAGTCCGGGATTTGCCTACACTCAGCTTAAGTCCCGAGGTTTGCCCAGCAGTCGTGCTCATACGTTCAAATTCAGGTCATCACAACAAAAATTATAATGAATTTCCAATTGTTCTTTCAAATATTTGGGTGTTGTGGTAGTTATTGCAGCCAGGGCAACAACTTTTCATTTCAAGAGAGAAATGAGGAACTTGAATCAGGTTAACTCGGATGCCCATGTATATCTTCGAAGCACAGACCGATATTGGGCTAGTCACGCATTTTATTCGATTTTCAACTGTAAATTAGGTTTAAACAATTTATGTGAGTCATTCAATGCAGTTCTATTACCTGTAAGGGACAAACCTAACCATGTTCGAGATGATCCGAAAGTGCTTAATGACTAGAATTGTCAAAAAATATGAGAAGTTGGCATCGTCAACAGACGTCTTGTGTCCCCAGATAAGAAAAAAACTTGTAAAGCTAGAACGTGCAGCTCGAAATTGGAGTGCTATGTTTGTGGGAGCTGCACGATTTGAGGTCAACAATGACAACGAACAATAAGTTGTCGACATGAATACGTGTGGGTGCAACATTTGATGAGACGCAGATACATTTCAACACATTTCGCTCATAAACACACTTTCATTATTGTCTAATATAGTTTTCATTATGTGCAGGAATCTTCTACATGCGGCAGAGACATAAATGTATATCTATTCGGGCTGTAATTTATGTATTGATTATACTGTGTAATATTTGTATTTATTATAATGTGTAATTTAGAGAGATAAAATTGTAAAAATGGGCAGAGTTTTCTTTGTTTTATTACTCCCCCATATGTAGTTTCAAACAATTCCTACATATTCAAATCACAATTTTATAACCAACAGCAAATTTCAGATAATTAAGTACCACTCAAGTACAATCATATACCGCATAGCATAAACTAAATGACAAGCGTAAGCTAAAGCACAATCATAGTACTCATTGCATAAACTAAAGTACAAACATAAAGTAAAATACGTAAAATACAATACAAAACATAAACTAAACTACAGTGGGACATCGTTGTCATCTTGCTCCATCCAATCCATGAAGGTTTTCGTCATCTCTCTCTATGTGACGGTAAGCTCCTAGACTCTACCTACAAGGAATTCTAGTCTCTGCTCCATCATGTCCAACCTACTAGCCATTTGGAGGGACAATGACCGCGCGGTGGCCTCCTCCATAGAAACATCTGCAAAGGTGGAGGCTCCCTGATCTCCCTTGAACACCCAAGTCCCGTCGACTTCAACTAGGCTCATGTAACACCCGACATTTCGGCCAGGTGATTTTCTGACCATTTTCATTGTCACCCTCTTATTTAACCTTTATGATTTAAAATTTAATGTTAAGACAAATTTATTACAAGTTGTGTGAAACTAGGTTGGGTGGCAGTTTTGTAATTAAAATCGATGGATTTAGTATAAATAGGAAATGGAAACCTTAAACCTCATTTATTACCACTGTAGCCGACATTCCCTCTCGGCGATTCCTTCTTTCCCAAGTTCTTGCTCTCGGCTACCAGAACTTCCCTTTACCGACGGCTGGTTTCGAGCTTGCTCTCCTCTGCAAATCCACACCCGAGGTATGAAATGGACAATGTAGTCATTCATTCGTAAATAGAGCTCTGTTTTCAGCTCGGCACTGAGTTCGGATTTTTAGCAGTGGTCGAGTAGTTTAAGACTTTTTAAAATCTGAGAGTAGAAATGTCATCCCGAATCGATTCTGAGCATTTTAAGTAACCAACTCGGATTTAATCAATGGTAAAACCTGTCCACCTAGTTTCGGATTTCAGACTGCAGCGTGTCAAACAGAGGAATCGGAATGACTTTAGCTATTAGATCCTAGGATGGTTTATGATTAGGACTATTAGGACTTTGTTTTAACTACTGTAATGTACATGTTTTAGGTGAAGAAGTTTAAAGGAAAGAAGCTCGGATTGCTAAGGAATCCAGGTAAGTGATTGTATTAAGATTTCCGGCCACTAGGGCCCTACACCGCAAGGGTATTAGGAAATCACTGAGATGTTAGCTTATTGACTATGATTTGTTATTTCCACGATATGAAGAAGTTGTGTAAGTAAATGTAAAGTTACAGGATGTTTTACTTGTCCTCATGATATGACTTCTCTCTATGAACTTTATGTCTATGCACTGTGTCCCTGTTATGATTAAGTTGAGAATATGAAAAGCAAATGTAACCAAGATTAAGTGCAGAGCGGGGAAAGACTATGTTATGTATGACTCGCGAATTCTCCCACTGGTGGAGGCCGAGTTAATGATATGTATGATTCGCGAAATCTCCCACTGGTGGAGGCCGAGTTAATGATATGTACGACTCGCGAAATCTCCCACTGGTGGAGGCCGAGTTAATGATATGTATGGCTCGCGAATTCTCCCACTGGGGAGGCCGAGTGATGTATCATGATTGCCGCGATAGGCAAATGATTATGTACGACTGCCGCGATAGGCAAATGACTATGTACCCCTGTCTTCCTCCCTCGTTCCCTGCCTTAATATGTGTTATGTAAATGATAAAGATGAACATGAATGAAGAATGGTTTATGAACTATGTCTCTTTAAATTGTGTACTCATGTATATCTGTCAGCATGCATTCCTTACTAAGCATTAGGCTTATAGTTAAACCTTATGGTGTAGGTGAAGAAGGTTCAGGTGAGGATGTTATGTTCAAAGAGGATGCTTAAGGCTGGTTGCTGGAGGATGCTCAAGGTGACAGTGCGGGACTGGAGAGGCGATTTATGACCCCTGGTTAAGACTCTTATGTTACAGTATGTTAAAGGATATGGTAGCTTAAGTAGGATGAGATTATTTTAAAACGTTGAGCTTTGAAACTGTCTAGTGGATCACTGAGTCAGGGAATGATTATATAGATTTATAAATGATCTGTTGCTTAAGTCTTCCGCTATATGCATTTTGAATGAGTTGTGTTTTCTTTCTGTTGGGAGGAGTCATTTGATGATTTAGTGTTCTCTACCGTAAGACGGAAGCTGGATGAGGCAATCTTCCGGTTGACGTCATCGGCAGATGCCGAAGGGTAGTTGTTTGTTGGTTTAGTCTTCCGGCTGACGTCATCGGCAGATGCCGAAGGATAGTTGTATGATGGTTTAGTCTTCCGGATGACGTCACCGGAAGATGTAAAATGTGTTTTGTCGTTTAGCGACCGGAAGATGTAAAATGTGTTTTGTCGTTTAGCGACCGGAAGATGTAAAATGTGTTTTGTTGTTTAGCGACCGGAAGATGTAAAATGTGTTTTGTCGTTTAGCGACCGGAAGATGTAAAATGTGTTTTGTCGTTTAGCGACCGGAAGATATAAAATGTGTTTTTGTCATTTAGTGACCGGATGATGTTTTAATTTAGCACGCGAGACCCACGTGCCCACCGGAAGATGTCTCCTTTTAGGCGATGTTAAGCGAGTCACGCGTAATGCACGTGATGACCGGACGACTAAATTTCTGAGGGTTGTCAACGCATGCAACCCATGCAAACCCGAGTGGTATTATGTTAAGAGAATTGAGGGCACCTCCTCTTTTCCCGAAATTGTCAAGAAACCAATGACCGAGTCTAGTCGCTCGACTCTGTGAAAGTTTGAGCCGACGAGGCGTGGGAAGTCGGGCACGAGAGGGTTCGTCTTCCTTAATGGTTCTGCGTCTCTATTACCAGTTTAGAAAAAAAAAATATATGTAAAATGTGAAAGTCTGTTGAGAGATAGTAAGTGAATGTAATAATAGTAAAAGTCAAGCAAACGATTAATGAAAGAATATGAACACGTGACGGCTCCTGGCCGGGGTCGTTACAATTGTGGTATCAGAGCAAAACCAGGTTCTAAAACCGATTCTGCAGACTGCCTTCCAGCACTGACTGTCACTTGAGCACACCTCAGCAACTGTAAGTATTTATGATTTCATGTATGTCATTAAGTTAAGTTATGCTTGTAATGATTTGTCTAGGAATCCCAAGATGGTTAGAGGTCAACAGAGAGAGAGCAATGAGGATAGCAATGCTATCGCTCAGTTGACTGAGTTGGTCATGCGCCAATCTCACCAGATAGAACGACTGATGACAGCTAGAGAAGAACAAGGCAACTCCAGTACTAACTCAACTCATGACCATGGGGGTGAGCGCTTTCACCGGCTTCGACCCCCGGTGTTTAATGGGTATGTTTCAAATCCTATTCATGCTGAGGAGTGGATCCGAAAGATTGAAGACATGTTTAAGTATGCAAAGGTTGACGAAGGGGATAAGGTCACCTATGCTGTCTTTCATTTGGAGTTAAGTGCAAGGCATTGGTGGGACTCGATCTAGAACACCGCTAATGCCGAGACTATGACCTAGGGGATGTTCAAGACTGCTTTCTTTGACAAGTACTTTAATAGGACTGTTCGGGCCAACAAGAAGAAGGAGTTCATGAATCTACGACAAACTGGCTCTGTGACGGATTATATATGTGAATTTGATGCTTTATCACGGTTTGCTCCCCGTATGATTGAGGATGAGGAAGATAAGATTTACCAGTTTGTTCAAGGACTGAAGCCAAGTCTGTACATGAAAGTGAAGACTGCCGGGATACATAATGTACCTTATGGTGAAGTGACGGCTAAGGCCTTGGAGCTAGAAGAGGCAGAAATGACAGCATATGCACAGCGCGAACAGCCAAAGAAACTCACGAAGGACACTCAGCCGCCACCACGTCAGAACAAGGGTTGGCAGCCACGACAGATCAGGGGACCACAGCAACAGCAGCATGGAATGAAGAGGCCCCTCAACCAGAATGATGACCAGGGAAAAGGAAAGAGACCTCTGGCGCCTCTATGCCCTACATGTCAGAGGAACCACCCTGGTGAGTGCAAGCTGCTTTCTGGCCGGTGTTTCAGGTGTGATAAGACCGGACACATGGTCAGAGATTGTCCCATGCCGCCAGACCCGAACCGTGCAAGGGTTGTACCCAGAGTGTATGCGTTGATGGAAGATGTGGGAGCTGATCAACATACAGTCATATCAGGTACCATCATGATCTGTGGTTTTGCTGCTTATACACTTATTGATACAGGGGCCACACACTCGTTTATATCAACCTTGTTTGTATGCAAACATAACATAGGACCCTTACCAGCTGAAAGGTCATATAGTGTTGTGTTGCCATCAGGGAAGTCCCTACATTCAGAACAGATTGTTAAGGGTGACGTCGTGTCCTTAGGGGATAAGGATCTCTATGTGGAGTTAATTGTCATTGACATAAAGGGGTATGAGGTGATATTAGGGATGGATTGGTTATTTAGACCATCATGCCACGATAAGTTGTAGATCTGGAATAGTTGATTTTAGACCCCCAAATGATAATCATTATTCCTTCCAAGCTATTCCTAAAATAAGTAAGATACCAATTATATCCTCACTAGAAATATACCGAATGCTGAGATGTGGTTGTGAGAGCTACCTGGCTAGTGTAATAGATGACCGGGTGAAGAATAAAATTGAGCTACAGGATATTCCTATAGTCCGAGAGTTTCCCGAGGCATTCTTAGATGATTTACCGGGTATACCACCCGATAGAGAAATAGAGTTTGTAATTGATACATACCCCGAGGCATCACCTGTATCTAAGAATCCCTACCGTATGGCACCTGTTGAGTTGAAAGAATTGAAGGTTCAACTGCAGGAATTGGTTGACAAGGGATTTATTCGCCCCAGCAGTTCTCCTTGGGGTGCACCAGTCTTATTTGTAAGGAGAAGGATGGTTCTCTTAGAATGTGCATAGACTACAGGGAACTAAATAAGTGACAATCAAGAATAGGTACCCCTTACCCAGGATTGACGATTTGTTTGACCAATTGCAAGGAGCTAAGGTATTTTCAAAGATAGATTTACGTTCGGGTTATTACCAACTGAAGGTTTAAAGAAGGAGATATACCAAAGACAGCCTTCAGAACCCGCTATGGACATTATGATTCTTAGTCATGTCGTTTGGATTGACAACGCCCCTGCCGCTTTTATGGATCTAATGAACCGTGTGTTTCGTGAGTATTTGGATAAGTTTGTGATTGTATTCATAGATGATATCTTGATATACTCCCAAACTGTGGCTGACCATGAAGAACATTTGAAAGTAGTTTTGACGACATTGAAGGAGCATCAACTTTACGCCAAGCTGTCTAAGTGTGAGTTTTGGTTAGATAAGGTTAATTTCCTTGGCCATGTAGTTTTTGCTAATGGCATATCTGTGGACCCGACCAAAATTCAGGCGGTAAAGGATTGGCCTCAACCTAAGAATGCCAGCGAAGTCCGCAGCTTCCTTGGATTGGCAGGCTATTACAGGAAGTTCATCAAGGGATTTTCCATGATAGCTAAACCCCTGACAGGTTGACAAGAAGGACATTAAGTATTCTTGGACTGAAGCCTGTGAAGACAGCTTCCAAACGTTAAAACTGAAGTTAACAACAGCCCCTGTATTGACCCTCCCAACCGAAGAAGGAAAATTTAGTGTTTACTGTGATGCGTCTAAAGTCGGTTTAGGTTGTGTTCTGATGCAAGAGGGAAAAGTTATAGCGTATGCTTCTAGGCAGCTAAAGAGTTACGAGCAAAATTACCCCACTCATGATCTAGAATTAGCTGCTGTTTTTTTTGCCTTGAAGATTTGGAGACACTATTTATATGGACAGCAATGTGAGGTGTTTTCTGACCATAAAAGTCTAAAGTACCTCTTCACACAGAAGGAATTGAACATGAGACAGAGACGTTGGTTGGAATTTGTCAAGGACTACGATTTTGAGATCAAGTATCACCCCGGGAAGGCTAACTCTGTAGCTGATGCGTTGAGTAGGATGTCAACAACAATGCAGCCCGTGGTTTCAACCATGTCTATACCCTTAAGAACAGAAGTTCAGAAATTTGACTTGGAGATAGTTCCAGAATTATCAGTCTTGCTCGCTGAGTTAACTATTCAACCAACAATTTTGGAAAAGATCAAGGATGCACAACAGAAGGATTCAGTGGAAAATATCAGCATGATGGATAAGTTGAAGGACACCACCTCCGAGTTCAGTCTCTCCAAGGATGGGATCCTGAGGTTTAGAAATCGGTGGTGCATTCCTAATGATGTGGAATTGCGTAAGTTGATCTTGGCTGAGGCGCACTCCTCTTCCTTTTCTGTACATCCTGGCTGCACCAAGATGTACCGAGACCTGAAGTTACAGTACTGGTGGCCTAACCTAAAAAGGGTGCAAACAAGTCAAAGCCGAGCACCAACGTCCAGGAGGTACTCTTCAGCCGTTGCCTATTCCCGAATGGAAGTGGGAACATATAGCTATGGATTTTGTTGTAGGACTACCTAAGACGACAAAAGGGCATGATTGTATTTGGGTTGTGGTGGATAGACTGACGAAATCGGCCCATTTCTTACCTGTAAGGACCACCCTATACGATGGACCAATTTGCTGATCTTTATGTTCAGGAAATTATTAGGTTGCATGGGATCCCTGTATCCATTGTCTCTGACCGTGACCCCAGGTTCACCTCTCGATTCTGGAAAAGTTTGCAGGGTACATTAGGTACAAAGTTATCTTTCAGCACAGCTTTTCACCCACAGACCGATGGCCAATCAGAAAGGACGATTCAAATACTCGAAGATATGTTGAGAGCATGTGTACTTGACTTTCAGACAACTTGGAGCAGACAATTACCTCTGGTTGAGTTCTCCTCAATAACAGTTATCAGTCCACCATTGGTATGGCACCTTATGAAGCACTGTATGGTAGGAAATGTAGGTCACCCCTTTACTGGGACGAGGTTGGTGAAACAAAACTTCTTGGACCTGATATTCTGCAGCAAATGTCAGATAAGATTGCCACTATTCAGAAAAGAATGATGACTGCACAAAGCCGGCAGAAGTGTTATGCAGATCAAAGGAGAAGGGAACTCGAGTTTTCAGTAGGAGATGAAGTATTCTTAAAGGTGTCACCATTTAGAGGAGTCTTAAGATTTGGCAAGAAGAGAAAACTTAATCCTAGATTTATTGGACCCTTCCCTGTCTTGGCAAAAATCGGGAGTACGGCTTACAGACTGCAACTGCCCCCATCGTTGGATAAGTTCATAATGTCTTCCATGTGTCAATGTTAAGGAAGTGCATGCGTGATCCGATGCAGGTCATCAAGCCATCGGGCAATTTAAATTGGTTTAGAAACCGGACACTGGAGTATGAGGGAGAACCCGTACAGATACGTGAACCATTTATTCGGATGATGAGATGGCCCCAAAGCATACGAGTGAAGGGCAAAACTTCGGGGATTTGCTGTGGTGAAAAATAATGTTCTTTCGGCCATTAGAGGCGAAGTAAAAAGGTATCTCTGCAAAGGCTTTGATATCAGTATCATCAAATAACATATTATTGTCATCAAACCAATAAAAAGCTACCAAAGTAAGCAAATAAGACAAGACCTGACCTACGGCAAAATTCCCCAAGGACAGGAAGGCTAATCCAATACATGCAGAGCACTCTTCCGGCACCCTCAGTTCGAGCTCTCTTTGTTTGCTGCAAGAAGGCAATTGTACTGCTTAATGTGGCTCTGCTTGCTGGGGTGATTTGGACGCCTATACCCATGGAACACACCTCACGATGTCACAGCAATCCAGAATTCATCTATGAGCATAGTGTTCCCCCCCACCAGCACCGCAAAAGTGTCTCCAGCTCTTCATTGTCCCTTCCGCTTCCAACCCCTCTTCATCCTCCGAAAAATAAACAACTATTCTACAAAAAAATTGCATGGCGTTTTCATAGATTCAGAACCCAAAAAAAAAACCCCGCTATTTATGGCAGCAAACAAAAAACAGCAAAAATAGTGAGGCCAAATACAGTACTAGCAAATTATTCGGTACAGTACAATCCTTCAGGGATACAAATCTAAAATATTTACTATTTGACTGTCTAATTCATGACAGCAAATATAGCCTTACAAAAAAGATAAATTCTGACCGAGGAATACATAAAAATCTGGTGTTCAATAATCATGATCTGAGAATAAATGCATGTGCACGTTGCATAGCTCATGATGTGAATTATCAAAGCTAGAGAGAAGATCATTTCAAACCTTTGCACTAGTTTTTTGGATGTGTTACAATGCTGAGAATTCGAAACTGTCGATGGAATTTATCTT